>JAACNH010000433.1:0-215552 GCA_019447015.1 Hymenochirus boettgeri | reverse complement strand
GAATTAATTATAATTTGCAGTGTAATTTGGTCTACAATTTACTCTTCATACTCTCTGCTTGGATGTTCAACCTGGAAACCAAAGATTGTGGATTCAGTAGCAGAAAGCTTAAATTTCAGTGACATAAAAGAAAATGAGCCTGTGGATTCAGTAGCAGAAAGCTTAAATTTCAGTGACATAAAAGAAAAGGAGCCTGGATACTGGAAGAATGTCTTTATGAGAAAAATTATCACAGAAAGAAAAGATACTGGAAGAATGTCTTTATGAGAAAAATTATCACAGAAAGAAAAAAAAAAACAAGTCAGATTCTCAATTCTGTAATATGTTCAAATGGAGTTCCAACAAATGTCAGATTCTCAATTCTGTAATATGTTCAAATGGAGTTCCAACAAATATTGAAACCGTCATAAAGTAAGTTAATTTATATTTAGTGTCATCAGCAAACACAGAGACCTTGCTCTCAATGCCCCCTTCTAAGTCATTTATAAACAGATTAAACAGAAGTGGCCCCAGTACGGAACCCTGAGGGGCCCCACTTAGAACTTTACCCACATAGATGTAGCTCCATTGACCACCACTCTCTGTTTGCGGTCCAATAACCAGTTCTCTATCCATGAACAAATGTTTTCTTCAAGGCCAACAGTCCTCAGTTTATACATTAGTCGCCTATGTGGCACAGTATCAAAGGCTTTTGCAAAATCCAAATATATCACATCCACTGCTGTGCCTGAATCTAACTTCTTACTCACTTCTTCATAAAAACCAATTCAATTTGTCCAACAAGATGGTCAGAAACCTTCACACCATTCATTGTCCGACCAGCCCTGACCATGTCCTTAAACCCCCTGATATAAATACACCCCCTGGCCATTAACTGACCCTTTGTACGCCCCGCCCAGTTACTAAATCCCCTTTAACAGTGATGTTGGATGTCCAGACATTGGTTTTTTGGCTTCACCTTCTTCACTTTCTTTAAATTCCTTTCTGACAGACTGAGCACCAGATCCAGTTAATCCGGTTCGCTGGGTCCTGCTGGTTCTAGTATTGCCCTACACACACAGATATGATGTCATAGTTATAATGAACCTTCCATAATTCATCTGTCTGTGCTAATGGGCAAGTAAATGAGTGGTTTATCCAATCAGACAGGTTTGAATGCTAATGGCGGTACTGCAGATCCAATAGACGTAGTAATGTCAACCCTAGTATTGTGTCTGTCTACATCTACCAGTCTATATTGTGTCTGTCTACATCTACCAGTCTATATTGTGTCTGTCTACCAGTCTATATTGTGTCTGTCTACATCTACCAGTCTATATTGTGTCTGTCTACCAGTCTATATTGTGTCTGTCCACATCTACCAGTCTATATTGTGTCTGTCTACATCTACCAGTCTATATTGTGTCTGTCTACCAGTCTATATTGTATCTGTCTACATCTACCAGTCTATATTGTGTCTGTCTACATCTGCCAGTCTATATTGTGTCTGTCTACATCTACCAGTCTATATTGTGTCTGTCTATCAGTCTATATTGTGTCTGTCTACATCTACCAGTCTATATTGTGTCTGTCTATCAGTCTATATTGTGTCTGTCTACATCTACCAGTCTATATTGTGCCTGTCTATATCTACCAGTCTATATTGTGTCTGTCTACATCTACCAGTCTATATTGTGTCTGTCTACCAGTCTATATTGTGTCTGTCTACATCTACCAGTCTATATTGTGTCTATCTACATCTACCAGTCTATATTGTGTCTGTCTACCAGTCTATATTGTGTCTGTCTACATCTACCAGTCTATATTGTGTCTGTCCACATCTACCAGTCTATATTGTGTCTATCTACATCTACCAGTCTATATTGTGTCTGTCTACCAGTCTATATTGTGTCTGTCCACATCTACCAGTCTATATTGTGTCTGTCCACATCTACCAGTCTATATTGTGTCTATCTACATCTACCAGTCTATATTGTATCTGTCTACATCTACCAGTCTATATGTATGTATGTAATAGTAATAACGGTATGTATGTACTAGTAATAACGGTATGTATGTACTATGCAGGAGTGGACCTAATTTTTTTACACTTGTTTCCTAAAGGTACCGATTTGGAAATGTTATAGTTTAATATCCCTTTAAAAGTGGTCCACATCTGCTCAGTTTCTTTACCTAGAAACAGTTCCCCCCAGTCTATGAGCAGGAGCGATTCCTTTAAAAGCATAAAATTAGCTTTCCTAAAGTTAAAAGTTTTTGTTAAGCCAGTGCACTTTAGTTTTCTGCAACCTATATTAAATGACACTATATCATGGTCACTATTCCCTAAGCTTCCCATTACCTTCATCTCCAAAATGAGCTCAGGGTTATTAGATATCACCAGATCCAACAACGCATTCTGTCTAGTAGGAACTTCTACCATCTGTGAAAGAAAATGCTCATATAGAAAATTTAAGAACTTTATACCTTTAGAGGTGCTCTGACCTTGGGACTCCCTACTAGGGTTAATTTGATCTGAATGTGATTGAGATATTAGGTCACTTCCTATTCAGTAGATATATAATGTGCATAGATCCTTAGTACTTGGTACAACACCTTTTCCAGTTATAACGGCTTTTAAACATGAAGCCCAGCTTGGCACACGTGTCTTCCAGCGATCTACGGGTATCTTAGCCCATTCTTCATGGGTAAAAGCCTCCAGTTCAGTCACATTCTTAGGCTTGCGAGCTGCGACTGCTTTCTTTATGTCCCACCAGAGGTTCTCGGATTTAAGTCTGGTGACTGCGATGGCCACTCCATAATGTTCCAGCCTTTAATCTGCAACCATGCTCTAGTGGATTGGAGGGATGCTTGGATCATTGTCCAGTTGAAAGGTCCAACGTCTCCCAAGCCGCCCTACAGAGCATGCCAGAGTCCTCTTAGAGGACAAGAAGGAGGCAGAAAGCTTTTTAGGCAACTACAACTCCCAGCAATAAAGCATGCTGGGAGTTGTAGTTTCCAAACATCTTAAGTGGCAAATACTAACCCCCTCCGTTTATACTCGAGTCAATATCTTTTTCTCCTTTTTTTAGCTAAAACTAGGTATCTCGGTTTATACTTGAGATGGTTTATATCCGAGTATATACGGTATTTAAACATGTCATTTTTCACTTATTTAACCACTATAAAAACATTTCATTTACACCTTCTAACTTTTGAGTAAACTGTCTTTTTGCTCTGAATCTGAACATTTTTTTTATCCTTTTACAAATGAATAACAATCGTAGGTTATTGTTATGTTTTCATCCAATACAGAAAAGATATAAGGACTGATGTGAAACATATCGGGAGCTATTTACCTCTACAAAACAAGGATTGCAATATTCCCATACAAAATAACTGAATGTTTTCATCCTCTTCACACCAGTAATAAAAAAAATATATATATATATATATCCATTATAAAAATAAGAAAAATAGTACTCTCCTTAAAAGCCAATAGCTTGATGGCAAAGACAGCATTAGTGTTTGCCAGTAAAATGTACCACTTTTGTTGTGTTTTTTTAAGGATATTTTATTTATATTTTGCATTTTAATTTGTAGAAAGCTTAAATTTATAATCTTCTTGTTTCTGGCATGTGAGATTTGTACATACGACCTCCAAGTGGGGTATGTTTTGCTCAGAATGCATATATGCAGACACAGCTGTTCATCAAATTGGAAGTTTCTTTGTTATGGTAAAATACTTAAGAAAACAAAGACAAAATCAAAGTTGAATTTCACATAAAAACTGTAAAACATTTGGCCATCTCTCTATTTTGAACTGCTTCCATATTTTAAAACTAAACAACCCTCAAACTTGGAAATTCCCTCCACAAACACTAGATTTTGAAAAATTTCCCACCTTCAGCACCGTAACCGTTTTATCCTTTCATACATAGATGCACATTTTGTGAGGGGACCACAAATCTCAATCTCCCACATTTTTTGAATCAAACAAAATGCCAAATGCATGGGTGTTACCAGCTAACCCAAATGCGGACCAATGAAGAAGTGAAGAATACCCTCAAGCTACATACCTTCCAGCTATGTGACATGTTCGTACTTGTATACATACATGCAGAATTCTGGACACAGTTCTCCAAAGAATTTCATGCTTCTAGGAGATTTTCTGAAAAAATAAGGGAAAAAGATAGTTAAAAGGGTTACTAAGTTGCAATTATGTACGCTGGAGAAAAGGCGCTTGCATGGGGATATAATTACTGTGTATAAATACATTAACGGGCCATACAATAAACTATCTGGTTTAGCTTGAGAGGATAAAAACTTGTAAAGTCCAATCACTTTTTATGGGTAGATTTCCTGAGCAGACAGACCTTACTACCTGGGAAATGGATCCAGGGTTTATTTTTCAACTGTGAGAACGGTTTTAAGGTTAATAGCTATGGAAGTCTACCAGTGGAGTGTGTTTATGGCAGGGTTCATTGGTCAGTTTAATAAAAAGCGGATGAGTTTCTAACAACAAGGAATGTTACAATTACTGGTTTGATACAACTAAAGTAGAGTTGGGAAAGGGTTTTCACTGTGAGAACTTAAAGCTATGGAACTGTCTTCCAGTGGGTTGTTATGGGCAGGTTCATTGGTCCGTTTAATAAAAAGCTGGAGAGTTTCTACAAACAAGGAATGTTTACAATTTACTGGTATTGATACATAAAGTGAGTTGGGAAAGGGTTTGTTCACTTGTGAGAACGGTGAAAGCTATGGAACTGTCTTCCAGTGGACGTTTGTTATGCAATGTTCATTGGTCAGTTTAATACAAGCGCTGATGAGTTTTTCTTCTACAAACAACGGAATGTTACAAGTTCTGGTATTGATACATAAAGTAGAGTTGGGAAAGGGTTTGTCACTGTGAGAACGGTAAGCTATGAAACTGTCTTCCAGTGGAACGTTGGTATGGGCAGGTTCATTGTTCATTTTAATAAAAAGCTGGATGAGTTTCTCAAACAAGGAATGTTACAAGTTACTGGTATTGATAATAAAGTAGAGTTGGGAAAGGGTTTTTTTCACTGTGAGAACGGTAAAAGCTTTATGGAACTGTCTTCCAGTGGACGTTGTATTGCAGGCTTTTCATTGGTCAGTTATATAAAAGACTGGATGAGTTTTCTACAAACACGGAATGTTACCAGTACTGGTATTGATACTAAAGTGAGTTGGGAAAGGTTTTTCACTGTGAGAACGGTAAAGCTTGAATAACCTGTCGCTTTCGACACCATTGCTCGTACTGCGGTTCCCAGCACGAGGCCTGTCGCTGCCAAGGCGCGTTCCCCCCCCCCACTTCGGTGTTCAAAAAAACCAGGGACTAGGCCAGCCACACAGTTAGTCACCGGTGAAGTTACCGAAAGCTCTCTTTTTAAAGGGCATAATCCAAACCGCAGAAAGCCTCGTAATGAAGAGGGTTTTGGGAGGTTTTTGGATTTACCTTTGAATCCACAAATCTGGCAGCAGTTGAATGCATCAATTTAAGAATCTGTTCTAGAATTTCCTGACATTGTAGCTGAGAAAATTCGAAAGGAAGTATTAACAGGTAGGTAGCAGGGCCATTCATTCTCCCCCTGTTTCCAATCTTAAAATTCCATTGGATTAGTACCCAACAAAAGAGTTTAACGAATCAGGCTAATCCACCATACTCTAATCCTCATGGTGGATTCTGTTAATGATTTTATTAACCCCAGATTTGTGTTACAGTGAAGTATGCCTTCATTTGATAGGGCATTAGTGTTCTAAAAGCAGTGTGGCCAGTCTGCCCTTATGGCAAAATGTGACATTAAGTCTGCCTTTAGACTTCTGCCCATCCACCCAGATTGCTGGCAATTTTAGGTTTCAAAGTTCAACGGTTTTTATTTTTACGATAAAAAACCTCCTATGGGCTGCAGCTTTCATGCCTTTATTTTGAAATTTTACCACATTTATTGAATGGGTGGTTCTCAGATTGCTAGTTCTCCTTATCTGCTTCATTATTTGGATGATGTTATTTGTTGGACACACAGCACTCTACAACTCTGTTCACGGCTTTTAGGTCTTTTCTGTATGTCACAGAAAAATTCGGCATTTCCAGTGGCAGAGGAAAGGAGGAAAAGACAGTTCCGCCATGTACAGAGTTTGCAGTTCTTGGCATCATCATCAATTCGGCATCCATGTCATTTTGGCTGCCTCCCCCAGGACAAGCTGTTAAGGCTTAAAAAGCTAATTAATGAGGCGTTATCGCCAAGAAGTAGGTAACCTTCGTCAGGTCAAGAGTTTATTATGTCATTTAAATTTCGCTTGCAAAGTACTTCCAATGGGCCCGGGCGTTTAATAGCCATGCTCATTGAGAGAACAATTGGTTCAGAAACCCCGATTGGTATATCGGACTAGGCAGCGAGGTTAAGAGGATTTAAAGGTATGGAAGTTATTTTTAGGAGAATTTCAAGGTAATACCAGAGGCAGGGAAGAGTTATTAGACAATGGACAGTTTGAGGCTTTTTACAGATGCATCAGCTCGATTGGCTGCGGTGGTCCTGAACGGTAATTGGTTCTCGGTTTTAAAGTGGGCCTCTGTTCGCTGTCTGGGATCTCCCGATACAGCTAATTGGTTTACTTGAAAAGTATCCCAATTATTTGGGCCATTGCATTTGGGGTGTTGATTCTCAGTAATAAAAGGAGTCATGGATTAATTGTGATCACATGGGGATCGTTCACGTCATGAAATCGCTGTCATCTAATCCCATGTGGTAATGAAAGTGTTAAGGAAAAATCTTTTAAAAGTCTATTCAGTATATATATGGATTAAAGCCCTTCCATATTCCTGGGTATGTAATAATCTTGCCGATGCCTTATCACGACAGCAAGATGAGGCGGGATTCCAGGAATTAGCAGGAGACACAATGATGGTGGAAAAGGGGGCATTCCCGAGGAAATTGGATGTTAATACTTCTCACTAGAAAGGCTGCTAAGAAGATCTATTCCGCTCGTTCTTGGGCTTCCTTGAGGCAGCATGGAAAGATGGCTACATTTTAAGAAACAGTGTTAGTTCTATGAGTGATTTAGACAGTTTATTGTTGTTCTTAATTATCTTTTGATTCCGGACTTTTTCGGTTTATGGCAGCCAGCGAGTATCAAAAAAATCGTTTTCAGGTATTTCTTTTTTTATAAATTGCAGTTGGCAAGCGTTTGATAACAATTTACATAAGGCAGTTGTTAAAAGGACTTTACAGGGTCTCGGCCCACTGTAGGACTCCGCAGACCCATAACTTTTTTTAATAACTTTACCAAATGGTTATCCTCCTTACGCGCAGTCTGTTCTCTAATTATGAAACTTACCTCTTTCGCTTGGCATTTCATCTGGACAATTTTTTATAGCTTCTTGAGGGAATTGGTGAACTGGTCTCGCACATCAAAGTCGGTATCGGGGGCTCATTTCTGGGGTTCAGCTTTATAAAAGAAAGCTCAGGATTGTAATCGCAAAATCTAAAAAGACCCCGAAGGAGGAAGAGGTTTCGGTTTTTTTTAAGTGGTTAGGTAAATTTACTAATGTCAATCGATGCCGTTTCAGCCTTCTTTTTTACAGCTACCGATCAGGGCGACATCACAAGGCCCCCTTTGAATACTTCAGCTGGGCACATTTTCGATCATATTACCAGTTTAGAAGTGTATTGAAGTCATGTGATATCCATTCACAGCTTGACCCTGACTCTCTATACTTCCCAGTCGTCAGAATAGGGGCGGCCAATCAGGCATTCTTTACTTCAATTCTCCATGACAAGATCAAGAAGCTAGGTCGCGGGGGAATCAGCAAGTACCATCATATATTCGTTTGTACTCAGTCTAATTCTTAATCTCATTCAGGCAGGGGGCAGCTGAAAATTTGGATATTGGGCCACTCGCTTTGTGTTCGGGGCCAATAGAACAGAGCTCAGCGCAGAAAATTCGGCCCATTCAAACTTATCATTTCCAACTAATGTACCCAAAATCCATGGTTGGGTATGAGAGGTGCTACATGGAGGACGTGTTTCAGATGTGTTCAATTGTTGGCAGCGAATTTAGGCAGCGACGGGTTGGCCCTGAACACGTCATTGTGCTACTCTGGGAGGTAATGACGTCGGAATTTTAAAACCGTTGAATTACATCAAGCAAAATTCGTTTAGAGACTGGCGCAATTAAATTCATGTTTCTAAGGCAAGTCTGGTCGGAAATCATTCTCGTTTGATATGGTACAAAGTCCAAATTTGCTGCCTTTGGATAAATAGTTCGAAAAAGGTAAAATCGTAATTTATGTAAATTTGCAAAGCGAATTTCAAATTTCAGTCTATATCGCCACATTGATTTGGAGGACGGAGGAGCTGGGGGTCTATAGGAAGATGGAATAATCTTTCCGATATGGGGGTTAGATATTTCTGGGTAGCTACAGACCAATTGAGCAATGATTCTTCAGTGGAGGATTACATGGCAGTTGTTAAGCAATGGCCATGGCCATGGAGGGTGATTATATAATAAATTCGGCTATGGACTTTACGGTTATAGGCAATATTGTATGGGATTCAAGAGTTAAGTCCGAGTGTAGCTTTAAGTCAGCACGGCTGATTGGATGAATTTAAAGTTTTGTTAGCAGTTATATAATAATGTCACTTACCTCTATCTCCCCCCCCGTTTTGTCAATGTTGATTTAATAAACACGATGTGATGGTGACACCCATGTTTCGCGGCTGACCCGCGTCCTATCAACAGGAAGTTGTGCACACCAGACCCAGGGGTGAGATCAGTGATGAGTGTGTTTGTTTTATTATTGGTGGCCTAACATTCCAGTGTATTTTTTGCGTTTCAGCCCTTTCCCCAACAAGCGATTTATGTAGGCTTTCAATCAGCGGTGACACCGTTACGCACGTTATTCAGGGCAAGAGAAGGAAGCGCACCGGAATACAGGACATTATATTGATCGTGAACGAATCGCAGACCAGACAAGCACGTCACGTACGTACATATGTACAATCCTTTTGTGAGTGATGAAGAAAATCCGTGTTTTATAAGTCGGTTATGCGGCCCAATTCCCAGGAGAACGACGGAAAAACGTATTGGGACTTGTCAATGGACAGCAGTCGTATTGGGTGGAAGTTCGTTAAGGAGCGGACAGGAGTTGGAGGCGGATGCACCACCGCAGACTTTCGCGATTGGAGGAATCGGGGATATTTGTTCTATCCAGGGCAACCCCTTTATGTCGGAATTGCTTTTCTCTGTCTGGCCACACTAAGGAGTCCAGGTACTTGCAGGTATAGTATGGTAGGAATTGTTTCAAAGGGACATACTCGGCAGGACTGCCCATCCCCCTGCTGTCATCTGTGTGGATCGGGCTGATCATTTGGCACGGAAATGCCCGTCGGTGACTAGGAGATCGTTCGCGGACACGTGAGTGGTAATGCAGCAGAAGAGGAGGAGGTGGAACTGCCTGTGGAAACCCGGGAAGAAAAGGAGCAAAGGATTTTCTGACATCCTTAACCGTCTGGTAAGCAGAGGGAGAATATGAAAAGGGGTCAGAATAAGATGACGGCGAGGAAGTAGAAGAGACACCGACTACTTGGGTGATACCGGACACTCCAGGAAGAAGAAAAGAAGGAAGAAGTGGAGCAGTTGGAAAGCGTATGGATACTACTTTCCAGTATCCTTTGAGAGGAAATGTCACAAACCCACAGGTCCGAGGAAAGGAGCCCAACCACCTATCCGTTACCGGAAAACACCCACTTCCAAGCAACCAAACAGGCGGATGGAACAGATCGGACCCGGTGGGGTTTGGGGAAAAAACGGATATTCTACACAATTAATATTAATTAATATCATACACTCTCGCCACCCACTTCCGATAAAATTAAATATAAAAACAGCAGAATGACCTGGTTACATATATTATGGGGTTTATCCCGCCCCCACTTCTAACAACCTGTAAAGGGGAGAAGAAAATTGGTTATTCACCCCTAATATTTCTATACATAGTGATACAGTTAATCTATATACCTACACAATACTTCCTCTATCGTAGCGTACTTACGAAGAACAGGTGTTTGGGATATACTCAGACTAGGACAAAGCCTATAAATGATTTTATCTATTATAAAAGTTAGTGCATAAAAAATATAAGAAAAACTAAAGTACTTACTGAACATAAAAACGTTAACACACAGGATGAGGGAAGAACTGGATTAAAAGAAGAATACTTAAAGATAATTGGCGTTCTGAAATGTCCATGAGCTGAGTCCAGAACTTGTTATAAAAAAAAATCAAATATGGGGAAAAGTGCAAATAATAGTTCTGCTGTAAGCCCAAACGGTCGTCCTGTTGGTAGATGTATGAAGATATTATGACAAACAGAGCTGAGGACCCGGCTCCCAATTTTATCCTTTGTCAGAAAATGGGAGGCGGTCTTGGTATATAGAGGGGGGGGACCTGGTTATGCCCCCGCATGTTGGTCCTAGTTTTGGAGGGAATTTTATAATCCAATTACCCTCCAGTCCATAATCTGTGAACCATAAATGGTAACATTCAATATAAGAATCATGAGGTCATAACAATTTTACCCAACAGAAACAAGACCAACATATGACACCTCTCATGGGATTGTAGGCCTGGGAAGGATAATATCTCAAGTTTGGCTTGGCTATGATATTATGTCCAGGTATCTATAGATGCAGAATTAATTACTGGATAACTGGGTTATTTATGAAACCTAAAATAAGTCTACATCCTGAATTATTAATGAATATGAATTACCTTTGATCTGCCAGTTGGGTTCGCTCCTCAAATCTCACCTAGCAGATTCCCGGCTGACTGGTGCTACTAGCCTGTAACTGTGTAGTCATATAAAGGGACCTTCACACCTTGCCCCTTTGAAGTCAGACTCTTGCTAGGGAGCTAACAACCCAAATGGTTATGGCTTTGGGAAAGGAAGCAGAGCCTAACAAATAATAAACATGATGTAACCCGTGATTACCCAGACAGGGAACAATGGGGAGCTGCCCTACTGCTGGACCAGGCCAATATGTGAAATAATGATTTAATTGGGAGGGCAATTTCGTATTGTCTATGGCGTTTACATTGCAACCTCTGTTTCGTCACAGAAAACCACTGGAGGAAGAAAATTGCGGCCTGTGGAGTGATACCATTGCGAATTCACATTCAATACCTCCAACAGGATATTATCAGGAGCGTCTATTGATTCGGATTCCTCTAGTGTAGCAGCAGAGTTTCTAGACAGGGAGGAGGTGCAGCGTCTGGAATCACACGGAACATCGTGAAAACGGCAAAATTCAGTGGAATAAAAAACCGAAGCAAGGACGCGAACCAGCGGAGATGGAGGGTCAGGATACGCAGCGGGCCAAACAAACGGTCACTAGCGGCTCGCCTAACGCGGGGACTGGTAAAGTAAAAGGACATAAGGAAAAGGAAATGTTTTTTACTGTTTTAACCTTTTCATGTAATGGGTTTTCTACCTCTTTTTGATCATGCCTCTTTTCTAGGGGCACTGAACGTTAGGATCATTAAGTCGCTGTATCGCAGAGCTGCTATCTTCCATCTGTTGCAATTGGTAGGTCCTAACGGTTTTCTGTTACAGGAGGTGTTGCCTACAAGAGGAAACCAGCAGCCACGGAGTGGGGACTTGTGGCCCCCTGTCTGGTCCTGTTCAAGTCAGAGGAATGGGGGTGTTGGGGTTTTGTTTAAAAGCTGGGAGTTTAAGGTTTTAAATGTTTTTCATGTTATGCCAGGACGGGCTTTAGATGTTCATTTTTCTTACTTAAATGTAGAGTATAAGTTAATTCATGTTTATGCTCCAAATTCAGTTTCAGGAAGCAGAAGATTTATTTGAGCAATTACTTTTTCTTGCCGGGAAGGGATGGGTAGGGGTAGGTTAGTGGGGATTTTAATTGATATTCTAGCGCGGGAATAGAGTTGGCCACGAGGGGTTAATAGAATCGAGAGGTCGGGGAGGGTACTACAGGGGTCAGTAATGTTTCATTTGCAGATGCTGTTCAGTTGGCAGGGGAATCCAGAGAACTGGTTTACTTATTACTCTGACAGGCACTGTGAAATCTAGGATTTGTGTTTTTCATCCTCTTCTTTTCTTCTTTCAGATTTCAAAGTAAAAACCGTACCTTTTCAGACACGGCTGTGTGAATGGAAGGCTGAAAGGATGGAAAGAGTTGATGTCTGGAAAGGGTGGATGGAAATTCAATGTGTTATTGTTAGAAGGATGAATCAGTAAACGGGGACTTTAGCATTTTTTTATACCCAAAGCGGCTGAAATGGCAGTGAGTTCCCAACTGTGTGTGAATGGTGGGGACTGGGTGAAAGGACAAGTTAAGGTATTTTTTAGTTAAACGTTGTAGAAAGGCTAAACAGGACAGAGATCATTTTTTCAGATGGGAAGCAAGGCTTGGCCATTTAAAATCTTAGGGGATTTAGGTGAAGATGGGTCACAGGAAATGGTGGAAGGCAGAGCGCAAATTGATAATTTTTTGCTCGATCAAGGGGTGAAAAATAGTCAACCAAGCGCGATGCGGGGGTTGGGGGGCTTTTTAGTTAAGGAGAAGGATGAAACCTGTTCTGCTTTTTTCTTGAACAAAATCTATAACAAGAGGAGACTATGAGGAGGTGTTAGACAGTCAGGGACCAAGTAGTAGAGGAGGTCCACGATTTCTATTCCTCCGTCTATACAGAGAAAGCGGGGAGTGAGTCTCGGATGCATGTTTGTATTGGTGATAGGTTTGTTGGAGGAAGATAAAGAATTTGCTGTGCGGATGGATGGCGTGTGTGTGAGATGGAGGAATGTGTGAAAGAGTAGGAAAGCTGGAAGTGCATGGAAAGTGACGGTTTGCCTGTTGAGTTTGATCGGCGTTTTGGGGGGGATGTGATTGAGTCTGTTTTTGCTGCATGTGTGTTTGGAGGGGTGTTGGTGCATGCAAGTTTGATTGACAGTATGCATGATTACTATTATTCTTTCATGTTTTAAAAAAAAGGGATCCAAGAATTTAAAACATGGTGAGGAACCATTTCCTTGTTAAATGTAGATATACGTCCGATAGCAAAGGTGATGGCACTATTGCTTAGATTGATTACAGTGATGCACTGCCCCTCTTTAAATTTTCCCTGAAGGTAATGGTGCATCTAGTGGTTGGGCTGGTACGTTTGAGTTTAAAAGGAAGTGTTGCAAGTTGGAAAAAAGGATCATGACTATCATTAAAGAGTGGGGGACAGTAAATAGTTATAGTTGTGTCGGCCGTACCCAATCTTCTTTTACCCCACAATAACACATTGTTTTCCCCCCTTCTCTACAAAACAGAAATCTTGCAGTTATTTCCTTTGCAACATGGATGGCTGAAACATTTGTAAGTTTGGGAATTGAACCTCATCACAGATTCGGCTTTCTGAAAGTTTGCATTGTATATAGGAAGTTATTTAGCCATAAGTTTCCCGGTTCCTTATTGGCATAGGTCACTTAGGCGAGAGCTGCGACCCTAAAAATCGTGAGCGTCAGATTGCCCCTAAAAATGAAAGGACATTGTAGGATTGCACACTACTTACAGCGAGAGATAGTTGTGGATTTACCGAACACCAGCAGTCGGCAGCAAAAACTCTTGCCCCTCTTTCCCCAATCAGCTACACAGATTCTTCTCCCTCACCTTAGTAAGGGTGGAGGTTGAGGGATGGGGATACTGACTCCTTCCTTCTAGCCTGAGGTGAGTGAGAGAAAGATCCTATTCCCAGGTTACCGCACAATGTGGTAGACTGTTGCATTGTAAGGAGGCGAAAGAAACTTTACCATGGTGTTAATTTGAACTAACCACTGCTAACTTGTGAGTTGTGATACCTACAAAGAGCTTGGATCAGAGCATCAGGTAACATGCGTGGGATTGGGAACTGGTAAGTGTGACAAAGACCATAATGAAGTCTCAAGGGTTAATATTACTTTTACACTCACCTTGTGGTTTCTTACCCCATCAAAACTGTCGCCTTTATATGTCTGTACAAATTAAGCTGGATTTGATAATCCATCAGTTTACCCTAGTAAAATAAGCTTAAAAGTCAGTCGCCACCAGTCAGCATCAGCCCAATGTTACAGCAACCTCCGTCTATAACCAGTTACAGACAGCCCTCCATCAATACCTGTGTACAGACAGCCCTCAATTATAACCTGTGTACAGACAGCCTCCATCTATAAACCAGTGGGTACAGACAGCCCTCCATCAATAACAGTGTTTACAGACAGCCCTCCATCTATAACCAGTTACACGACATCCTCATCAAAACCAGCTTACAGACAGGCCCTCCATCAATAACCAAGTGTTAGTCAAATCTCACTATAACAGTGTTACAGTCAAGCCCTCCATCAATAACCAGTGGTTAGAAACTCTCCATCTATACCGGTTACAGACAGCCTCCATCAATAACCAGTTGTTAGTAAACCTCCATTCCAATAACCGTTACAGGAACGCCTCCATCAAATAACCCAGTGTGTGTTTAAACTGGTTATAGATGGAGAGTGAATGCAGCACCTCCATCAATAACCAGTGTTAGTCAAACTCTCCATCTATAACCAGTGTTACAGACAGCCCTCCATCAATAACAGTGTTTAATCAACTCTCCATCTATAACCAGTATTACAGGACAGCCCTCCATCCAAGAACCAGTGTTAGTCAACTCTCCACTATAACAGTGTTACAGACAGCCCTCCATCTATAAACCAGTGTTAGTAAATCTCCATCTCTAAACCAGTGTGTTTAAGAAAGCCCCTTCATCTATAACCAGTGTTATCAACTCTCCTCTATAACCAGTTTCCAGACAGCACCTCCATCAATAACCAGGGTAGTCAATCTCCCATCTATAACCAGTGTTACAGGACAGCCCTCCATCATAACCAGTGTTAGTCAAACTTCCATCTTTAACCAGGTTTACAGACAGCCCTTCATCTATAACCAGTGTTAGTCAACTCTCCATCTATAACAAGGTTACAGACAGCCTCCAAAATAACCAGTGTTAGTCAACTCTCATCTATAACCAGTGTTACAGACAGCCCTCCATCAATAACCAGTGTTAGTCAACCTCCATCTATAAACCACTCTTACAGACAGCCCTCCCTCCATCAATAACCAGTGTTGGTAACACTGTTATAGATGGAGGAGTTGACTGTCAGCCCTCCATCAATAACCAGTGTTAGTCAAACTCTCCATCTATAACCAGTGTTACAGACAGCCCTCCACCTATAACCAGTGTTGTCAACTCTCCATCTATAACCAGTGTTACAGACAGCCCTCTCTATAACCAGTGTTAGTCAACTATCCATCTATAACCAGTACAGAAAGCCCTCCATCAATAACCAGTGTTAGTCAACTCTCCATCTATAACCAGTGTTACAGACAGCCCTCCATCAATAACCAGTGTTAGTCAACTCTCCATATAAAACCAGTGTTACAGACAGCCCTCCATCTATAACCAGTTACAGACAACCCTCCATCATAACGTTACAGGAACAGCCCTCCATCAATACCAGTGTTAGTCAACTCTCCATCTATAACCAGTGTTACAGTCAGCCCTCCATCAATAACCAGTGTTAGTCAACTCTCCATCTATAACCAGTTACAGACAGCCCTCCATCAATAACCAGTGTTAGTCAACCTCCATCAATAACCAGGTTAAGGACAGCCTATCAATTAATAACCAGAGTGTTTGTAACCACTGGGTATAGATGGAGAGTTGACTCGGTCAGCCCCCATCACTAACCAGTGTTAGTCAACCTCTCCATCTATAAACCAGTGTTACAGACAGCCCGCCATCAATAACCAGTTGTAGTAACTCTGCCATCTATAACCCGCTGTTACGACAGGCCCTCCATCAATAACCAGTGTTAGTGAACTCTCCATCTATAACCGTCTTACAGGACAGGCCCTCATCAATAAACCAGTGTAGTCAACTCTCCATCTATAACCAGTGTTACAGGACAGCCCCATCTGTAACCCATGTTAGTCAACTCTCCATCTATAACCAGTGTTACAGACAGCCCTCCATCAATTAACAGTGTTAGTTCAAACATCCATTATAACCAGTGTGTTAAAGACAGCCCTCCATCTATAACCAGTGTTAGTCAACTCTCCACTATAACCAGGTTACAGACCAGCCCTTCATTCTATAACCAGTGTTAGTCACTCTCCATCTATAACCAGGTTACAGACAGCCTTCATCTATAACAGTGTAGTCCTCTCCATCTATAACCAGGGTTACGACAGACCTCCATCTATAACAGTGAGTAACTCTCCATATATAACCCAGGGTTACAGACGCCCTTCATCTATAACCAGTGTTAGTCACTCTCCATATCTATAACCAGTTACAGAAGGCCACTCCATAAATAACCAGTGTAGTCAACTTCCATCTTAACCAGTGTTACAGACAGCCCTCCATCAATAACCAGTGTAGTCAACTCTCCATCATAACCACTCTTACAGGACATCCCTCCATCAATAAACCAGGTTAGTACTCTCCATATAACCAGTGTCTACAGGACAGGCCCTCATCTATAACCAGTGTTAGCAACCTCTCCATCTATAACCCAGTGTTTGTAAGGACAGACCTTCATCTATAAAACCAGTGTTAGTCAACTCTTCATCTAATGAACCATTTAAAGAACGCCCCCCTCCATCAATAACAGTGTTAGTCAAACTCTCCATATATAACCAGGTTACAGACAGCCATCCATCAATAACAGTGTTAGTCAACTCTCCTATATAACCATGTTACAGACAGCCCCTCACTCCATACTAAACCAGTTTTAGTCAAACTCTCCATCTATACACAGTGTTACCAGAAGCCCTTCATCTAGAACCAGTGTTAGGTCACCCTCTCAATCTATAACCAGTTAAAGACAGCCTACATCAATAACAGTGTTAGGTCAACTTCCATCATAACCAGTGTTACAGGACAGCCTCCATCAATAACCAGGGTTAGTCAAATCTCCATCTATAACAGTGTGTACGGACAGCCCTCATCAATAACCAGTGGTAGTCAACTCCCTCTATAAAACCAGTGTTACAGACAGGCCCTCCATCCAAAAACCAGTGTTAGTCAACCCTCCATCTAAAACCAGTAACAGGGACCGCCCTCCATCAATAACCAGTGTTAGTCAACATCCATCTATAACCAGTTAAGACAGCCCGTCATCTTAAAACCAGGGTTAGTCAACTCTCCATCTATAAACCGTGTTACAGACAGCAATCCATCAATAACCAGTGTTAGTCAAAAACTCTCATCTAAACCAGTGTGCTACAGACAGCCCTCACAATAACCAGTGTTAGCCAAACTCTCCATCTAAACCAGTACCAGACAGCCCTCCATTCAATAACCGTGTAGTCAACTCTCCATATATAACCAGTGTTACAGACAGCCCTATATCTATACCAGTGTTACAGACAGGCCTCCATCAATAACCAGTGTTCGTCCATCCCAATATAACCAGGGTTACAGACGACCTCCATCCAAATAACGTGTTAGTCCAATCTCCCATCTCTAACAGTAACAGACAGCCCTCCGATCAATAAACCAGGTTAGTCAACTCTCCATCTATAACCAGTTACAGACAGCCCTCCATCTATAAACCAGTGTAGTCAACTCTCCCATCTATAACCATGTTTCAGACAGCCCTCCATCATAACCAGGTTAGTAAACTCTCCATCTATCACCCAGTTGTTACAGACAGCCCGCATCAATTAACCAGTGTTATCAACTATTCCATCTATAACCAAGTTACAGGACAGCCCTCCATCAAAACCAGTGTGTAGTAACTCTCCATATATAACCAGTTACCACAGCCCTTATCTAAACAAGTGTTAGTCAACTCTCATCTATAACAGTTACAAACAGCCGCCATCAAAAACCGTGTTGTTTAACTCTCCATCTAAACAAGTTACAGACAGCCCTTCATCTATAACCAGTGTTCGTCAACTATCCACTATCACACGTGTTACAGACAAGCCCTCCATCATAACCAGTTGTTAGACAACTCTCCATCTATAACAGTGTACAGGACAGCCCTCCAGCAATAACCAGGTAGTCAACTCTCATCTATAAACAGTGTTACAGACAGCCCTCATCAAAACCAGTGTTAGTAACTCTCCATCTAAACAGTGTTACAGACAGGCCATCCAGCAATAACCAGTGTTAGTAACTCTCCATCTATAACAGTTACAGACAGCCCTTAATCTATTAACCAGTGTTAGTAAAATATCCATCGATAACCAGTTACACAGGACAGCATCATCAATAACAGTGTTAGTCAAACTCCATCTTACCCAGTACAGACAGCCCTTCATCTAAAACCAGTGTTAGTCAAATTCCATCTATAACAGTGTTACAGGACAGCTTCCATCAATACCAGTGTTAGTTCAAAATCTCCCATTGAAACCAGTGTACAGACAGCCCTCTATCAATAAACAGGTTAGTCAACTCTCTATCTATAAACAGTGTTGACAGACAGCCCTCCATCAATAACCAGTGTTAGCAACTCTACATCTATGACAGTTAAAGACGGCCTCCATCAATAAACCAGTGTAGTCACTTCCATCTATAACCAGTGTTACAGACAGCCCTCCATCAATAACCAGTGTTAGTCAACTCTCCATCTATAACCAGTTACAGACAGCCCTCCATCAATAACCAGTGTTAGTCAACTCTCTATCTATAACCAGTTACAGAGGGACAAGTCCTATACTATACAGTGTTAGTAAACTCTCAATCTTAACCAGTACAGACAGCCCTCCATCAATAAAACCAGTGTTAGTTTCAACGCTCCATGCTATAACCAGTTACAGGACCGCCCTCATTCTAGAACCAGGTTAGTCACACCTCCCATCTATAAACAGGGTTACCGGACAGCCCCAGCAATAACCAGTGTTAGTCAACTCTCCATTCTATAACCAGTGTTACAGACAGCCCTCCATCAATAACCAGTGTTAGTCAACTCTCCATCTATAACCAGTGTTACAGACAGCCCTCTATCAATAACCAGTGTTAGTCAACTCTCCATCTATATATAACAGTACAGACAGCCCTTATAATAACCAGTGTTAGTCAACTCTCATTTATAACAAGTGTGCAGACAGCCCTCCATCAAAACCAGGTTAGTCAACTCTCCATCTATAACCAGTGTTACAGACAGCCCTCCATCAATAACCAGTGTTACATACAACCCTTCATCTACTGTATGTTTGTACAATTAAGCTGTACTTTATAATTCCATCAGTTCTCCTCTAGTAAACATACAGGGAGATTCAATAAAAAGTCTTATCGTTTAAAATGGGGCTAATTTTGCCCTTATAAATCAGAACTTATGTAACATTTGAAAAGCTACTCTGATTGGTGGGGCCCAAAACGAGCCTATTTTAAACATAAGAACTTTTATGAAACCCCCCTAAGTTAAAAGTCAGTTCTCCCATCGTCAGCAGTAGGATGGACTCGAAATCGAACCCGATTTCGACCGACTTTATGAGTTTGGAAAAAATCAAACTATTCGAACTAGTTCGATTTTCTAGACTCGTGGGACTATTTTCGAGAATTCTTGAATGTACGTGGATTTTGAACGTTCGGCAGGCCTTGAACGGGTGCTTCCGAAAACACCAGGACGAAGATTCCCGAAAAACGCCGCTAGCGGAATGCCGAATGGCCGACAATCCGTTCAAGACATTCCGGGGTCATGCAGCTCAAAACCGGGACCCTCCAGGTCCTTACAAGGACCATGCGGCCCTGACAAGGGCATTTTGGGGCTTAAGGGGTCCCGACTCGAACTGGGACCCTCCTCCCTGGCCTATGAGAGCCCTATGCGGCCAAAAACTTAGAAGGGCCCTTGGGGCTTAAGGGGTCCCACAGCTTGAGCTGGGACTCCAATTCCCGGCCCTTAAGAGCCCTTGGGTGGCGTCTTCTGTCTTCCATCCGGTGACACCAGATCTTATAAGTGCATTTGTGGCCCTTGGAAGGGCAGCTCGAACCGGACCCCCCGCCCCTGGCACTTCAGGCTCTTGACGGCGTTAGAAGTGCCTTGTGCCATGACAGGGCCCTTTGGGGGCTTAAGGAGGCCCGCAGCCAAAACCGGGATCCCCCCTCCCTGGCACATGCGGGCTCTTGCGGCAGTTACAAGTGCCCTTGTGGCCCTGACAAGGGCCCTTTGCGGCTTAAGGGGTCTTCGCTCGAGCCGGGGAAGCCCCCTCCCCAGCCCTTGTGGCTTATCCCCATTTTATCAAAGTGGGCAGGGAGTAGCTATTTCTATAGGAAAGTGGATTTGATAGTCAACATATTTTGAAGATGTGCACCTGTGGAATCTTGGTAGGGCACAAGACGGCCGAGAGACTTCCCTGAGAGATCCTATTAAGTATTATAATGTACACATAGACTTATTAAAGGGGAAGGCCAACCCTCAAATTAAATTCCTCTTTAGATGCCAGAACCCAAACAAGCAATACTGAACAATTCTTTTACCGTAGGACAGGATATTCATCTATGAGGCCCAGATGTAGCATAACTTGCCAATAGTTGGTAAGGGCACAATCTCCAGCTCCCTGCACAAGTATCCTTACGTCCTACTTGTATGAATGAACTTATTCTAGAAGATTAAAAAATTTTTAAAAAAAAGACCAATGATTCAATTCTTTAAGTAGATCTTTTAAAAGATCCCCGTAGACGCCAAAATAAACGGGATAAAAAATTTGCGCAAAAGTGTCCAAAACTACCAGCTCGGGTTTCCACAATGTATCAAAGATCACAAAGCTGGTTACTTACATTGGGGGAACACATGCAGGTAAGTTGTGATAGGAAATGTATGATCCATTCCAGGTAGTAGGTCTGTCTGCCCTCAGGAAATTACTATAAAAAGTGCACCTCATGCACCCCATTCAAACAGTTTTATCTCTCAAGCTAAAATATTTGTACTTGTTAAGACTGCAGCGAGTATTTATCAGAATAAACGTGTGGTTCCAAAAACCACCAGGACACGCAACATGTTAATCCGCACTGAATAAATACATTAATCAGCAGAGAGATACTAATGCCCGGCCTCCTTGCTGTAGCAGCAAATGATATATGTAAGATGTATCTGTGCAGAGATATTAAGGGGAAAGACACACAGAGCGTATGTAGTTTGGTCCGGGTGCGGATGCCAAGACCCTTCACAGTTACTAGGCTCCCGTAACACAAAACATTATAGCAGGCAGTAGTTTAAAAACCATACCGCCAGTTCTGGGTGCAGCCCTGCCCCGAGGCCCATCGCAAAGGCTCTCAGGGATATCCAGCAACAGTCAGGAGCGTGCACACTGAAGACCAGGTAAGACTTCCAAGTAAAAATAATTCTTTATTGCAGCAGAACAAACATGGAACCCAAAGGATCACCTGAAGCATTCGAACCCAATGGTACTAATCATTAGACTGCTCCATTGTTCCTTACCTGGACAGTTTATATAAGCTTACTGTTGTTTGGAAATGTAGATCAGCAATGCCTTGGAGACAACCAATACAAACAAATGCAGAGCTTCCCAGCAAAAGGGCCTTGAAATTCTATATGACAACTCTCTGGTGGAGCGTTCATGAAAATGGAAACGCATATAAAGTGTCTTTAGGGTCTGATTAGGCTTAGTAAAAATATTTCACATCCTTGCTTTGCCAGCTGATTGTAGTTTTTTTGTTTCGGTGAACAATATTAATGGAGCACTGAGGGGATAAACAGAACTAGAACACCTGGAAAGACAGATTCTAAAAGTTTTGTCCTCATTCTGTCCCCGTTTCCAAGGAATTCAGCCAGAAGACTCATCCCCTAGAAGCCAATGAACAACCCACTGAGCTCAATCTAAATAGTAATCACCTTTAGAGGGTTTGCAGTGATGATTGCGGTTTTCAGCATCCCTGCTGAGTTTACTTCTTGCTATAAATTGGGAGTCAGGACATGGAATGGTAGCTGACATGTTCAGTACTGGAAATGTTTTTCTTGGAACTTAGGGAGATTAAAAGCTGTAAGCATTCAGTCACATTTCAAATTATTTTGAAATGAAAGCAGAATAGGATACAGGATTTCTTGTTCCCCCTCCAATAAAATGAAGATTGGGAGGGTGAGTTGCTCTTTACAATAATGACGAACTTGTTTTTCATTGGTTATTTAAAAGATTCAAAAATATTTGGTATTTTCAAGTTTAAAAAAAGGGTTCAAAATACAGAGCACTGATTTTTTTTTTCTTCTTCTTGTAATTGCACATTTGCATTGGTCCCATTTGGAGGAATTGATGGACAATGTTCCTGTGCAGGGCGGGGTTTATGACACCATGCCCATGACAGAGACAGGGCTGTCTGGAAGTGTAAATTTACAAGCCTATAACTTATGATCCAGATAAGCTAGAGACATCATCTTAGAGAGAGCTCTTTTCAATAGGCACTTGTATGAAGACCACAGTTAGTATAGTACAGTATTTGAGCTTGAATAAAGATATACGTCCATCTAGTCCAACCCATCTAGCATGACCACATTTACCTGCCTAACTGTGATCCAGAGGAAAGGTAAAAAACCCCACAAATTAGAAGGAGAAAAAAAAAATCCTTTCCTGACTCCAAGTGGCAATCGGAAATTCCCTTGATCAACTCTACTTTATGATTCAATCCAGTAACTTTGTAACATTCTTGTTGTAGAAACTCATCCAGCTTTTTTTAAACTGACCATAACCTGCCATACAACGAACTGGAAAGTCAGAGTTCCATAGCTTTACGTTCCACAGTGACAAACCCGTTCCCAATTATACTTTATGTATCAATTACCAGTACACTTGTAAAATCCTTGTTTTGTAGAAACTCATCCAGATTTTATTAACTGACCAATGAAACCTGCCATAAACAACGTCCACTGGAAGACATTCCATGCTTTACCTTCTCACAGTGACAAAACCCTTTACCATCAACTATACTTATGTATCATACCAGTAACTTGTAAAATTCCTTGTTTGTGAAACTCATCCAGCTTTTATTAAAATGATCAATGACCTCCCTAACAAGTCCACTGGAAGACAGTCCATAGCTTTACCGTCTCAAGTGACCAAACACTTTCCAAACTAATACTTTATGTATCCAATACAGTAATGTAACATTCCCTTGTTTGTAGGAAACTCATCCAGCTTTTATTCAACTGACCAATGAACCGCCATAACAACGTCCACTGGGAAGACAGTCATGCTTACCGTTCTCACATTGACAACCCTTTCCTACACTCTACTTTATGTATCAAATACCAGTAAACTTGAAAATTCTTGTTTGTAGAGAGACTCATCCATGCTTTTTTTAAAAAGACCAATGAACCTGCCATACAAAGGTATGGAAGACAGTTCCTAGCTTTACCGTTCTCACATGACAACCCTTTCCCAACTCTACTTTATGATCAAGCCCAGTAACTTGTAACATTACCTTGTTTGTTGTAGAAACCATCCAGCCTTTTATTAAACTGACAATGAACCTGCCATAACAACGTCACTGGAAGACAGGTCAATAGCTTTACCGTATCACCGTGACAAACCCTTTCCCAAATTCCTTTAGATACAATCCCAGTAATTTGTAACATTCCGGTTTGTAGAACAAACTCATCCAGCTATTTATTAACTGACCAATGAAACCTGCCATAACAACGTTCAACGGGAAGAAAGTTCCATAGCTTTAACGTCTCACAGTGACCAAACACTTTCCCAACTCTCCTTTATGTATCAATCCAGTAAATTGTAACATCCTTGTTTGTAGAAACTCATACACTATTTATAACTGACCAAGACCTGCACATGAACAACGTCACTGGAAGACCTTCCATAGCTTTACGTTTCACGTGAAAAACCCGTTCCCACCTCTCCCTTAGGTATCAATCCCAGTATAACTTTGTAACTTCCTTGTGTGTAGAAAGAAACATCCCAGCTGTTTATTAAACTGACCAAGGAACCTGCCATAACAACGGGGGTGGGGGGGGGGTCCAATGGAAGTCAGTTCCATAGCTTTACCGTTTCTCACAGTGACACACCCTTTCCAACTCTACTTTAATATATCAATACCAGTACTTGTCTGTTAACATTCCTTGTTTGTAGAAACTCATCCAGTTTTTATTAAACTGACCAATGAACTGCCATAACAATGTCCACTGGAAGCCCGTTCCATAGCTTTTACCGTTCTCACAGTGGACAAACACATTTTCCCAAACTCTACTGATGTATCAATCCCAGTAACTTGAAATTCCTTGTTTGTAGAAACTCATCTCCAGCTTTTATTAAACGACCAATGGACTAGCTGCCCAAACAACGTCCACTGGAAGGACATTCCATAGCTTTACCCGTTCTCACAGTGAACAAACCCTTTCCCAACTTACTTTATGTATCAATAACAGTAATGTAACATTCCTTGTTTGTAGAAACTCATCCAGCGTTTTATAAACTGACCAATGAACTGCCAAACAAACATCCAATGAAGACAGTTCCATAGCTTACGTTCTCACAGTGACAACCCCTTTCCCAACTCTACTTTTTAGAAATCCAGTAACTTGTAACATTCCTTGTTTGTAGAAAAACTCATCCAAGCTTTTTATTAAACTGACCAATTGAACCTGCAATAAACAACGTCCACTGGAAGACAGTTCCATAGCTTTAACGTTCTACAGTGACAAACCCCTTCCCAACTCACTTTATATAATCCAATTTACCAGAACTGGTAACATTCCCTTGTTTGAGAACTCATCCAGCTTTTTATTTAAACTGGACCAATCGAACCTGCCAAACAGCGTCCACTGGAAGACAGTTCAATAGCTTTACGTTCTTCACCAGTGAAAAAACCCTTTCCAACTCGACTTTATGTTAACAATACCAGTAAACTTGGACAGCCTTGTTTGTCGAAACTCATCAGTTTTTATTAAACTTACCAAATGAACCTGCCATAACAACATCCACTGGAAGCCAGTTCCAGTGCTTGACCGTTCTCCCAGTGGACCAAAAACCTTCCAAAACTCTCTTTATGTATCAATCCCAGTTAACTGTAACATTCCATTGTTTGTAGGAAACTCATCAGCTTTTTATTACAACTTGACCATTTGAAAACCTGCCATAACAACGTCCACGGAAGACAGTTCCATAGCTTCTACCGTTCCACAGTGCAAACCCTTTCCCAACTCTACTTATGTATCAATCCAGTAACTTGTAACATTCATGGTTTGTAGGAAACCCATCAGCTTTTTAGAAACTGACCAATGTAACCTGACATAACACCGTCCCTGGAAGGACAGGCATAGCTTTAAAGTTTCACAGGGACAACCCTTCCCAACTCTACTTATGGTGTATCAAACCAGTAACTTGTAACATCATTGTCTGTAGAAACTCATACGCTTTTTATTAAACTGACCAAGGAACATGCCAAACAAACGTCCAATGGAGACAGTTCCATAGCTTTACCGATTTCACAGTGACAAACCTTTTCCCAATTCTACTTTATGTATCAATACCAGTAACTTGTAAAATTCCTTGTTTGCAAGAAACTCATCCAGCTTTTTTAGGTAGAACTGACCAATGAACCTGCCTAAACAACGCCACTGGAAGAACAGTTCCATAGCTCTTTACCGTTCTCACAGTAGTGACAAACCTTTACCAAATCTACTTATGATCAATACCCGTAACTTGTAACATTCCCTTGTGAAGGAGAAAAAAAAATCTTCCTGAATGGCAATCGGAAATTTCCCGGATCAACTATACTTATGTATCATTACCAGTAACTGTAACATTCCTTGTTGGTAGAACTCATCCAGCTTTTTATTAACTGACCAAATGAACCTGCCATAACAAAGTCCATGCGGGAAGGACAGTTCCATAGCTTTACCGTTCTAACAGTGACAAAAACACCTTCCCCAATTCACTTTATGTATCAATACACAGTAATTGTAAACATTTCTTGTTGGCAGAAAAGAAACTCATACAGCTTTTTATTAAACTAATGACCAATGGAAACTGACATAACAACGCCCACTGGAAGGACAGTTCCATAGCTTTACCGTTCTCACAGTGAAAAAATCCTTTCCCAAACTCTACTTTATGTATCAATACCAGAAATGTAACATTCCTTGTTTGTAGAAAACTCACTCAGCTTTTTATTAAACGACCAATGAACCTGCCATACACAGTCCAATGGAAGACAGTTCCATAGCTTTACCGTTCTCACAGTGACAAAAACCCTTTCCCAACTCTACTTATGTATCAATACCAGAACTTGTAACATTCCTTGTTGCAGAAACTCATCCAGCTTTTTATTAAACTGACCAATGAACCTGCCATAACAACGTCCACGGAAGACAGTTCCATAGCTTTACCGTTCCACAAGTGACAAACCCTTTCCCAACTCTACTTTATGTATTCAATACCAGTAACGTTGTAACATTCCTTGTTTGTAGAAAACTCATCCAGCTTTTTTTAAACTGACCAATGAACCTGCCATAACAACATCACTGGAAGACAGTTCCATAGCTACCGTTCTCCCAGTGACAAACCCTTTCCCAACTCTACTTTATGTATCAAAACCAGTAACTTTGTACATTCCTTGTTTGTAGAAACTATCCAGCTTTTTATTAAATGACCAATGAACCTGCCATAACAACATCCACTGGAGACAGTTCCATAGCTTTACCGTCTCACAGTGCAAACCTTTCCCAACTCTACTTTAGTATCAATAACAGTAACTTTAACATCCTTGTTGTAGAAACTCATTCAGCTTTTTATTAAACGACCAGAACCTGCCCATAACAACATCCACTGGTAGACAGTTCCATAGCTTTACCGTTCTCACAGTGAAAAACCTTTCCAACTTGAAGCCTAAACCTTTTTTTCAAGTCTTAGGGATGTCCACGTGTCCTTGACATTGTTCTATTGGTGAACAATGCCCCAGATAGTTTATTTATCGCCGTTAATGTATTTATACACACGTAATGATATCCCCATGCAAGCGCCTTTTCTCACAGCGTACATAATTGTAACTTAGTACCTTGTAACTATCTTTTTCCCTATATTTTTTCAGAAAGAAAATGCTACTAGAACATAAAATTCTTTGGAGAACTGCGTTCCAGGAATTCTTCATGTAGGGTTACAAAGTAGCAAACATGTACATAGCTGGAAGGTATGTAGCTTGAGGGTATTCTAACTTCTTCATTGGTCGCATTTGGGTATATGGTAAACCATGAATTTGGCATTTTGTTTGATTCAAAAAATGTGGGAGATGAGATTTGTGGTCCCCTCACAAAATGTGCATCTCTGTATGAAGATATAAAACGGTACGGTGCTGAAGGTGTGAAATTTTTTTCAAAATTAGTGTTTGTGGAGGAATTTCCAAGTTTGAGGGTTGTTTAGTTTTAAAATATGGAAGCGTTCAAAATAGAGAGATGGCCATGTTTTACAGTTTTTAATGGAAATTCAACTTTGATTTTGTCTTGTGTTTCAAGTATTTTACCATAACAAAGAAGAAACTTCCAATTTGATGAACAGCTGTGTCTGCATATTTGCATTTTGAGTAAAAATACCCCACTTGGAGGTCGTATGTAGAAATCTACATGCCAGAAACAAGAAGATTTTTTGCATAAATTAAGCTTTCTACAAATTAAAATGCAAATATAAATAAAATATCCTAAAACACACAACAAAAGTGGTACATTTTACTGGCAAACACTATGCGTCTTGCCATCAAGATATGGGCTTTTAAGGAGAGTACTATTTTTCTTATTTTTACAATGGATATAATATATATTTTTTTTTTATTACTGGTGTGAAGAGGATGAAAACTTTCAGTTATTTTGTATGGGAATATTGCAATCCTTGTTTTGTAGATGGTAAATAGCTCCCACTATGTTTCACATCAGTCCTAATCTTTTCTGTATTGGATGAAACACACACCCTGTTCTATGTGGTATGTAGTCGCACGATTTGACCACTTCTCCATCTCCCAACATTTTTTGAATCAAACAAAATGCCAAATTCATGGGTGTTTACCAGATAACACCAAGGCGGACCAATGAAGAGTGAAGAATACCTCAAGCTACATACCTTCCACTATGTGACATGAGTGTGTACTTGTATACATACATGCAGAATTCTGGACGCATTCTCCTCCAAAGAATTTTTAAAATGCTTCTAGGAGATTTCTGAAAAAATAAGGGAAAAGAAGTTAAAGGGTTTACGGTACAATTAGTACGCTGGAGAAAAGGCGCTTTCATGGGGATATCATTTACTGTGTATCATACCTACATTAACGGGCCATACAATAAACTATCTGGGGCATTGTTCACCAATAGAACATGTCAGAGGACACACGGACATCCCTTAAGACTTGAAGAAAAAAGGTTTAGGCTTCAAGCTCGAAAAGGGTTTGTCACTGTGAGAACGGTAAAGCTATGGAACTGTCTTCCAGTGGATGTTGTTATGGCAGGTTCATTGGTCAGTTTAATAAAAAGCTGGATGGGTTTCTGCAAACAAGGAATGTTACAAGTTACTGGTATTGATACATAAAGTAGAGTTGGGAAAGGGTTTGTCACTGTGAGAACGGTAAAGCTATGGAACTGTCTTCCAGTGGACTACATTTGCAGACAATCATAACCCTTCCATCACACCACCGTTATAACATTTGCAGACCAATCATAACCCTCCATCACAGGACCGTTATAACATTACAGACCAATCATAACCCTCCATCACACCACCGTATACATTCGCCGACCAATCATAACCCTCCATCACACCACCGTATAACATTCGCAGACCAATTATAACCTCCATCACACACGTATAAAATTCACAGACCACTCACAACCTTCATCACACCACCGTTATAACATTCACAGACCACTCATAACCCTCCATCACACCACCGTATAACATTCGCAGACCAATTATAACCCTCCATCACACCACCGATAAACATTCAGACCACTCACAACCCTCCCACACCACCGTATAACATTCACAGACCACTCATAACCCTCCATCACACCACCGTATAAACATTCGCAGACCAATTATAACCCCCATCCACACACCGTATTTATAACATTCACAGACCACTCACAACCTTCATCACACCACCGTATAACATTCACAGACACTCATAACCCTCCATCACACCACCTTTAACATTCGCAGACCAATCATAACCCTCCATCACACCACCGTATAACATTTGCAGACCAATTATAAAACCTCCATCACACCACCGTATAACATTCACAGACCACTCATAACCCTACATCACACCACCGTATAACATTCACAGACCAATCATAACCCTCCATCACACCACCGTATAACATTCACAGACCAATCATAACCGTTCATCACACCACCGTATAACATTCACAGACCACTCATAACCCTACATCACACACAGTTATAAACATTCACAGACCAATCATAACCCTCATCAACGCACCGTTATAACATTCACAGACCAATCATAACCGTCATCCCACCACCGTATACATTCACAGACCACTCAACACCCTTCATCCACACCACGTATAACATTTGCAGACCAATCTAACCCTCCATCACACCACTGTTATAAATTCACAGACCAATCATAACTCCATCACAGGGACCGTATAAACATTCACAGACAATCATAACCCTCCATCACCACACCAACGTATATAACATTCACAGACCATCATAACCTCATACACCACCTAACATTCACAGACAATCATAACCCTCCATCACACACTGTATAACATTCACAGACCAATCATACCCTCCATCACACCAACGTAAACATTCACAGACCACTCAAACCCTTCATCACACCACCGTTTTAACATTACAGATCACTCACAACCCTCATCACACCACCGTATAACATTTGCAGACCAATCATAACCTTCCATCACACCACTGTATAACATTCGCGAACAATCATAACCCTCCATCACACACAGTAAACATTCGCAGACAAATCAAACCTCCATCACCCCCTGTAAACATTCACAGACCACTCATAACCCTTCATCACACCCCTCCATCACACCACCGTAAACATCTCAGACCATTCTAACCCTCCATCAACCACTGTATAACATTCACAGACAATCAAACCTCAATCACACCACCGTATAACATTCGCAGAAGAAATCCAAATAGTCACTAACTCTTCTTTAGAATGCAGTTGATTTTGGAATGAATTAGAAACTGACTATACAATAACTAAATAAATAGGGAACGGAAACTAAATAAATAAGGGGAATGAAGGACCTGATTATGATGAAAAAACTAATAAGATATATCTAAATGAATGAGTACAGAGGAGCTGACTGCACTGAAAGTCTTCTAATAACATATTAACTACATGAAATAAGGGCAATGGAGAATCTCAACATAAAGACAGATCTAGGTTAAAACTAAGTGAAATGAGGACTTTGGCCATAAAGAATAATTTAATAGAGGGAGCTTGGCTATAAAGACAGACTAGACAAATTCAAACTAAATTAACAAAGGGAATAGAAGACTGGCTAAGAGGACAAACTAGATAAACTAACAATAAAGGGAATGGAGGAGCTTGCACTATGAAGACTGAGTAGATAAATTCTAACTAAATTAATAAGGGGTAATGAAACGTAGGAATGAAGACTAAACTAAATTAACAAAGGGAATGGAGGAACTCAGTCACCACACCAAACAATACAGACATTCCAGATATGGGTAATCGTACTTTACCAGTATAAATACATGGAGCCTTGTTTGAAGCTTTTTAGACATTACAAAGTAAAGTACATTTACAGATGGCCATAAACTAAGATTAAAAAGAATTAAAAGATGGTTTGATGGAAAAGAAAATGTTTTTTTCTGTTCGGAGAACCGCAAGTCGTACAGACAGTAAGAAGATTAAATAAGAAAAAAATAGTTTATGCGAGAATAAAAAAAAAAAAAAAAATACATACATACAAGAGAATAAAGAAGAAACATTTTATAGCAAAATATAAAAAACATTTTCAAGAAGAAAGAAAATCAAATCCATTTTATAGCAGGGGGTAGGGATAAAATAGTCCCTTAAACCAAAGATAAAAAAAGATGCGTTTTACTGCCAGAATAAATATGTTTTATAGAGAAATGCGATAAACACGTCTTTTAGTAACACAGAAAATGGAAACACAGAAAACACAAAATGATATCTCTCTCTGTTGTGGACCTTCTCGTATTGGCAGCGCTGAGAGAGACCAGAATTCTCCAATCCATAAGGGCCAATGAGAGATAAACTCCACCCCCTTCTGGAGGTTAACGCCACCTGCTGCAAGGGTAACCCCACCTACTGCTGGTATATTAACTGCAGCAATTTGCATGGAAATTCTGGGATTTCTGCAATCTTAGTCTTACAGTAACAAGGCATATACACACCACAAGTGAGTTAGTGTGGGGGCAGACGAGTTAACGTGAAGGTGAAATAAGGAAATAAACAGTCTATTCACTGGTGTAGAAGCCAGGGCGGTTTACTGCTCAACCTTCCACACAATAGGATATAGGAGTCCAGAAACTTAATGCACATTCCGAAACCTCCCCAAACAAGTGATTCTCATCATCCCGTTATTGCAATGTAAATAGAATTCTAACTATTTATCTGGTGGTTGTCCATTACTTATAAGGTACCTACCATACACGTACTTACCCACCGAGCCATCACATGACATTAGACCGATCCTGCCGGAATTTCCCATTTACTTTGCAACGAATTCGCCGCAAACCATCATTTGAGATCACGTCAGTAGCAAAGAAGTATGGGAAAGGCGGTTCGCAGGAGCGGTTCTAAAGTTTCTAGATCTCTATATTAGCCAATCACTGATAGTTCTAGATCTTATATTTAGACAATCACTGTAGTTTAGATCTCTACAATCAGCAATCATGATAGTTCTAGATCTTTATAATCAGCCAATCAGAGAGACAATGTCACTTCGATCAAAAAATGGAAGCTAGAGACCAAACTACACCCCCAGATTTCAATTTGAAATTTGCTCAAGATGGGACGGGATTGGTTACGAGCAGTCTACCCAACAGAAGGTCCGATAATGAACGGGGGTTTATTGAACAGACGGGGCACAGATGTCAGCTTTCAAAACTCTGATTTGGACCGACTCCCAGTCAATGACCTTTAAGACAGGGAGGTTTATTCAGTTCTGTTATTAATGATTACAGTAGAGTCTGTCTGGACCCATCGCCCAATCAGTAGGTGGGGTAAATATAGCGGCAGTCTGGGCTACCATTTGTTTTTTCATTTACCGACACAACCGAGGGAATAAAGGGCCCAGGGAACAGGGGGATACGTGATGGGTTTTATAATTAATGACCTCCAAATAACAGGAAGGCCGACTATTAGACAGTGTGATACCTTATAAAAATATCTTTATATACCACCCCCTACAGAACAACCCATTCCGACACACAGACTCCCATAAAGGTCATGTCTGTGATGGTGCAAACAAAGCACCGCATTTAAACAGCCTTCATTGGCTTAGGATCATGGATGCTATGTACCTCCATATCCCTGCGTGGAGAGAAAACAGATTCATATGTTAGATTACGGACAGAAGTTGTTATTTTAATGGTGTCAGTGTTCGAATGTGTTGACTGTCTAATCCTATGGTGTCAGTGTCAAATGTTTGACTGTCTAATCCTATGGTGTCAGTGTCGAATGTTTGACTGTCTAATCCTATGGTTGTCAGTGTCGAATGTGTTTGACTGTCTAATCCTATGGTGTCAGTGTCGAATGTTTGACCGTCTGATCCATGGTGTCAGTTTTGAATGTTGACCGTCTGATCCTATGGTGCAGTGTCGAATGTTGACCGTCTAATCCTATGGTTGTCAGTGTCGAATGTTTTGACTGTCTAATCTATGGTGTCAGGGTCGAGTTGACTGTCTAACTATGTGCATGTCGAATGTTGACTGTCTAATTCATGGTGTCAGTGTCGAATGTTTGAGTCTAATCCTATGGTTGTCAGTGTGAATGTTGACTGTCGATCCTATGACATTAATGAGTCTTGGTATTTGTCATCTATGATACTTTACCTTCCCGTATATACTCAGTCGGCTGGGATCCACAAATGGCTCCTTCAAAGCCACCTGTGGGAAGAGGAGAGATGTGTCATGAGATATACAAGTATCAACAAAATCCATTACAATGTCAACTGGCAACAATGTTTAAAGACAAAGTTCCACATAGATGAGCAGCAGTTACATGGGACACAAACAAGGGGCTACAATAATTTCACAATAACTTCACATTGTCTACTTATACCCCCGATGTTCCCAACTGTTATATGTGCGTAACCAGCTATTGGCTCCGACGTTGCTCCCGGTTAAGTCTCATATAACAGACTATGAAATACTAGAGCAAGAAAAAAAATGAGACCCAGACAATGGAAATAGTAATTCTCACTCTACAGCCGTTATCTGATCTTTCACTTCCACCGATCCAAGTCGCGGGTGAACTCCTGGAGGATTTTGAGTCCCTGGAACCACTGCCCCGTCCATCAAATCTGGCCACAATGACGTTGTCTGTATTAATGAGTATGGAGTCCCAGTCCAGGTAGAACTTATCAGTGACCAGTTGGCTTCCAGGAACCTCATCTCTACTCCAGAGAAGAGACAACAAAAATGACCAGGAAGGGGCAATGTTTAAGTTGTGTAATTAAACAGCAACACTCACTATTCATCATCCAATACACATTTATTTTATCAGCTTTTGTGACCATTGAATTGTAAATTTATTCCCCGACCACAATACACATAACTTAGAGAAGTACCTACATGATGAGCAGAGTGGATATTGGTTCAGTTCCGAGAAATCCCTGGGAGAGACAGACGGAGAGGAAGATCTTAACAAAGAGAAACATCGGTTTTAGACAAGCAAACCATTGTCTCCCCGCCAGTCCCCAAGAGGAAGGAAAGAGGGTTGTTTACCTAATCCTCAATGTGGATGGTCCTTATCTCGCTCCTGAAGATCTTCTTCTGTGAAATAGCTTCTTCAACACAGAATTACTTTCTATGGTTAGAAAATCTGGGTAATCGAAAGGAAAATTAATTCGCACAAATAAATACGTTTCAAGAGGAGCAGACGTTCACCTGCATTGGCTAACTGAAAGGGCGCGTAGTATTTCATTATAATTTCAATGAGGCTCCAGCGTCGGCTTGAAAAGATTTGAAAATAATTCATTGGCTGAGAAATTTTCATTTTTTATTTTCAGATGTTTGTCCTGAAGGCAAATGAGTTAGTTTATAGAGAACCTTCCAATAAGGGATCGGCTTTTCATCGTTGGGAAAGGGATGTATGGAGAGAGTTTAATGCCTGCAGATTGCGGTCAAAAAGAACTCGCACAAACTTGCATTCAGTACAAGGTTTGTGCTGCAAGTATAGTCTTAAATTCACGCTAATCTCCGTACATTGCCGCAAAAGGTTAGCATGACTTAAGGGGTACATGATCTCTTAACAAGTTGATTTTAAACGAAAGGCTGGGTATCTACATTTAAAATGAGCCACCAACACCTCTCTATGTGCAGCACAGCCCAAGATATGAAAAATCACTGATCAAAAGGGGGGTGGGAATCTCTGAATAGCGGTCAGATAGACATACTAGTTCCTCCTCTAATCTGTGGTTGGCCATGCTCAGTGCCGAGAAAAGAAACCAGGAGAAGAGATCGAGTTACCGTGACTGAAAGAGGAAAGGGAGGGGCACGGGGGTTTCAAGGGGACGGAAAGGGGGGGGCATGAGGAGGAGGAGACACAGGGAAGAGGGACTCTCACATGGTTTTAGAGCAGGAAATGCAGGTGATCGGGGTGCTGCTACCATATCACACAAAAAATGTAAATATCTTCACAACTATGTAAAAAAATTAAAGTTAAATGCAAAAAATACTCAGGAAAGCAATTCCTGTCTATTTACTTAAGTCTATTTTGGGCCACAGTTCCCCTTTAAGACAATATTATCAATTGCAGCTCTCGGGAAATCTCATAGTGCCATGACAGAAGACAGGCAAAATTAGCCCTCGTATATTTGAAAACATCTCCCAGCATTCTCTACAAGAATGCTGCTGCAACAGCGAAGGGCAAACAGGAATGCTGCAAACCCTGGTCAGGTTCCCTTTCCTGGTTGTTGGATTGTGTTGGATAAAGGATAGAAAATGTAATTAAAAACTGTTTTGTATAGGGATAATAACCAAATGCAGATTGACCAAGTCTAGGGATAACAAATGGAGATAACATTATGGATAACATTATGTCATTCAAATACGACTTCTACTTACTGACAGCAAAAAGATCAGATCTACTCACCAGAAGGATTCTCTGTGTCATGGACACTAAACACAGGGACTCTGGGCCTAAATAACAAATAAACAAGCGGATATTTCCCTGCACGTATCTCTAGAACCTTCTACCACCGTACCACCCATTTCCCTGCAGTGTATCTCTAGAACTTCTACGTACACCCCATTTCCCTGCACTGTATCTCTACACCTTCACACGTACCACCATTTCCCTGACTGTATCTCTACAAAACCCTTCTACCAGTACCCACCCATTTCCTGCACTGTATCTCTAGAACCTTCTACACGTACTGCCCATTTCCCTCCACTATCTCTAGAACCTTCTACACGTACCACCATTTCCCTGCAGTGTATCACTACAACCTTCTAAGTACCACCCATTTCCCTGCACTGTATCTCTCAAACCTTCTATGTACCACCCATTTCCCTGCACTGTATCTCTACAACCTTTAGTACACCCATTTCCCTGCAGTGTATCACTACAACCTTCTACGTACCACCATTTCCCTGCACTGTATCTCTACAACCTTCTATGTACCACCCATTCCCTGCACTGATCTCTAGAACTTCTAAGTAACCATTTCCCTGCACTGTATCTCTAGAACCTTCTACGTACCACCCATTTCCCTGCACTGTATCTCTAGGGCCTTCGACCACATACCGCCAATCTCCTGCACTGTATCTCTAGAACCTTCTACCACGTACCGCCCATTTCCCTGCACTGTATCTCTAGAACCTTCTACCATATAGCACCATTTCCTGCACTGTATCGCTAGAACCTTCTACCAATAGCACCATTTCCCTGCAGTGTATCTCGAGAACCTCTACACGTACCACCCATTTCCCTGCACTGTATCTCTAGAAACTTCTAACATTAAGCACCCATTTCCCTGCATGTATCTCTAGAACCTTCAATCACGTACCTCATCTCTTTACAATGAGTTTCTAGAACCTCATTCACATTCCCCGTGGCCTGATGATGATGTACACACATGCTCTGAATCTTTCTACCTTTGCAGTGTAGCAGGAATGTTGGTTGGAAGGGCTGAACTTTGCAATGAGGTAGGAGAACTGGTTGTTTGTGAGGCCACAGGTGAGACATTGGCGATTTAACGAATCAAACGAATCAACAGTTGGCACACTAGAAAAGGGACAAGCAACATATTTAGTGAATTGGAAAAAATAAATAGTAACATTCTGTCTTATTACCTTATAATGTTCCTTGTCGGACCTGTACTGATCTGGGTTGGTTTCTCGAATTACATTGCCCTACCCATATCTAGACACACAACCAATAATGGAGATGTTTCCCTTTATTTCAGTAACGAGGATGTGAGCAGTGAAGATGATGGGATTTATTTAACCCAATAGGACTGGGGGAACGTGCATCTTCCCTAGATAAATGGACACGAAACTGCATTAAGTCTATTACATTACAGTGGTTATTGCGCTAGTTTTCGTGCAAATCGAATCGTGTCAATTAAAGCCCTGCAAAAAGTATCGGCAAAAACCCAATTTCCACAATGTATCAACAGTCGCAAAGTGTTTAATACACCGTGCGGGTGAGTGCAGGAAGTAGCCATAAGGAAACGGTTGCAGTTCCTGATAATGTCATTGACAATCCACTCCAGAAAGTGACAAATCCCATTCATAAGTAACATAAAGTAACCCTAGATCTGACCTGGATTGGGGAATGATGAGCTTTGAGAAGTTGACACTGTGGTGGGGTGGGTGGGTGGGTTTGGATCATGATGTTGGCAGCAGAGGCACAGATATTGGCATAATAGGGAAAGCTTGTTTATAAACCATGGTAGGTGGTTTCTGATCGCAGGACTAACATGCCATAAGGGACAGGTGAACTGCAAGTCCAAAGGTGCTGGTGACATTGACCTGCAGTGTTGAGGTCCCAGTAAATAGATTCAAATAGACACTAATCTGCCATATACAGTATTATTTCACAGGGAGACGAGATTGCTCCAGCGCTCCTCTCCAGATGATCAGCGCGGTAATCACACTCTTATATTTAGCATTGGCGCGCATGCGCGAAGGATAGTAGCGGGCCAAGTGCGCCACCTGCTGGGAGAAGCCACATAGGGAGCCATAGGGAGGTGGGAAACAAGTGACCTCCACTCCCTGTGAAGAATAGTACATTTGCAAAGTACATGCATATGACAGTTTAGTGTCCCTTTAAACTGGAGTCCAGTAAATTTACCTGTACAGGTGCGTCCTCTTGGAGAATTCTCCGTGCTTAGAAAATATCTAAGAGACAGAACAAACATGAACCGAATTCACTGGGTATGAGGGAGAAGACGAACGCAACGATCACAGAGGAAATTAAATTTTACAGCTTCTGAGAAGGTTCGTCATAAGCCAAGATCCTGATGACCTCCCAATTGCCTGACGTCAGGTGACGTGTCTGCAAAAGGCCAGTCTTTGCCTGTGGAAGGGAAACAAAGTTCTATTAGTTCTTCACAAGAACTATAATGGAATTTCTTTCATCCGTCCACTGGGCTAAGTGTTTATTTCATGCCTCAAGGTAAAGGACAAGTGCAGTGAAAGAATTAAGCTCACCTAAAAAAAAAAAAACATGGAGGCCTCTGTCCTAATAAATGGGGAAAAGTCAAGGGCCAGGGAAAGAAGAAGATCCATGTATCACTATTTACTGCATTCAGACTTTCCTGGGGATCTTTGTATTTGATTGTCAGCAGTTTGAGGTCAAGGTGGACAGACAGTCCCATTGTGTGTGGGATTAACCCAGGTGGAGCCCGTTAAGTATACGGGAAGTTAGCGGAGATCTGCCGGTGTCCATCCACCGCTCGTCTCGCCCTCTGATCTACACAGGACAAAGCTTTTCACAACAGACTCAGAACATTTTGTTTCTGCTGAAAGCCGGGAGACGACCTTGCTGACTACGCGGGATCTCTTCACCCAACTCGCAGCCCGGTGCCTTTTATTGATCGGAAGAGAGTCACGAGATACAACTGCTGCCAGGTCACACAAGACTCCACGGATGAGACCACACACACCATCAGAGAACAGGAGACTGTAGACGTAGACATAACTATCAAGTGCCATAAAGAAATCATCGTAATGGGAAGAGTTTGGGGAGCCATCACCTGCAACCATAGAGGACCCCTCCAAGTGCAGAGTAGCTACCTGCACCCATAGGGAAATCCCTATACAGAGAACAATTGAGGAAACCCCAACACAGATACAATAGAGTGATCACAACTCTTTGATGTCTACATTTCATTTTTCTTACCCACAAGCCCCTAGGGTATCTGCTGGCCAACTGACCTCTACTTTGAACATTGCGATGTGATGAAACTCCCCTCGTCCTCCTGTTTCAACGGAACCGTTATGAAGAACTTGCTTCCATCTTTGGAGAACACCGGTTCGTCATTCTGTAAAGGAAAACAGAAAGAAACCCTGGTGAGGGACGTTATCCAGTGATGGGAGATGAAGGATGGGATCTCTATGACACAGATCCCTTTAATCCAATAAATGCAATGGGCATAATGTACTGTGTGCGGTTTCCCTTTTGTAGCCTCTCCCACCTGTTTAAATTCTGAAAGAAACAATTGTATGATGGAAACCTCTAAAGGTATAAAAACTGACTAATGTTCCATATTTTACCGAACATGAGCGACTTCCCTTTCTTCCTGTGTATATTAGATACTATCAATTACCAATGAATCTTACAGACCGTTGTTGGGAAAATTACAATTACAATAAACCGGAACCTAACACGTGTTAACCCAAACACTAGTCGTGACCATCACATCCTAAAATATAATATAAACAGATTATAGTCACCTCCTCCCAGTTTGTAAGACAATCAAGGCTCACATCACACTCCACACGTCCTTCGTAGCAAAGGCCATAATATCAAAATAAGATAGCGTGAGAGCCTTCAAGACTATACTGCAACATTTTATTTAGTGCGACTTGTTTCGGAGACTCTAGACAAAGTGCTCTAAGCAATGCTTGATAAAGGAGCACTTGTCTCCGAAACATGTCGCACTAAATAAAGAAATGTTTGCAGTATAAGTCTGCTGAAGGCTCTCACGCTATCTTTTTTTGACATCACATCCTAACACAACCATAACCATAAACATCCTAACCTCAAACCCTAACCCACTAATCCCAACCATCACATCCTAACACAAACCATAACCGTTAACATCCTAACCTAACCTCAAAACAACCCCACTAATCCCAACCATCACATCCTAACACAAACCATAACACATCCTAACCGAAACATTATGCAGTCTGACCCAAACCAAACCCCTTTTGACCCTAACCCTAAACCTAACCAGATTATAACACATTTATTCCAAACCCCAAGGATAAAATATCGGAACCACAAAACAGCTTAACTTAATCACCAACAATAACACATTAACCAGAATCACAACAATAACACAATTTGCTAGAATCCAGAGCAATAATCCCATAATACAGAAAATAGACCATAAAGAGATCTGAGGGAGGTAGAAGTTAGCGAGGTAGATGGGAGATAGGTAGAGGAAGTAGATAAAGTAGAAGCCAAGATAGGTGATGGAAAGGTAGAGGTAGGAGAAGTATGGTTGAGAGTGGTAGATAGAAGGGATAGAGGTAGGTAGAGGAGAGATAGGATAGGTAGAGGAGTAGAGCCAAGAGAGGTAGATGGAAAGGTAGAGGTAGGTAGTATGGGTTGAGAATGGTAGATGAAGGGATAGAGGTAGGTAGAAGGAGGAGATAGGTAGAGGGAGTAGAAGCCAAGGAGGTAATGGAAAGGTAGAGGTAGGAAAGATGGTTGAGAGTGGTAGATGAGAGAGAGAGGTAGGTGAAGAGTGGTAGAGAAGGAGGTAGTTGAAGAGGATAGAGAAAAGCAGAGGTGAGTGACACGGTTGAGGAGATAGACGGAGAGGAAGGTAGAGGGAAGTAGAAGTTGAGGGAGGTGAAGTTAAAGGAAGTTGATGGAGAGGTAGTGATGCCTCCTCTTGGGACATATTAGATGGAGCCAATCAACGCTTTAATTGAAACTTGGCATTTATTTATACAAAAATAAAATTAAAATGCATCCAGAACAGAACAAAAAAAGTACTATTGCCTAGTACCACTGAATGACACATTCAGCCTGAAACTTTCTGCTATAACGTTGTTTCGCTTTGTGGTGAGTTCGGCCACTCTATATGGACATGATGTGAGGGGGAGTGGCCGTCATTGACCACGCTACTCTGCAGATGGAGAGTAGGTAGGAGGTAGAAGGAGGTAGGTGACAGGAGGTAGGTAGGTGGAATGGTTGAGGGAGATAGATGAAGAAGTGGAGGTAGGTAGATGGAAAGGTAGAGGATGGTGGATGGAGAGGTAGAAGTTAGATGCACAGGTAGGTGAAATCGGTAGATGGAAAGGTAGAGGTAGGTGAGGGGTCAAGGAAGGTAGAGAAAAGGAGGTAGGAGAGGAAAAGTAGAGACAGGTAGCGATAGGTAGGCAGAGGTGTCATTACCTGCCTGGAAAGCCAACATCTGACACGACTTCATATTTCTGTAAAATAAAGTTGAAAAATATCTGTTAAGAACAACCAACCTTCACCTTCCCAGCCATAAACCTCCCTAGTGCCCAGAGGATAATTTCATTCCATTTGCCAGATACAATCAGGGCAGCAACCTAAGTCTTCAGTTTTTTCTGGTTTCTCCACGCGTACCTTACTGCAGGCTCCGGTGGTTTCACACACGGTTAATATTGACTATTTGCAGTCTGTTAACCATCGTACAACAGTTCTGTATTACTGACCCATTTCACCATTGTGATATAATAATCCCTGGAACACAGGTGAGGAAAGTCAATTGGTGAGGGGTTTTATATTGCAGTAGACACATTTAAGGGTAACTGGTCTACTTTAATTGTCCTCTATTCCAAAGAGCTCTCATACTTTTAACAATCCTAGGGTGATATCTCTAGCTCCCTGGATTAAGTTATAGGCTTGTAAAATTACACTCGGTTTTCTGTCCTGTCTGTTCTGAGTCTGTGACAGTCACAGCTGTGCTGTGTAGAAAAACCTTATACTGCGTGTATTTTTGGAGGGCTGCAGCAAGAAGCAGGATCCTGGAGTCATCATTTTAAAGGTAACATTATGTACGCTGAGAGAAAAGGCGCTTGTGTGGGGAGTATGATTACTGTGTTAAATACATTACGGGGCATACAATAACTATCTGGGGCATTGTTCACCAATAGAAACATGTCAGAGGACACGTGGACATCCCTTAAGACTTGAAGATAAAGGTTTAGGCTTCAAGCTCGGAAAGGGTTTTTCACTGTGAGAACGGTAAAGCTATGGAACTGTCTTCCAGTGGATGTTGTTATGGCAGGTTCATTGGTCAGTTTAATAAACGACTGGAGGTTTCTGCAAACAAGGAATGTTACAAGTTACTGGTATTGATACTAAAGTGAGTTGGGAAAGGGTTTGTCACTGTGAGAACGGTAAAGCTATGGAACTGCTTCCAGTGGATGTTGTTATGGCAGGTTCATTGGTCAGTTTAATAAAAAGCTGTGGTGAGTTTCTGCAAAACGGAATGTTACAAGTTACTGGTATTGATACATAAAGTAGAGTTGGGAAAGGGTTTGTCACTGTGAGAAACGGTAAAGCTATAGTGAACTGTCTTCCAGTGGATGTTGTTATGGCGGGTTCATTGGTCGTTTAAATAAAAGCTGGATGAGTTTCTACAAACAAGGAATGTTACAAGTTACTGGTATTGATACATAAAGTAGAGTTGGGAAAGGGTTTGTCACTGTGAGAACGGTAAAGCTATGGAACTGTCTTCCAGTGGACGTGTGTTATGGCAGGTTCATTGGTCAGTTAATAAAAAGCTGGATGTTTCTACAAACAGGAATGTTACAAGTTACTGGTATTGATACATAAAGTAGAGTTGGGAAAGGGTTTGTCACTGTGAGAACGGTAAAGCTATGGAACTGTCTTCAGTGGACGTTGTTATGGCAGGTTCATTGGTCAGTTTAATAAAAGTGGATGAGTTTCTACAAACAGGAATGTTACAAGTTACTGGTATTGATATATAAGTAGAGTTGGAAAGGGTTTGTCACTGTGAGAACAGGTAAAGCTAATGAACTGTCTTCCAGGGACGTTGTTATGGAGGTTCATTGGTCAGTTTAATAAAAGCTGGATGAGTTTCTAAACAGGAATGTTACAAGTTACTGGTATTGATACATAAAGTAGAGTTGGGAAGGGTTTTTGTCACTGTGAGAACGGTAATAAAGCTATGGAACTGTCTTCCAGTGGGGTTTTTTATGGCAGGTTCATTGTTTAGCTTGAGAGGATAAAAACTTGTAAAGTCCAATCACTTTTTATGGGTAGATTTCCTGAGCAGACAGACCTTACTACCTGGGAAATGGATCCAGCCACAAGAGCACTTCTAACTGCCGCAAGAGCCCTGATAGTGCCAGGGAGGGGGGGTCCCCGGTTCGAGCTGCAGGACCCCTTAAGCCCCAAGGGAGGGGGGGTCCCCGGTTCGAGCTGCAGGACCCCTTAAGCCCCAAAAGGCCCTTCCAGGGGCCACAAAGGCACTTATAAGAGCTGGTGTCACCGGATGAAAGACAGAAGACGCCACCCAAGGGCTCTTAAGAGCCACAAGGGCCCGGAAGGGGAGTCCCAGCTCAAGCTGTGGGACCCCTTAAGCCCCAAAGGGCAAAGAAATAAACTGCAAAGATTTTCTTTTTGTATGAGAAGGAAAATAATGTGTTATTGTGGGGTGAAAAAGAAGATTGTTTGCAGACACAACTGGGCCCAACCGATTAAGACCCTGGGGCTTGCAGTATTTGATGCACCAAATTGAACATTCTCAAGACTGTGTCATCAACCGGTGGTGGCTCTACAGCACTTGACCGGGCGGGGGGCGCTTAGACGAATGAAGAAAAAGGTTTCCAGTGTGTCTCATTCTTAAATACTCGGTTGTATCAGTGTCTGTACTTGTCAGACATAGTCGACAAAGCGGTACTCAAAATGCATTGGTCTGTCATTTCTATCAAACCCGTGGGACGGGGGATGGCGGTCATTGGCAGGTTTAGGTAACGCGGATGAGTGTTCTACAACAAGGACAAAACCATTACACCAGAAAATGTTCCCAGCCAGTTACTGGTGTATTGATACTATCACGTCTAGAGTTGGTGGAAAGGGTTTAGTCCCACTGCCGTTGAGAATGGCTAAAGCCTTATGGGAACTGTCTTCGTGGGGTGGTATGGGAGTGTTTGTCGCTCTCTTACAACTGAGATCCGAGGAAGAGGGAGGGAAGAGTCAGACATACAAGAACATCGTGGTGCGGAGGAAGTGGACGTGAGTGTTGAGTAGGCGAGGGTGAAGCTAGGATGACAGTGTCTCACTAGTGAGCGGAGCAGGGTGAGAAGGAGGAATGGGAGTGAACGGAAGTGCTCAGAGACACGCGAGAGGGTGGAGTGAGGGAGGGTGTGGGAAAGAGTTCAATAGTGGAATACTAAAGTAGAGTTGGAAAGGTTTGTTCACTGTGAGAACGGTAAAGCTATGAGCTGTCTTCTCAGTGGAGTCGTTATATGGCAGGTTCATTGGTGCAGTTTAATAAAACGTGCTGTCATGAAGTTTCTCAAGACACGAGCATTTACAAGTTATGGTATTGTATACTAAAGTAGAGTGTGGGAAGGGTTTGTACCACTGTGACGAACGTTTGACAGATATGGAACGTCTTCCCAGTGGACGTTGTTATGTGAGGTTCATTGGCTTTATCAGAAAAGCTAGCGAGGATTTCTACAAACAGAAGTTTACAAGTACTAGGGAGTGGTGATACATAGTAAGGAGATGTTGGGAAAGGGGTTTTTAGTCTGTGAGCGGTTAAGCTTGGACTGCTCTTCAGTGGACGTTGTTTATGTATATGCAGGTTCATTGGTCAGTCTTAATAAAAAGCGGAATGACGTTTCTACAAACAAGGACTGTCAAAAGTTACTGGGATTTCTCTAAGTAGAGTTGGGAAAGGGTTTGTCACTGGAGAACGGTAAAATCTAGGAACTGTTTCAGTGGAGTTTGATGGCAGTTTCATTGGTCTTTAATAAAAACGGGATATTTTCTAACAAACAAGGAATGTTACAACCATTACTGGTTCTTGATACATAAAGTAGAGTTGGGAAAGGGTTTTGTCACTGTGAGAACGGTCAAAGCTATGGAACTGTCTTCCATTGGACGTTGTTATGGGCAGGTTCCATTGGTCAGTTTAATAAAAAGCTGGATGAGTTTCTACAACAAGGAATTACAAGTTACTGGTATTGATACATAAAGGGAGTTGGGAAGGGTTTGTCACTGTTGAGAAGGGAAAGCTATGAACTGTCTCCAGTGGACGTTGTGTTATGCATGTTCATTGGTCAGTTTAATAAAAAGTCTGGATGAGTTTCACAAAAGGAAGTGTACAAGTTCTGGTATGATACATAAAGAGAGTTGGGAAAGGGTTTGTCACTGTGAAACGGTAAAGCTTGGAACTGTCTCCAGTGGAGACGGTGTGAGGCAGGTTCATTGGTCAGTTTAATAAAAGCTGGATGAGTTTCTCAAACAAGGAATGTTACAAGTTACTGGTTGATACATAAAGGAGAGTGTGGAAGGTTTTTCATGGTAGAAACTTAAGCTATGGAACTGTCTTCCATGGACGTGTGTATTGGCAGGTTCATTGGTCCGTTTAATAAAAACTGGATGAGTTTTACACACAAGGAATGTTACCAGAGTTACTGTATTGATCCTAAGTAGTTGGAAAGGGTTTTCACACTGTGAGAACGGTTTTTAAAGGTTTATTAACTATGGGAACTTCGGCATGGACGTGTATGGCCGGTTATTGGTCAGTTTAATAAAAAGCTGGAGATTTTCTACAAAAGGAATGTTACAAGTTCGGGTATTGAATACATAAAGCTAGAGTTGGGAAACGGGTTTTGTCACTGTGAGTAGAACGGTAAACGCTATGGAACTGTCTTCCAGTGACGTTGTTATGCAGGTTCTTGGTCCGGTTTAATAAAAGCTGGGAGGGTGAGTTTTACTCTACCAAGGAATGTTTACAAGTTACTGGTTGATACATACAAGTAGAGTTGGAAAGGTTTTTCACGTGGGAACGTAAAGCTATGGAACTGTTTCCGTGGACGTTTGTTATGGCAGGTTTCATGGTCAGTTTAATAAAAAGCTGGATGAGTTTCTACAAACAAGGACTGTTAACAGTTAATGGGATTGATACATAAAAGTAGAGGTGGGAAAGGGTTTGTCACGTGGTCGAAGGTATAATAATAAGACTATCGGAACTGTCTTCCAGTGGACGTTTATGCAGTTCATTGTCAGTTTATAATAAAAGCTGGATGAGTTTCTACACACACAAGAAGTTACAAGTTACTGGTATTGAGTAATAAAAGTAGACGTTGGGAAAGGGTTTGTCACTGTGAGAACGGTAAAGCTATGAACTGTCTTCCAGTGGACGTGGTGTTATGGCAGGTTCTTGTGAGCTTAATAAAAAGGCTGGATGAGTTCTACAAACAAGGAATTTTAACAAGGTACTCGGTATTGAACATAATAGTAGAGTTGGGAACGGGTTTGTCACTGTGAGCAAGGAAAGCGTATGGAAAGCTTTACAGTGACGTACCGTGTTTTCAGTGTGACCGCTCCTGTACTGGTATTCTGATATCCGAAGAGCCTTGCGATGGGCCGTGGGCAGCTTTGTCCAACAAGAACTAGTGCGGTGAGTGGTGTTTACATACTGCCTTGCTATATGTTTTGGGTTCCGGGGACCTATAATCTGTGAAGGTCTGGGGCATCCAGCACCCGGACAAACTACATTGCGTGAGTGTGTCGTCTTTCCCACTCCTTCTCCTTTCCCCCTATATATCTCTACAGATCATCTTACATTATATACATTTAGCTGCTAGCAAGGCCCCGCATTAGTCTCCTCTGCTGATTAATGTATAATTATTCAGGTCGCGAGTAACATGTTGCGTGTCCTGGTGGTATTTGGAACACACACGTTTATTCTGATAATACTCGCTGCAGTCTAGCAAGTGACAAATATTTTAGCTTGAGAGGATAAAAACTTGTAAAGTCCAATCACTTTTTATGAGTAGATTTCCTGAGCAGACAGACCTTACTACCTGGGAAATGGATCCAATACATTTCCCTATCACAACTTACCTGCATGTGTTCCCCCAATGTAGTAACCACTTTGTGATCTTTGATACATTGTGGCAACCCGAGCGGTAAGTTTTGAACTTTTGCGCAAATTTAATTCCCGTTTATTTTGGCGCTACGGGGATATTTTAAAAGATCTACTTAAAGAAATTGAAGTCATTGGTTTTTTTAAAAATGTGTTTTAATCTAGAATAAGTTCTATTTCATACAAGTAGGAACCGTAAGGATACTTGGGCAGGGAGCCTTGGAGGATTGTGCCTACCAACTATTGGCAAGTTACAGCTACATCTGGGCCTCAATAGATGAATATCTGTCTACAGGTAAGAATTTCAGTATTGCTGGTTTGGGGTGCTGCATCTAAAGATGAATTTAAGTTTGAGGGTTGGACTTCCCCTTTAATAAGTCATGTGTACATGATAATAACTTAATAGGAGCTCTCAGGGAAGTCTCTAGCCATCTTGGTGCCCTAGCCAAGATTCCACAGGTGGCACATCTTCAAAATATTTTGACTATAAAAAAATCCACTTTCCTAATAGAATAGGCTACTCACTGCCACTGTGATAAGGTGATAAGCCCACAAGGGCTGGGAAGGGGTGTCCCGGGTCGAGCTGCAGGACTCCTTAAGCCCCAAAAGGCCCTTCCAAGGGCCACAAAGGCACTTATAAGAGCTGGTGTCACCGGATGGAAGACAGAAGACACCACCCAAGGGCTCTTAAGAGCCACAAGGGCCCAGAAGGGGAGTCCCAGCTCAAGCTGTGGGACCCCTTAAGCCCCAAGGGCCCTTCTAAGTGCCGCAAGGGCTCTCTTAGGGCCAGGGAGGAGGGTCCCGGTTCGAGCTGCGGGACCCCTTAAGCCCCAAAGGGCCCTTGTCAGGGCCACAAGGGCACTTCTAACTGCCGCAAGATCCCTGATAGTGCCAGGGAGGGGGGGTCCCGGTTTGAGCTGCGGGACTCCTTAAGCCCCAAAGGGCCCTTGTCAGGGCCACAAGAGCACTTCTAACTGCCGCAAGAGCCCTGATAGTGCGCCACAAGAGCACTTCTAACTGCCGCAAGAGCCCTGATAGTGCCAGGGAGGGGGGGTCCCCGGTTCGAGCTGCAGGACCCCTTAAGCCCCAAGGGAGGGGGGGTCCCCGGTTCGAGCTGCAGGACCCCTTAAGCCCCAAAAGGCCCTTCCAGGGGCCACAAAGGCACTTATAAGAGCTGGTGTCACCGGATGAAAGACAGAAGACGCCACCCAAGGGCTCTTAAGAGCCACAAGGGCCCGGAAGGGGAGTCCCAGCTCAAGCTGTGGGACCCCTTAAGCCCCAAAGGAATGTGTTATTGTGGGGTGAAAAAGAAGATTGTTTGCAGACACAACTATACTAATGTACTCCCGCTCTTAATGATAGGCATGTCTTCTCCAACTTGCACACTTCCTTTTAAACTCAAAAGTACCAGCCACCACCACTAGATGTCACCATTACCTTTAGGGAAAATTTAAAGGGGCAGATGCATCACTATAGATAGATAGATAGATAGATAGAAGATAGATAGATAGATAGATAGATAGATAGATAGATAATAGATAGATAGATAGATGATAGATAGATAAATGATAGATAGATATTGATAGATAGATACATAGATAGATAGATAGATAGATAGATAGATAGATAGATAGATAGATAGATAGATAGATCGATAGATACTTGATAAATTAGATATACAAATGATAGATCTTAAACCTCTAAATTTTATATTTATCATTATTTCTTATTCATCAATAAATCAAAATACGTAATTCACCAAAAACAGCAGATCAATAAATATCTCTAATTTACAATCTTTATCAGAAGGTTGAGCAGATCAATAAATATCTCTAATTTACAATCTTTATCAGAAGGTTGGATCTGTACAGTTCCCTTTCGTACACACGTTAAGTTCCTCCCATAGAAATCCACTACAGGGGTAGGTTATAAGGCTATAATCTTACAGTTCCTCCCATAGAAATCCACTACAGGGGTAGGTTATAAGGCTATAATCTTATAGTTCCTCCCATAGAAATCCACTACAGGGGTAGGTTATAAGGCTATAAATGATGTGACCGGGGGCGAGCGAATGAAGAAGATACTTCAACGATTTAACAAGGAAATGGCCTCCATGGGGGGTGTAACTAAAATAAAAAAAAAAATAAATCCCTGGTGGATGGGATCCATTGAACTCGATGAATAAATCATAATTCACATCCATGGGATCCAAACTTGTTTTTTTATTTTTATTACAAACAACATGCAAGACTAAATAGTGACCAACCCGATAAGGGTCAAATCAAAAGGGAAAAAATAGGTAACGGAACCCCAAAACCGCAAAGAGATACACTGTATCAAATGCCAAAAACTGGCAGTGCATCCACCAAAAACCTCCACACTGCACGAGCAAAAAAACAGACTCAGGGTCAATCTGGATAAATCGTGGGGGCTCGGGAGTCACAGGACAGGGGGCACTCCCACGGAACAGTCCCGAAAAAAAAAAACACACCCAAGGGATTATCAAACTCACAACAAGAAGAAAAAGGGCCGGGAAAAGCACCCACAAAAACGACCCCAGGGGGGAGGGAAGGCAAGGTGCCCACAAACGGGCGCGGGGCATGGACTAAAAGAAAAAATACAAAAAAACGACACTCAACCAACACAAACAGGACCGGAAAAAGTCCACTTAAAACTGGAAAAAGGGGTAAAGTCCGGATCCAGAAAAAAAGGAGCACTAACGGAGGCACCTTCCCAGCTTCATGGGGGAAAAGGTAAGCATATGTCATACTCTTCGGGTTCAGGGTAACATGTGAATGTACCCACATTCACTCTCCATCACTCGCAACCTATTTGCCTAAAATTAAAACCTAGAGAAAAACATTCCTAAAAATCCATAATCGTGCGTACAGTTCCAATCCAAAGTCCGGCCAAGCTCACAACAGGACGAGGGAAAAGGACAAAAAAAACAGAAACACGCAGATTCCGCAAACCGCAATCACAACCAGCAATTCTTAAAATCTTCCTCAACAAACCTGATCAGTCAAACCCATCAAACAGTCATATCCTTCAGACTCACCTCCCTCCCTGCGCTTTATCTTATAGAAGGATGAATAGAGAAATCCGTGGACCCCCGCCTTCTACTACTTGGCCCTGACTGCTTAAAAATAACACACCTCCTCATATCTTCCTCTTGTTCTAAAAATATTTGGTTCAAGAAAAAAAAAGAAGCAGAAACAGGTTTCTTTTCACTTCACATCATCAATCATCATTCATCATCATCATCAATCATCAATTCAATTTTCATCACATCAAAGTTCATCATTCATCAATCATTTCATCCTCACATAATCATGCACATCCTTCGCCTTAAACAACACAAACAAACAGGCACTACCACGCGCATTGGTTACTATTTTCACTCCTCAACATCATCACCCCGTGATCCAAGCAAAAATTATTATTTTGTGCCTGCTGGGCTCCATCCATCCACCATTTCCTTTGACACATCTTTCACACTTCACACCAAATACAATCTTCACTTCACTCCCACCCTAAATCCCTAGATTATTTAAATATGGCCAAGCCTTTTGCTTCCCTCTGAAAAAATGATCTCTTTACCTGTTTAGAAGAGAGTAGGGAGGCCTTTCTTGTCGCTATTTCTTTCTTTTTTACCTCTTACCCAAACAATTTTCTTTCTACTACAAAACCGTTAAAAAAAAAAATAAAATAAAAACTAATAAAATAAATACCTTAAACCTTGCCTTTTCATTCAGCATCCCACTTCATTCTCAAAATCCAATCCAATCCATCTCAATCCAACTCAACATCATCTTACACATCCACATAATCATCAATTTCAACATCATCCAATTTCAATCACACTACATCATTCACCAAAAACAATCTTCAATTTCACAATCATGGCTTTTTCAAACCCAGTCCCACCATTTCACCCACACACACAGTTGGACCTCACTGGGCTGCGGGGGTGGGTCAAAACTAAACTAGGAAAAACTACTCGTAATAACCACTCCTCTAAAGCCCTTTTTTTTTACCAGTGGCTGAAAAGGCAACGTCCTGTTGCACATGCACCGCAGTAGACGTAATAACACATTGAATTTTGCCATCTCACCCTTCCAGACACTCAACAACTCTTAACGCTGTTTTCCATCCTTTGTCCGGCTTAACCATTACAAACATACAACAAAACAAAACCAAAAACAGCCTGATCTTAAAGGTACGTTTTACTTTGAAACATCTGAACGAAGAAAAGAAAGGATAAAAAAACCACAAATCCTAGAGTTCCCATTGCCTTTCAGACACGTAATATTACACCCGTTCTCTGGATCCCTGCAGACTAGAAAAGTCATCCGCTGCAAATTGAACCATTTTTACTGACCATCCTGTAGTAGCCCTCTCCCCAACCCTCCCCGAGCCTCTCGATTCTATTGCCCCTACAGTGCAAACCTATCCCCCCTTCGCTAGAATACAATTAAAAATCCCCACTAACCTACACCCAACCACTACCCATCCCTCCCTGGCAAGGAAGAAACGTAAACTTCTCAAATAAAGTATCCATATCCGCCGCTCCCTGAACTGCATTTGGAGCATAAACTGAATTAACTTATACTCCTACAGGAAGGAAAAATGAACATCGAAAAAGCCCCCGGCCTGGTGGCAGACCATGAAAACAGTTAAAAAACCGAAACGGCCCAGCGTGTAACAAACCCCCAACACACCACCGACCCATGTCCTCTTACTTAACAGGACCAACACGGGGCCACAAGCCACTCCGGGGGGCGGGGCCCCCCTCCCCCGGGAGGGGCACACTCCTGTAAACGAAACCGTTAGGAGACCCTAACAGTGCTAAAAGATGAAGACTAGCATCTTCGTGCGATCCGCGGAACTGAATGATCCAACGTTCAGGAACCCTAGAAAAAAGGATGATCACAAAGAGGAGAAACACAGTACATTAAAAGGTTCAAACAGTAAAACACATTTCATTTCTCTTATTTTCCTTTTACTTTCCCAGTCCCGCGTTAGGCGGCCGCTAGGGACCCTGTTTGTTTGGCGCCCGCGCGTATCCTACCCTCCATCTCCGCTGGTTTCAGCGTCCTTGCCTTTCGGTTTTTATAATCTCCACTGATTTTGCGGTTTCATACCTCACATCACATCCACGATGGGGTCAGTGTAGATTCCCGACGCTGCAAAACATCCTCCCCTGTCCTAGAAACTCTGGCTGCTACTACAGAACCTGAGGATCCGAATCAATATGCCGCTTCCCGGATATATCCCTGTTGGAGGTATTGGATGGTGAGTCCACAATGGTATCACTCCACCTGAGGGGCCGATAAAAATTTTCTTCCTCCATTGGTTTTCTGTATTCCAGACGTGCGCAATTTAAAAACGCGCGATAGACACAATAGGGGGGTCGGTGAGTCATGCACTACGCGCAACTGGGGGTGGGTTGCAAGTGATTTCAACCATATTTGTGCGAAGGGTAAAAAGCCAGCACAGCAGTATGGGCAAGCAATTCCGCGGAGCAGGCGCGCACATGTGTTCCTGTCCAGGGGTGGGGGTGTGGTTAATCACAGTTGGGTTAATTCAAATGTTAACGTGTACGTCTTGGCTGTGTGCCTTTCCCAGTGGCGCGAGGTCACCAATTTGGTGTTAACTGCGGTCTGACCGAGGAAAAACAAAAAGTCTGACTTCAAAGTTGCAATTGAAGGAAACCCTGTCAATATGACTCACAGTTTTGACAGCTAGTAGGAAACCACCTCAAAAGCAGGAACTTCTATTCTAGGAGGATGTGAGCATAACCCAACTGCACGTTGCAGAAGTTATTGGGTGACTGCAAGGGGGCTATGTCTCTGCCGTTAAGTAATGTGCAGTTGCATTAAATTATTTTAGGTTTGGATTCAGAAAGACGCCTCGCATTTATCCAATTCAATTGAAATTCTGCATCTATAAACCGCCGCCCCCGTGAGCGTGTGATAGTCAAAGCGCCGTAGTGCGCTGAAACTTGGAGTGAGGATGGTTGCAGAAATGCGTTCCTTTTCCTAGGCCCTACAATCTCAATGAAGGTGTCATATGGTGAAGTCTTGGACTCGTGGGTATGTTCTGTTGGGTACAATTAAGTTATGACCATCAATGGATACGGTTATTATGGGGGGGGTGGAGGGAATGAATACACATTTATGGGAGTTTCAGAACGGAAGAAGTGTGGGACGGAGGGAAGTTGGGATATTAGAGGAATTCCCGACGGCCGGGGGAATTAAGCGCTGTAACCGAACGCACCATGTTGGCGGTGGTGGGTGGTGAGGCTGGCTAGGGTGCGCGAAAACCCAAGTTCACCCCTCTAATACCTAATACGGCTGGACAGTGGGGTGCACACACCCAGTTTTCAGTGCCTAAACAAAAAAGGGAAGAACATAAAATTGGTCGGGCTCGCCTGTCAGACAGTTCGGTGCAAGTGCAAAGTGAAATCTTCAAGTGTAACTCTAGAAAAAAAAGTGGCGTCTACATGATGGACACGTGTTGCTTAGGGGGCGCTGGAACTCGGGTCTGTACTGTGTGATATTTGGGGGGTGGTGGTGTGTGTTGAGCGTGTATTTCCCGCATATTTTGGGATTACCGGTTTGATGCTGAACCGCTCATGACTTTCGACTCAGTCAGAGAGACGGCGCCAATTATCTTTAAGTATTACAGGGGTGCTGTGGTGTATGGACATAGTCGATTTCTAGTTCTGTACCCTCCACCTGTGTGTGGGGTGACTGTCTGGGACTGATGAGGAGGAGGTGAGGAGGGTTATTTTCCAGCTTAAAGTACTTTGTTGCAGATGTTCTTTAGATTTTGACACATACAAAACAAGAAACAAAAGGGGTAAGAGGAAGAGCAATAGAAGGGGGTCAGTTAAGGTCGGAGACCGCGATAAAAGGAAGTGAAGCAAACTTTTATAAAAATGATATAAATCTTTATAGGCTATTGTCCTATTCTGAGTATATCCCAAAACGAACCTGTGTCTTTTTTCGCGTCGCTACTACTAGAGAAGTATTGTTTAGGGATATGATATACTGTAGTAAAACTGTGTATAGAATATTAGTGGTGAATACCAATTTTTCTTACAGTTGTTAGAAGTAGGGTGCGGATAACCCATAGTATATGTAAACAGGTCATTCTGCTGTTGTTTTTTACGGAATGTGTGGCAGAGTATATTGATATTAATTAATATTATAATTGTGTAGTATATCGTTTGTTCACTAACCCCACCGGGGTCCGATCTGTTCCATCCGCCTGTTCGGTTGCTTGGGAGTGTGTTTTCCGGTAACGGATAGGTGGTTGGGCGTCTCGGACCTGGGGGTTTGTGACAGTTTTCCTCTCAAGGATACTGGAGTAGTATCCATAACCCGCTTCCACTTCTTCCACTTCTTCCTCTTTTCGGAGTGTCCGGTATCACCCAAGTAGTCGGTGTCTCTTCTACTGCCTCGCCGCCGTCATCTGATTCTGACACCTTGTCATATTCTCCCTCTGCTACCAGACGGTTAAGGATGTCAGAAATCCTTTGCTCCTTTTCTTCCCGGGTTTCCACAGGCAGTTCCACCTCCTCTCTCTTCTGCTGCATTACCACTCACGATGTCCGCGAACGATCTCCTAGTCACGCGGGCTTCCGTGCCAAATGATCAGCCATCCACACAGATTACAGGCACGTGGGGAGGTGCAGTCTGCCGTAGTATGTCCCTGTTGGAAACAATTCCTACATACTATACCTGCAGTACATGACTCCTTAGTGTGGCAGAAAGAGAAGCAATTCCGACAATAAAGGGGTTGCCGGATAGAACAAATATCCCCTATTCACTCCAATCGCGAAAGTCTGCGGTGGTTGCATCACGCCTCCAACTCCTGTCGCATCCTTACGGAACTCCACCCAATAACGACGCTGTCCATTTAAAAGTTCCCAATATACGTTTTCTTCCGTCTTCTCCCGTGAGAATAGGCGCATACCGACTTATAAAACATCGGATTTCTTCATCACTCACAAAAGGATTGTACATATGTACCGTGACGGGCTGTCTGGTCTTCGATTCGTTCACGATAATATAGGGTCCTGTATTCCGGGTGCACTTCTTCCTTCTCTTGCACTCTGAGATAAAACTGCGTACGCTGGCCGCTGATGTGAAAGCCACATCAAAATAGCCTTGTTGGGGAAAGGGCTGAACGCAAAAAATACAGGAACGTTCCATTCCTAACAGATCCTCGAAAATCTTCTTCTGTATGTAGTACAGGCAAAACTGCTCCATGGGGAAATAACAACGGATTGTATTCGGCGCATCTGAGGATAGATGCCCGGCAGGAGTCCTCCCTGCCATTCCCAAGCTGCTGCAGTGATCGCTCTCTCTGGACTCCGATAAGACCAGATTTTTTTTTTATGAAAGCTCGGGAAGGGTGTCAGTGATCATTCACCACAGAGCAACAAACGTGTCAAGTGGATCGGGATCCATTGGTCTCCCTCTTATACCCATAGCTGTTTAAGCCGTAGGCTAGGGGGAGGCTACACTTGGTCCCTTTTGGCTGGTAGGCGTCAGGAACCACCATACTTACCCTCCCTTTCTGCTCCCAGCTGCCACCAGGAAGCTTCCAGGGGGTTTCAAATGAAGAGCCTGAAGGTCCCGAAAAAACCCAGACAATCCCACCACATACGTGAAAACAACAACAAAAACAAAAATGCACGTGCAAGTGCCAGTTTATAATAATAGTGGTGCCTAGTGCACAATTTAATAAAGGATGGGCCAAACAGGCCCCGACTTTTCAGACGGGATAAAAAATTGTTCCGCCATAGACAAGTTTATATATATATATATATATATAGATAGATAGATAGATAGATAGATACGATATAGATCGATCGTATAGGGATTCGAGTGTTGTATCGTCTATGTAGTGATGTGTGTTTATGTGCTGTCGCAGGGATGTCGCGAGTGTGTGTTTAGTGTGTGTGTAGTACGGTTGTGTGTGTGGTAGTCGTGTATATAGTCGTGTGTGATTTGTTGATGTTTTATGTGTAGTCGGTTCGTTCTGTGTGATCGACTGACTCGTGCTGTGTCGTGTGTGTCGTAGATGATGCTGTGATACGTTAGTGCTCGCTGTCTGTAAGCATCCAGAGAAGATAGAAGTCACAAAATCAGAATCACCCCCGACCCGTACGCGACTCTAGCACTCTCATCTCCTGCCCGACCCCGCGACTGCTCGCTCCTTCTCCACGCTACGCTGACTCTGCTTCGCTGACTATCTCGTGATGCTGCTTACGGGATCGCCGCTGTTTCTCGCTGTCCCGCTGTCGCTCGCCTCGTTGCTCTCTACTATATTGTTTCACTCCTCTACGGTCCCCGCCGCGTCGGCCCCCCTCACGCTTTCTTTCCATGCCCGCGGTCCTCTGGGTCCTTCTCCACGTGCGGCCTCGGGTCTTCTCTTTCTAAAGTCTTTCTAATATCGACGGTTTCAGCTGTCCCGCAGCCGTCCTCAGTGTGAATACAATACAGTAAGTGAATATTTCACTACTGTATTGTATTCACATCCTGAGGACGGCTCGGTGACAGTGAAACCGTCGATTGATTAATAAAAGACTTTAGTAAAGGAAGACCCGCGATGCTCTGTCCATTGGTACATATATATATATATATATATATATAGATATAGATAAATGATAGATAGATAGATAGAAAATTATAGATAGACAGACAGACAGACAGACAACAGACAGACAGATAGATAGATCGAAAATGGATAGTTGCAGACAGACAGAAAAACAACAGACGGATAGATATGATAGACAGACAGATAGATAAAATATGTAGCATAGTAGATAGATAGATAGATAATCATAGATAGATGATGATGATAGATGTAGATTGATAGATAGATAGATGATAGTATAGATAGATAGATAATAGATTATAGATAGATAGATAGATAGATTAGAGATGATAGATATATAGATAGATAGATAGATAGATAATAGATGATAGATAGTCTAGATATAGATAGATAGATAGATATTAGTAGATGTGATGTGATAGTGATGCTGTGACTCGTGAGTAGGATGATAGATGGTAGTATGATGATAGATGATAGTGTAGATTATAGATTATCTTATATATATATTAATCTATTGTATAGATATGATGATGATGATAGAAGATTAATAGCATCGACAGAATACAGACAGAAACATGATAGATAGACAGACGCAGACGACAGATAGATAGATAAATAGATAGATCGAAAAGATGATAGATTACAGCAGACAGCATAGAAAACAGACAGACGGATAGATAGATAACAGACAGATAGAATAGAAGATTATAGATGATAGATATAGATCGTAGAATAAGATAGATATATAGATAGATAGATAGATATAGATAGATAGATAATGATAGATAATAGTAGATAGATAGATAAAGATGATGATAGATAGATATAGATGATGATAGATATGATAGATATTAGATGATGAAGATAGATAGATAGATAGATAGATAGATAGAGATAGATGATAGACAGTAGAAGGATAGATAGATAGATGATTGATAGATAGATACATAGATAGATGATAGATAGATAGATGATAGATAGATAGATAGATAGATATTAGATATATAGATAGATAGATATATAGATAGATGATAGATAGATAGATAGATAGATAGATAGATAGATAGATAGATAGATGGATAATAGATGATTGATAGATAGATATACTAGATAATAGATGATAGATAGATAGATAGATAGACAGATGATAGATAGATAATAGATGATAGATAAATAGATGATAGATAGATAGATGATAGATAGATAGATAGATAATAGATGATAAAAAGATAGATGATAGATAGATAGATAGATAGATGATAGATGGATAAGATAATATAAGATAGAATATATAATAATAGATGATAAGATAGATAGATGATAATAGATGATGATATAATAGAGATAGATAGATATAGATAGATATATGATAGATAATAGATAGTAGCTATAATAGATAGATAGATTATGATAGATGATAGATAGATAGTAGAGTAGATAATACAGATAATGATAGATGATCGGATATGATAGATAGATAGATAGATAGATATATATGATAGATGAGATGATAGATAGATAGATAGATAGATATAGATATAGATAGTGATAGATAGTATAGATAGATAGATAGATATTAGATAGATAGATATAGAGATAGATAGATAGATAGATGATAGATAGATAGATAGATAGATAGATGGTAGTCATAGATATAATAGAATAGATAGATATTATAGAGTAGATGATATAGATAGATAGATAGATAGATAGATAGTTAAGATAGATAGATATATGATAGTAGATAGATAGATAGATAGATAGATAGATTAGATAGATATATAGATAGGTAGATAGATAGATAATAGATAGATAGAGATAGATAGATAGATGGATGGATAATAGATGTATATAGTATAGAAATAGATAGATAGATAGATAGATAGATAGATAATAGATGATAATAATATATAGATAATATATAGACGATAGATAGATAGATAGATAGATAATTATGATGGATAATAGATAATAGATAGATAGATTAGATAGATAGATAGATAATGATAGATGATAATAGATAATAGATAGATGATAATAGATAGATAGATAGATAGTAGATAGATAATAAGATATAATAGATATGATAGATAGATAGATAATAGATAGATAGATAGATAGATAGATAGATAGATAGATAGATAGTAGATAGATCGATAGATACTTATAGAATTTAGATATACAAATATAGATCTTAAACCTCTAAATTTTATATTTATCAATTATTTCTATCATCAATAAATCAAAAATACATTCACCAAAAACGCAGATGTACATAATATCACAACTAATTTACAATCTTTATCAAAAGGTTGTATCTGTACAGTTCCCTTTCGTACACAACGTTAACGTAAGGGGCCATATCCCGTCGTACTGAAATCCTTATCAATCATTAACATGTTTGCTCCCTGTACTGTACTATAGGGAGTCAGCCGCAGTCGCTAGGGTGGGCGCCAGTCGTGAACAATGTCCCGATATAGGGAGACCATTCGGGGGACTTTATGGTGCCTATAGACACAACGACACAATCCCCAGATCGGACGATTGGATTGGTCAATGGAAATACATTTATCAACTAGGATTATTTATTGGACAGTCGTGGGGCGATCATCCATACACCATGTGATTGTAATATCTCGATATCGCACAACCGCCATCTTTGCATATACAGCCACCATTTGACCGACGGAATCTTAAAATGCCCAAAACTACAACTCCCAGCATCCTCAACTACAGAGGGAAACTAGGGAATGTTGGGAGTTCTAGTTTTCAAACATCTGGATGTGCACATTGACCATCCTTGCACTAGTCAGACATTAGATAGGCCTGTCCATAGAGATAGTCTAATCCATTTTATATACAGATTACAGTGTGTACCCAGCTAAACCAAGACCCCCAGGATATGTGTTGGGCTCCTCAGCCTGTCATACCTCCCACTGCTGCTCGAGAACCAATAGCTCCACCCTCATTACCAGATGTGAGGAGAAAGGCGGGGCTTGTAGGCGAAGGGGCGGGGTGAGGCGGAAAGTTGGTTTCAGTCAGTGATGGAGGTAGCGGGAGAGACGGATGACCGGAGGGTCCCATAGAAGTCGTCTAAAGTAAGTACCGGAAACGTTACCGCTCCCCCCGACCGATAGAGACTGCCTGTCAGCATGTGGGGTCACCGAGACCCGTTATCCTCAGTGTGACTGGGACACAGGGCCCTGTAGGAGAGGCCCAGTGACAGGGGATTGGCAGTGCAGGGTCAATGGATAGAGTAATGTGGAACCTGGACACTCTACTACAGCAAGGCATGCTGGGAGTTGTAGTTTCTAAACATCTGGAGTGCCAAGGTTTTACATCACTGTAATATAATTATAATCTGGATTAGAACAAAACTTTATTAACAAAATAATCATTACCTGGATTGACACAACTAACCTTTATTGTAATTAACAAAGTGTCACTGCGTCCGCACCATCAGTAGTTTATATTGACCTCTTTGTGTAATATATAATGGTATGTCACCCCCAACTGTAATTAATAGGATATTAGAAGTCACAGGAGTTTTGTGTCCATATAAAAGCGCGAGGCCCAGGCCGAGTACCTTTTATACAGGACACGAAAACTCCAAGGTGACTTGTAATATCCCTTTAATTTACAGTTCTGGTGCATTATTTATTATAACCTTTGGGGCTTCTGGTTTCCTTCTTATCCTGGAACTGTAAGATTATAAGGCTATAATATTATAGTTCCTCGCATAGAAATCCACTACAGGGGTAGATTATAAGGCTATAATATTATGTCCCTCCCATAGAAATCCCTACAGGGTAGTTAAAGGCTATAATCTTACAGTTCCTCCATAGAAACCACTACAGGGGAAGGTATAAGGCTTAATCTTACAGTTCCTCCCATAGAAATCCACTACAGGGGAAAGGTTATAAGGCTATAATTCTTACAGTTCCTCCCATAGAAATCCACTACAGGGGAAGTTATAAGGCTATAATCTTACAGTTCCTCCCATAGAATCCACTACAGGGGTAGGTTATAAGGCAATAATCTTACAGTTCCTCCCATAGAAATCCACTACAGGGGTAGGTTATAAGGATAAATCTTACAGTTCCTCCCATGAAATCCACTACGGGGAAGGTTATAAGGCTATAATCTTACAGTTCCCTCCAGAGAAATCCACTACAGGGGAAGGTTATAAGGATATAATCTTACAGTTCCTCCATAGAAATCCACTACAGGGGTAGTTTATAAGGCTTAATCTACAGTTCCTCCCATAGAAATCCACTACAGGGGTAGGTTATAAATATAATCTTACAGTTCCTCCCATAGAAATCCACTACAGGGGTAGGTTATAAGGCTATAATCTTACAGTTCCTCCATAAAAAATCCACTACAGGGGAAGGTTATAAGGCTATAATCTTACAGTTTCCCCCTAGAAATCCACTACAGGGGTTAGGTTATAGGCTATAATCTACAGTTCCTCCCATAGAAATCCACTACAGGGTAAGTTTATAAGGTCTAATCTTACAGTTCCTCCATAGAAATCCACTACAGGGTAGATTTAAGGCTATAATCTTACTAGTTCACTCCATAGAAAATCCACTACAGGAGGTTATAAGGCTATAATCTTACGTTCCTCCCATAGAAATCCACTACAGGGTAGTTATAAGGGCAATCTTACAGTTCCTCCCATAGAATCCACTACAGGGTGATTATAAGGCATAATAATCTTACAGTTCCTCCATAGAATCCACTACAGGGGTAGGTTTTATAAGGCTATAATCTACAGTTCCTCCCATAGAAATCCCCTACAGGGTATATTAATAAGGGCTCTAATCTACAGTTTCCTCCCATAGAAATCCACTCACAGGGGTAGTTTATAGATATAATCTTACAGTTCCTCCCATAAAATCCACTACGGGTAGGTTATAAGGCTATAAATCTTACAGTTCCTCCATAGAAAATCCACTACAGGGTACGGTTATAGAGGTATATCTTTATCAGTTCCTCCCATAGAAATCCACTACAGGGGTAGGTTATAAGGCTCTAATCTTACAGTTCCTCCCATAGAAATCCACTACAGGGGTAAGTTAAGGCTTAATCTCACAGTTCCTCCAATAGAAATCCACTACAGGGGTAGATTATAAGGCTATAATCTTACAGTTCTCCCATAGAAATCCACTACAGGGGTAGGTTATAGTATGGATATACACAGCACCAATGTGGATACGATTGGGTTTGCTGATTGCGTGTGTATGCCTGAAAAAAAAGCCAATCCATCACAGATGAATAATTACTGAATTTTTTCTTAATACCCAGCCATTAAAGGACAATTATACTCACCTCCCCTCGTTCCTTCCCCCACTCCTGCCAAAGGACCCAGGGTGAGGACTAAAACGCTAAGTCCTCACCTCTGGGTACTTTAAAAAGTCTGCGGTGGGGGCTCTGATCCTGTGGGTGAAGGTAGTAACATTAGCTTGGACACACGACATTAAACAGCCATCCTGATTGTAACGAACTGGAATAGAAATTTTAGCAGGTGAAAGCCAATTAGACGTGCGATGGGATCATCGGAGTCCCAGCCTCTCATCAATGTTTAGAACTTAAACGGACCGACGCAGAGGAATGGTTAAGGTGATGTCTACCCTTTAACAATGGTCATGGTCAGTTACCTGCCCGCATCCCCAACTATTTATCTCAGTTTATTACGTGCGTCTGTAACCTGTGCAGATAGATTAGTCTGTGAACCACAGAGGAAGCATTATATAGTGGATAATGCACCCCCAACTGTAAATTATAAGGATTTAGAAGTCACCAAGGAGGTCGTGACCATATAAAAGACACGAGGCCGCAGGCCGAGTACCTTTTACAGGGCACGAACTCCAAGGTGACTTTTATATCTTATAATTTACAGTTGGGGGTAACATATTTTATTATAACCTACCCCTTTGTGGCTTCTGGTTTCCTTCTCTCCTGGAACTGTAAGGTTATAAGGCTATAATCTTACAGTTCCTCCCATAGAAATCCACTACAGGGGTAGGTTATAAGGATATAATCTTACGTTCCTCCCATAGAAATCCACTACAGGGGTAGGTTATAAGGCTATAATCTTACAGTTCCTCCATAGAAACCACTACGGGGTAAGTTATAAGGATATAATCTTACCGTTCCCCATAGAAATCCACTACAGGGGTAGGTTATAAGGCTATAATCTTACAGTCTCCCCATAGAAATACATACAGGGGTAAGTTATAAGGCTATAATCTCACAGTTCCTCCAATAGAAATCCACTACAGGGGTAGATTATAAGGCTATAATCTTACAGTTCTTCCCATAGAAATCCACTACAGGGGTAGGTTATAAGGCTATATCTTACAGTTCCTCCCATAGAAACCACTACAGGGGTAAGTATAAGGCTATAATCTTACAGTTCCTCCAATAGAAATCCACTACAGGGTAGATTATAAGGCTATAATCTTACAGTTCTTCCCATAGAAATCCACTACAGGGGTAGGTTATAGATGGAATATACACAGCCCAATTGGATCCGATTGGGTTTGCTGATCTGCGTGTGATATGCCTGAAAAAAACAGCCAATCCCATACAGATGAACAATTACTGAATATTTTTCTAATACCCAGCCATTAAAGGACAATATTATCACCTCCCTCGTTCCGTTCCCCCCACATCCTGCAAAGTACCCAGGGTGAGGACCTAAAACGCTAAGTCCTCACCTCTGGGTACTTTACAAAAGTCCTGAAGTACTTGTAATCTCCCTCGTCGCTCCGTCGGATCCTCCCAACTTTGAGTGACAGGTCGCAAGACAGCCAATGGGAAGACGCGCTATGCAAGGAGGCGTGTCTTCCCATTGGCTGCCTCCCGGACTGTCCATGACAGTGCCAGGGGAGGATCGGACCGGAGCGACGAGGGAGATTACAAGTACTTCAGGACTTTGTAAGAGACCAGAGGTGAGGACTTAGCGTTTAGTCCTCACCCTGGGTACTTTGCAGGAGTGGATCTGGGAAATGGTGAGTATAATTGTCCTTTAAGTTGCTTTTCCTATTGGTTGTTTTATTAACTTTTTATGCATCATCCGTTCCTATTGTTGTTTTGGCCATGTTGATTTATTTATTACCATATATTGTGATTAAACATTTCTCCGGCTTGTGCATAAAGTTCTCTGCTTTCTACGGACCATCCGAAACATTTCCGTCTTCGTCACGTTCTTAACGGTAAGTTTTGCGTTTCTCTTTTAATATCAATAGTCAGTGCAGCTTTTTCATTCACAGCGGAATTCTGATTTCCATGTAGTTGTATCAGTGGAGATGAAGTATCACAGGTTTCCGTTGATTACAAGGCACCACTTTTATATATGTAAAGTCAACTAAATCAGAGCAGGGTAACAGTCAAATCCCTCCGTATGTAGCGGTTAATTCCTTTATACATTCACCTCCAAAGCCTAGATCATAGGAAAAGATAAAGATAAATATGGATGATATTAATTCATTAATCTAATGCCGCCATCTCAATATACATTTCATATAATAAATCATATAAGGGATATGCACCCCTACTGTGAATATAGGATTATACGTCACCGCGTAACATATATTTCATATATAATTAATTCATATAAGGGATAATGCACCCCTTACTGTGTAATATAAGATCATTACGTCACCTGACGTAACATATATTTCATATATAATATAATTCAATAAGGGTAATGACCCTACTGTGTAATATAAGGATATTACGTCACCTGACGTAACTATATATTTCATATAATATAATTCATATAAGGATAATGCACCCCTTACTGTTTATCTAAGGATATTACGTCATCCTCACTATATATTTCATGATTTTTAACATATTAGAGATATATATAATCATATAAGGATATAATGACCCCTTACTGTGTAATATAAGGATATTACGTCACCTGACTAACATATATATATATAATATATCATATAAGGGATAATGCACTCCTTACTGTGTTAATATAAGGGATATTACTCACCTGACGTAACATATATTTCATATAATATTAATTCATATAAGGGATTAATGCACCCCTTACTGTGTAATATAAGGATATTACGTCACCTGACGTAACTATATATTTCCAATATAAATAATTCATATAAGGATAATGCACCCCTTACTGTGTAATATAAGGATATCGCACCTGACGTAACTATATATTTCATATATAATATAATTTCATATAAGGGATAATGCACCCCTTACTGTGTTGTATATAAGGATATTACGATCACGACGTAAACTATATATTTCATATCTATTAAATTCATATAAGGGATAATGCACCCCTTACTGTGTAATATAAGGATATTAACGTCACCTGACGTAACTATAATTCAATATAATATTAATTCATATAAGGGATAATGCACCCCTTACTGTTAATCTAGGATATTACGTCACCTAAACAAATAAATGGCCGCAGGCCGAATGTTTTTATACAGGGCACTCATATCCTACTATATAATAAAAGATATGTACAGCTTTAAAAAGCCAAGTAAATACTTAGTCATTTACTTGGGCCCTCAAGGTCAAACCAATTACGCTAGCGATCGATCCCTTTTATTTGATTCATTTAGTTTACGGTTGAATGAAACTATTAAAACTGATTGGTTAGAAAACACAATCCCGTCTATGGCTGCAACTGAGAGGAGTTATCCACCGTATTACCGTCATCACAAGCACAGAGAGCAGCGTCAGAAGGAAAATGACGATCGGATACTCATGTCATTAGGAAGAGAGCAGCCTGTCTGCAAACCGAGTGCATCACGGTGTGAGCTGGGATAAAGTATCAGCAATATTAGTAAAAAAATCTTGTCTGTAGCTGGTAAAATCTTATTACTTATCACCTACAGGAGTCAAAGGGTTATTGAGTAGAAATATTAAAGGGCATGTATACACTTCTAGTTTAATTTCAATTACTGATGAAGTCCCCCTCCCCAAACATAATTCCGCTACCAAAACGCTTCAAACCTTCTATAGAAATATAAACAGATTACACCAAAGCCCATTTTCATTAAAATCTTAATTACATTACACAGAGCAGTGCTAAGATCAGGTTCAATTCATTATCCTCCACTTTCCTACCCTCCAACATTCCCCTTAAATAGGTACACTATAGAGAAATACATTACACAGAGCTGTGCTAAGATCAAGTCATTCATTATCCTCACTTCCTACCCTCCAACATTCCCTTTAAATACGTACACTATTGAGAACTACATTACACGAGCTGTGCTAAGATCAGGGTACTTCTTTTATCTCCACTTCTACCCTCCAACATTCCCCTTTAAATAGGTACACTATAGAAATACATTACACAGAGCTGTGCTAAGATCAGGTTCAATTCATTATCCTCCACTTCCTACCCTCCAACATTCCCCTTAAATAGGAACACATAAGAAATACATTACACAGAGCTGTGCTAAGATCAGGGTAACTATTACAAATGGAATCTACTCCAACCTTACAGTACAACGACTCCAAGATTCCCCTTTAATAGGTACACTATATAAGAAAACATAGAACAAAGCTGTGCTAAGATCAGTTCACTTCATTATCCTCCACTTCCTACCCTCCAACATTCCCCTTTAAATAGGAACACTATAGAGAAGATACATTACACAGATCTGTGCTAAGATCAGGTTCTCTTCATTATCCTCCACTTCCTACCTCCACATTCCCCTTTAAAGGCGAACTATAGAGAAATACATCCACAAGCAGCTGTGCTAAAATAGGTCACTTCACTATCCTCCACTTTCTACCCTCCAACAATCCCTTTCTACCCCTGTAGTGGATTTCTATGGGAGGAACTGTAAGATTATAGTTCCTCCCATAGAAATCCACTACAGGGGTAGGTTATAAGGATATAATCTTACAGTTCCTCCCATAGAAATCCACTACAGGGGTAGGTTATAAGGCTATAATCTTACAGTTCCTCCCATAGAAATCCACTACAGGGGTAGGTTATAAGGCTATAATCTTACAGTTCCTCCCTTAGAAATCCACTACAGGGGTAGGTTATAAGGATATAATCTTACAGTTCCTCCCATAGAAATCCACTACAGGGGTAGGTTATCTCCCTGTATGTTTAATAGGGGAACTGCATGGAATTATAAAGTACAAGCTTAATGTACAAACATCCAGTAGATGAAGGGTTGATGTAACAAAGTGATAAGATTAAGGGCTGTCTGTAACACTGGTTATTGATGGAGAGTTGACAACACTGTTAATAGATGGAGGGCTGCGTAAAACACTGGTTATAGATGGAGAGTTGACTAACACTGGTATGGATGGAGGGCTGTCTGTAACACTGGTTATAGATGGAGAGCTTGACTAACACTGGTTATTGATGGAGGGCTGTCTGTAACACTGGTATAGAGGAGGTTGACTAACACTGGTAGTGATGGAGGGCTGTTGTACCAATGGGTATAGATGGGGTTGACTAACACTGTTATTGATGGAGGGATGTCTGTAACTGGTGATGATGGAGAGTTGACTACACGTGTTATTGATGGAGGGTGACTGTAAACACTGGTTATAGATTGGAGGAGTTGACTAACACTGGTTATTGATGGAGGGCTGTCTGTAACTGGTTATAGATGGAGGTTGACTAAATGGTTATTGATGGAGGGCTGTCTGTAACACTGGTTATAGATGGAGGTTGACTAACACTGGTTATTGATGGAGGGCTGTCTGTAACACTGGTTATAGATGGAAAGTTGACTAACATGGATATTGATGGAGGCTGTCTGTAACTGGTTATAGATGGAGGTTGACTAACACTGGTTATTGATGGAGGGCTGTCTGTAACACTGGTTATAGAGGGAGGTTGACTAACAATGGTTATTGATGGAGGGCTGTCTGTAACACTGGTTATAGATGGAGGTTGACTAACTGGTTATTGAGGAGGGCGTCTGTAACTGGTTATAGATGGAGGGCTGTCTGTAACACTGGTTATTGATGGAGGGCTGTCTGTAACTGGTTATTGATGGAGGGCTGTCTGTAACTGGTTATAGATGGAGGGCGTCTGTAACCACGGTATAGATGAGGGATGTCGTAACTGGTTATTGATGGAGGGCTGTCTGTAACTGGTTATGATGGTGGAAGGGGTTGTCTGTAACTGGTTATAGATGGAGGGCTGTCATGTAACACTGTTATTGATGGAGGGCTGTCTGTAACACTGGTTATAGATGGAGGGCTGTTTGTAACACGGTTATTGATGGAGGGCTGTCTGTAACACAGGTTATAGACGGAGGTTGGCTGTAACATTGGGCTGATGCTGACTGGTGGAGAACTGACTTTTAAGCTTAGTTTACTAGGGTAGAACTGATGGATTATAAAATACAGCTTAATGTACAGACATATAAAGGCTACAGTTTGATGGGGTAAGAAACCACAAGGTGAGTGTAAAGTAATTATTAATCCTTGAGATTCATTATGGGTCTTTGTCACACATTACCGTCCCACCCACGCATGTTACCTTGATGATTGATACAGCTCTGTGTATGTATCAACAACCTACAAGGTTAGCGTGGGAGGTTCAAATTAGCACCAGTGTAAAAGTTCTTTCAGCATCCATTTACATGCCATCAGTCTATAATTGTGCGGTAACGGGGAATAGGATCTTTCTATCACTACCTCAGCTAGAGGACGGAAGTCAGTAGCCCCAGCCCTCAGCCTCCACCCTTACTAAGGTGAGGGAGAAGAAATCTGTGTAGCTGATGGGAAAGAGGGGAGAGTTTGTGCGGCCTACTGCTGGTGTTCGGTAAGTCACAACTATCTCTCGCAGTAAGTAGTGTGCTAATCAACTAAATGTCCTTTTTATTTTAGGGGGCAATCTGACGCCTCACGATTTTTAGGTGGTCCTAGCCTTCTCGCCTTAGTGACATATGCCACAAAGGGAACAGGGGGAATTATGGTTAACAATTTTTTAACTTCCTTATACAAGTGCAAACTTTCAGACAAGGCAGAATCGTGAATGAGGTTCAAATCCCAAACTTAACAATGTTTTCAGCCATCCCCCCATGTTGGCAAAGAAAAAACTGCAAAGATTTTTTTTTGTATGAGAAGGAAAATATGTGTTAGTGTGGGGTGAAAAGAAGTTGTTGCAGACACAACTTATACTAATGTACTCCCACTCTAATCATAGGCATGTCTTCTCCAACTGGCACATTCCTTTTTAAAATCAAAAGTACCGCACCACCACAGATCTCTGATGTCACCATTACCTTCAGGGAAAATTTAAAGGGGCAGATGCATCACTGCTAATCAATCTAAGAATATGTGCAATTGCTATCGACTTATAATCTACATTTAACAAGGAAATGGGCCTCCCATGTTTTAAATTCATTGGATCCCTTTTTTTAAAACATGAAAGAATAATTAGTATCAAGCATGACTGTCAATCAAAATGCATGCATCCAAACATCCCAAACAAAACAGCAAAACAGACTCTCCAATCACATCCCAAAACGCACGATCAAAATCAACAGGCAAAAACGTCACTCCAGGAACCTTCCCAGCTTTCATACTCTCTCACACATTCCTACAGTCAACACCCACGCAGATCCCGCACCAGCAAATTTTTATCTTCTCCAACAACCTATCAGCAATAAAAACAGTCATCAGGCAGACTCACATCCTCGCTTTCTCTGTATAGAAGGGGAATAGAAATCGGGACCGCCTTCTATACTTGTCCCTGACTGTTAACACCTTCCTCATAGTCTCCTCTTGTATAGATTTGTTCAAAGAAAAAAGCAGAACAGGTTTTAATCTTTCTCCTTAAACTAACAACAGGCGCTGGTGACTTTTTCACCCCTTGAGCAAGCAAAAAATGAATTAGTAATTTGTGTGCTGGCTTCACATTTCCGTGTGACACATCTTCACCTAAATCCCTAAGATTATTTAAATGGCCAAGCCTTGCTTCCATCTGGAAAACAATGATCTTGTCCTGTTGGCCTTTCTACAAACGTTAAACTATAAAAAATTACCTTAACACTGTCTTTCACCCAAGTCCCACCCTTCACACACAGTGTGGGAACTAATCTAGCCATTTTTTTAACAAGTGGCTGAAAAGGCAAAGTCCTTGTTCTCTATCATCTCTCAACAATAACACGTGAATTTCCATCCACCCTTTCAAGACATCAACTCTTCCATCCTTTCAGGCTGTAACCATTCACAGCCGTGATTCTGGAAAATGGTAACGGTTTCTTTTGCATCTGAAAGAAGAAAGAAGAGGAGTGAAAAACACAATCCTGTAGATTCACAGTGCCTGTCAGAGTAATAAGTAAACCAGTCTCTGGATTGCCTGCAACTAGAAAAAGATGCCGATGAAATTTACTGAACCTCCTGTAGTACTCCCCGACTCTCCGATCTATTAAACCCCTACAGTGCAACTCTATTTTCCCTGCCGCTAGAATACAATTAAAAATCACCAACTAACACTACCCCATCCCCCCCCTGAAAGAGAAGACTAAGAAGAACGTAACTGCTCAAAATACATCTATCCGCTCCTGAAACTGGAATTTGGAGCATAAACATGAATTAACTTATCTCTACATTGAAGTAAGAAAATGAACATCTAAAGGCCTCGTCCCATGGCATTAACATGAAAAACATTTAAAACCTTAAATCCGCTTTTAAACAAAACCCCAAACCCCCATTCCTATGACTTGAACAGGACTCAGACACAGGGGCCACAAGTCACATCCGTGGATTGGTTCCTCTTGTAGGGCATACACTCCTGGAAACAGAAACGTTAGGGACTAAACAGTGCTCAACAGATGGAAGATAGCAGGCTCTGCGATTACAGAGACTTAATGATCCATAACGCTTCAGTGGACCCTAGAAAAAGAGGCATGATCAAAAGAGAGGGAGAAAACACTATTACATGAAAAAGGTTATTAAACATAAAAAACATTGTTCATTTTCTCTTATTCCTTTTACTTTACCAGTCCCCGCGTTAGGCGAGCCGCTAGTGACCGTTTGTTTGGCCCGCTGCGTATCCTGACCCTCCATCTCCGCTGGTTCGCGTCCTTGCTTCGGTTTTTTATCCACTGATTTTGCCGGTTTCACGATGTTCAGTGTAGATTCCAGACGCTGCACCTCATCCTGTATAGAAAATCTGCTGATACACTAGAGAAGCCGAATCAATGACGTCCCGATATAATACCTCGTGGAGGTATTGATGGTGAATTCCACATGGTTATCACCTCCACAGGGCCGATAAATTTTCTTCCTCTCATTGGTCGTGATATTGTGGAAAGGTTGGCTGTGCAATGTAAAACGCCATAGACAATATCTGGAAATTGACACTCCAAATTGTCATTATTTCACCATATTGGACATGGTCCAACGCAGTATTGGCAGCTCCCACATTTTCCCTGTCATGGGTAATCACCAGGGTAATCAGTGTTAACTGTAAGCTCTGCTTCCTTTACCAAAGCCATAACCATTTGGTGTTAAATTAGCTGACCTAGCAAGAGGTTCTGACTTCAAAGGGGCAAGTTGTGATGAAAGTCCTGTAATATGAAGTACCACAGTTACAGGCAGTAGGCCACCAGCTCAGCAGGGAATCTTCTAGTTGAGATTTGAGCAGAAACCAAACTGGGCGATCACAATTTGTAATTCATATCCTTAATAATTCGGATGTAGACATTATTGTAGGTGTTAATAAATAACCCCAGTGTTATCCAGTAATTGAATTCTGCGCACATCTATAGATGCCTGGACATAATATCATAGCCGAGCCAAACTTGAGATATTATCCTTCTAGGCCTTACAATCCATGAGAGGTGGGCTATTTGGTCTTGTCTGTTGAGGTAAAGTAGTTATGAAAGACTCATGATCTTATTTTGATAGTGAACATTTATGGTTCACAGATTATGGACTGGAGGGAATTGGATATTTAAAATTCCCTTCAAAACCAGGAAACCAACCTCGGGGGCAGAACCAAGTCACCCCCTCTAGAGACCAGACCCGTCTCCCATTTTCTGACAAAGGATAAAATTGGGAGCCGGGTCTCAGCTAAGAAGTTCGTCCATAAGATCTTCAATAACCATCTAGCCAACAGGACTGGACCGTTATTGGCTTACAGCAGGAACTTATATTTGGACTTTTCCCATATTTGATTAACAGTTTCTGGATCAGCTCATGGACAGTTAGACGCCAATTATCTTAAGTATTCATTCTTTTATCCATTTCTTACCCTCACCTGTGTGTTACTGTTTATGATCAGTAAAGTACTTTAGTTTTTTTTATATTTTTTATGCACTTATTTTGTAACTTTAACAAATGATATAAAATCATTTATGGCTATTGTCCTATTGAGTATATCCCAAAAAGAACTGTGTCTTCGAAGTACGCTACTATAGAGAAGTATTGTGTAGGTATATAGATATACTGTATAACTGTGTATAGAATATTAGGGGTGATAACCAATTTCTTACAGGTTGTTAGAAGTAGGGGTGCGGATAACCCATAGATTATGTAACAGGTCATTCTGCTGGTTTTATCGGAATGTGGTGGCAGAGAGTATATTGATATTAATTAATATTAATTGTGTAGTATATCGTTTGTTCACTAACCCCACCGGGTCCGATCCTGTCATCCGCCTGTTGGTTGCTTGGAGTGTGTTTTCGGTAAACGGATAGGTAGGTTGGGCGCTCCGGACACTGGGGGTTGTGACAGTTTCCTCTCAAGGATACTGGAGTAGTATCCATCACTAACCGCTTCCACTTCTCCACTCTCTTTTCCATTCTTTTCTGGAGTGTCCGGTATCACACCCAAGTAGTCGGGCTGTGTTGTCTCTTCTACTGCCTCGCCGTCATCTGATCTGGACACACTTGTCATATTCTCCCTCTGCTACCAAGACGGTTTAAGGATGTCAGAATCCTTTGCTCCTTTTTCTCACGGGTATCCAACAGGCAGTTCCACTCATCCCTTCTGCTGCATTACCACTCACGATGTCCCGCGAACGATCTCAGTCACCGACGGGCATTCCGTGCCAAATGATCAGCCGATCCACACAGATGGACAGGCACGTGGGGAGGGTGACAGTCTGCCGTAGTATGTCCCGGTTGGAAACAATTCCTACATACTATAACGCAGTACATGACTCCTTAGTGTGGCAGAAAGAGAAGCAATTCCGACAATAAAGGGGTTGCCCTGGATAGAACAAATATCCCCTATTCACTCTAATCGCGAAAAGTCTGCGGTGGGTGCATCACGCCTCCAACTCCTGTCGCATCTTACGGAACTCCACCCAATAACGACGCTGTCCATTTAAAAGTTCCCAATACGTTTTTCCGTCGTTCTCCCGGTGAGATATAGGTCGCATACGACTTATAAAACATCGGATTTCTTCATCACTCACAAAAAGGATTGTACATATGTACCGTGACGGGCTGTCTGGTCTTCGATTCGTTCACGATAAATATAAGGTCCTGTATATCAGGGTGCACTTCCTTCTCTTGCACTCTTGAATAACGTGCGTAACGCTGCGCTGATGTGGAAAGCCACATCAAAAATAGCCTTGTTGGGGAAAGGGCTGAACGCAAACAAAAATACAGGAACGTTCCATTCCTAAAAGATCCTCGAAAATCTTCTTCTGTATGTAGTACAGGCAAAACTGCTCCATGGGGAAATAACAACGGATTGTATTCGGCGCACTGGAGGAGATGCCCGGGCAGGAGTCCTCCCTGCCATTCCAAGCTGCTGCAGTTGATCGCTCTCTCTGGACTCCGATAAGAACAGATTTTTTTTTATGGAAAGCTCGGGGAACGTGGTGTCAGTGATCAGTCACCACAGAGCAACAAACGTGCAAGTGGATCGGGATCCATTGGCTTCCCTCTTATACCCATAGCTGTTAAGCCGTAGGGCTAGGGGGAGGCTACATTGGTCCCTTCGGCCGGTAGGCGTCAGGAACCACCATACTTACCCTCCCTTTCTTGCTCCCAGCTGCCACCAGGAAGCTTCCAGGGGGGGTTCAAATGGGAAGAGCCTGAAGGTCCCGAAAAGAACCCAGACAATCCCACCACAATACGTGAAACAAACAAACACAAAACAAAAAGTGCACGTGCAAAGTGCCAGTTTAATAAATAGTGGTGCCTAGTGCACAATTTAATAAAGGATGGGCCAAACAGGCCCCGACTTTTCAGACGGGATAAAAAATTGTTCCGCCATAGACAAAGTTATATATATATATAGATAGATAGATAGATAGATAGATAGATAGATAGATGATAGAGAGATAGATAGAGAGATAGATAGATAGATAAGATAGATAGATGATTGATAGATAGATGTAGATAGATAGGAGATAGAGAGATAGATAGATAGCAGAGATAGATAGATGATAGATAGATAGATAGATAGATAGATAGATAGATAGATAGATTCTAGATAGATAGAGATAGATAGATAGATAGATGATTAGAGATAGATAGATTATAGATAGATAGATAGAGATAGATAGATTATAGATAGATAGATAGAGATAGATAGATAGATAGATGATAGAATAGATAGATAGATAGATAGATAGATAGATAGATAGATAGATAGATATAGATAGATGATTGGATAGATAGATAGATAGATAGATAGATAGATAGATAGATAGATAGATGATAGATAGATAGATAGATGATAGAAAGATAGATGATAGATAGATAGATGATATAGACCGTAGAAGGATAGATAGATAATTATAGATAGATAGATGATAGATAGATGATATATAGATAGATGATAGATGATAGACAGTAGAAGGATAGATAGATAATTATAGATAGATAGATGATAGATAGATAGATTAAAGATATATATATATATATATAACAATCATCCATCGGTCCCGCACTCACGCTTCCTATTCAATTGCCCCGGTGCCTCTGTGGAATACAAAAACACGCTACCAATGGACAGAGCACTCGGGGTCTTCTCTTACTAAAGTCTTTTATTAATACATCGACGCGTTTCAGCTGTCACCGCAGCCGTCCCAGGATGTGAATACAATACAAGTAAGTGAATATTTTCACTTACTGTATTGTATTCAATCCTGAGGACGGCTGCCGGTGGGGGACAGCTGAAACGCGTCGATTGGATTAATAAAAGACTTTAGTAAAGAGAAAAGACCCGCGAGTGCTCTGTCCATTGTGTAGCAGTATATATATATATATATATATATATAGATGATAGAATAAATGATAGATAGATAGATAGAAGATTATAGATAGGACAGACAGACAGACAGACAGACAGAACAGACAGATAGATAGGGATCGAAAAGATGATAGATTGACAGAAAGACAGAAAAACAGACAGACGGATAGATAGATAGACAGACAGATAGATAGAATATGCTAGATAGTAGATAGATAGATAGATAAATAGATAGATTGATGATAGATAGATAGATAGATTGATAGATAGATAGATGATAGATAGATAGATGATAGATAGATTATAGATAGATAGATAGATAGATAGAGATAGATAGATTAGATAGATAGATAGATAGAGATAGATAGATAGAGAGATAGATAGATAGATAGATAGATGATGATAGATAGATAGATGATAGATAGATAGATAGATAGATAGATGATAGATAGATAGATAGATAGATAGATAGATAGATAGATGATAGACAGTAGAAGGATAGATAGATAATTATAGATAGATAGATGATAGATAGATAGATTAAAGATATATATATATATATATATATATATATATATATATAGATGATAGATAGATAGATAGAAAGATTATAGATAGACAGACAGACAGACAGACAGACAAAATAGATAGATAGACAGACAGACAGACAAGAACAGATAGATAGATAAATAGATAGCGAAAGATGATAGATTGACAGACAGACAGATAGAAAAACAGACAGACGGATAGATAGATAGACAGACAGATAGATAGAAAGATGATAGATAGTAGATAGATAGAAGAGTAGCTAGATAGAGATAGATAATAAGATAGATGTATAGATAGATAGATAGTGATAGATAGATAGATAGATAGATAGATAATAGTAGATGATAGATAGATAGATAGATAGATAGATTAGATAGATAGATAGATAGATATAGATAGATGTCGATAGATAGATAGATAGATAGAGAGATAGATGATAGACAGTAGAAGATAGATAGATAGATGATTGATAGTAGATACAAGATAGAGATAGATAGATAGCTGATCGATAGCTAGATGATAGATAGATATTAGATATATAGATAGATATGATATATAGATAGATGATAGATGATAGATAGATAGAGAGATAGATAGATAGATAGATAGATGATAATAGATGATATAGATTAGATAGATAATAGATAGATAGAATAGACTAGATAGATAGAAGATATGACAGATGATAGATAGATAATAGAGATAGATTAATAGATGATAGATAGATAGATGATAGATAGATGATAGATAATAGATGATAAAAAGATGATGATAGATAGATAGATAGATAGTAGATAGGATGGATAGATAATAGATATATAGTAGAAGAAATAGATGATAGTAGATAGATAGATAGATAGATAGATGGACAATAGATGATAGATAGATAGATAGAGAGATAATAGATAGATATAAGATAGATATAGATGAAGATAGATAGATAGATAGAAGCATGAGTAGATAGATGATAGATAGATATATAGATAGATAGATAAAGAAGATAGATGATAGATGGATAGATAGATAGATAGATAGATAGATAAATGATAGATGATAGATAGATAGATAGATAGATAGATAGATAGTATAGATAGATGATCGATAGATAGATAGATAGATATTAGATAGATATTAGCGATATGATAGACTAGATGATAGATAGATAGATAGATAGTAGATAGATAGATAGGTAAGGAGGGACGATAGATAGATAGATGAGTAGATATGATAGATAGTGATAGATAATAGATAGATAGATAGATAGATAGATATTAGATAGATAGATATATAGATAGGTAGATAGATAGATAATAGATAGATAGATAGATAGATATATAGATAGGTAGATAGATAGATAATAGATAGATAGATAGATAGATAGATGGATAATAGATGATAGATAGATAAGAAATAGATAGATAGATAGATAGATAGATAGATAGATAGATAGATAAATAATATATAGATAATATATAGATCGATAGATAGATGATGATAGATAATAGTAGATGGATAATAGTATAGATAGATAGATAGATAGATAGATAGAATAGATAGATGGGGATAATAGATAGATAGATAGATAGATAGATAGATAGATAGATAGATAGATAGATAGATAATAGATAGATAGATAAATAGATATAGATAGATAGATAATAGATAGAAGATAGAGAGATAGATAATAGATAGACAGATAATAGATAGTCGATAGATATGATAAATAGATATACAAGATAGATCTTAACCTCTAATTTTATATTTATCATTATTTTATCATCAATAAATCAAAATCGAATTCACCAAAAACAGCAGATCAATAATTCTCAATTTACAATCTTTATCGAAGGTGGATCTGTACAGTTCCCTTCGTACACACGTTAACGATAAAGGGGCAAACCGTCGGTACGATTTGTATTAACTGTTGCTCCGTACGTACTATAGGAGTCAGCCGCAGTCGCTAGGTGGGCGCCAGTCGTGAAAACATGTCCCGATATAGGGAGACCATTCGGGGGACTTTATGTGCTATTAGACACAACGGACACAATCCCAGATCGGACGATTGGATTGCTCAATGGAAATCATTATCAACTAGGATTATTTATTGGAGCGTAGTGGCGATCATCCATCACCATGTGATTGTAATATTCGATATCGCACAACCGCCATCTTTGCATATACAGCCACCATTTGACCGACGAATCTTAAATGCCCAAAACTACAACTCCCAGCATTCCTCAATACAGAGGGAAACTAGGGAATGGTGGGAGTTATAGTTTCAAACATACTGGGATGGCACAGTTGACATCCTTGCACTAGTCGACATTAGATAGGCCTGTCCATAGAGATGTCTGATTCCATTTTATATACAGATTACAGTGTGACCCAGCTTTAACCAAGACCCCCAGGATATGTGTGGGCTCCTCAGCTGTCATACCTCCCACTGCTGCTCGAGAACCAATAGCTCCACCCTCATTACCAGATGTGAGGAGAAAGGCGGGGCTTGTAGGCGAAGGGGCGGGGTGAGGCGGAAAGTTGGTTCAGTCAGTGATGGAGGTAGCGGGGAGGACGGATGACCGGAGGGTCCCATAGAAGTCGTCTAAAGTAAGTACCGGAAACGTTACCGCTCCCCCGACCGATAGAGACTGCCTGTCAGCATGTGGGGTCACCGAGACCCCGTTATCCTCAGTGTGACTGGGAACACAGGGGCCCTGTAGGGAGAGGGACCAGTGACAGGGGATTGGCAGTGCAGGGTCAATGGATACAGTAATGTGGAACCTGGACACTCTACTACAGCAAGGCATGCTGGGAGTTGTAGTTTCTAAACATCTGGAGTGCCAAGGTTTTACATCACTGTAATATAATTATAATCTGGATTAGAACAAAACTTTATTAACAAAATAATCATTACCTGGATTGACACAACTAACCTTATTGTAATTAACAAAGTGTCACTGCGTCCGCACCATCAGTAGTTTATATTGACCCTCTTGTGTAATATATAATGGATAATGCACCCCCAACTGTAAAATATAAGGATATTAGAAGTCACAGGAGTTCTGTGTCCATATAAAAGCGCGAGGGCCACAGGCCGAGTACTTTTTATACAGGACACGGAACTCCAAGGTGACTTGTAATATCCCTTTAATTTACAGTTCTGGTGCATTATTTATTATAACCTTTGTGGCTTCTGGTTTCCTTCTTATCCTGGAACTGTAAGATTATAAGGCTATAATATTATAGTTCCTCGCATAGAAATCCACTACAGGGGTAGATTATAAGGCTATAATATTATAGTTCCTCCCATAGAAATCCACTACAGGGGTAGGTTATAAGGCTATAATCTTACAGTTCCTCCCATAGAAATCCACTACAGGGGAAGGTTATAGGCGATAATCTTACAGTTCCTCCCATAGAATCCACCAGGGGAAGGTTATAAGGCTATAATTTACAGTTCCTCCCATAGAAATCCACTACAGGGGGAAGGTTATAAGGCTATTAATCTACAGTTCCTCCCATAGAAATCCACTACAGGGGTAGGTTATAAGGCAATAATCTTTACAGTTCCTCCCATAGAAATCCATACAGGGGTAGGTTATAAGGATATAATCTTTACAGTTCCTCCATAGAAATCCACTACAGGGGAAGGTTATAAGGCATAATCTTACAGTTCCTCCCCAGAGAATCCACTACAGGGGAAGGTATAAGGATATAATCTTACGTTCCTCCATAGAATCCACTACAAACAGGGGTGGTTATAAGGCTATAATTTACAGTTCCTTCCATAGAAATCCACTACCGGGTAGGTTATAAGGATATAATCTTACAGTTCCTCCCAATCAGAAATCCACTACGGAGGTTATAAAGGCTATAATCTTACAGTTCCTCCATAGAAATCACTCAGGGGAAGGTTATAAGGCTATAATCTTACAGTTCCTCAAACATAGAAAATCCACTAAGGGTAGGTTATAAGGATATAATCTTACAGTTCCTCCCATAGAAATCCACTACAGGGGTAGATTATAAGGCTATAATCTTGCAGTTCCTCCCATAGAAATCCACTACAGGGGTAGGTTATAAGGCTATAATCTTACAGTTCCTCGCATAGAAATCCACTACAGGGGTAGGTTATAAGGCTATAATCTTGCAGTTCCTCCCATAGAAATCCACCACAGGGGTAGGTTATAAGGCTATAATCTTACAGTTCCTCCCATAGAAATCCACTACAGGGGTAGGTTATATAATGGATAATGCACCCCCAACTGTAAATTATAAGGATATTAGAAGTCACCGAGGAGTTCCGTGACCATATAAAAGCACGAGGCCGCAGGCCGAGTATCTTTTATACAGGGCACAGAACTCCAAGGTGACTTCTAATATCAATTAATTTACAGTTGGGGGTGCATTATTTATTATAACCTACCCCTTTGTGGCTTCTAGTTTCCTTCTCCTGGAACTGTAAGATTATAAGGCTATAATCTTACAGTTCTCCACATAGAAATCCATACAGGGGTAGGTTATAAGGCTATAATCTTATAGTTCTCCACATAGAAATCCATACAGGGGTAGGTTATAAAGGCTATAATCTTACAGTTCCTCCCATAGAAATCCACTACAGGGGTAGGTTATACATACTGCTTAGGACAGTTATACTCACCATAGTATCCAGGTGAGACTGTAAATCATCCCTGGGTACTTTACCTAACAGCTGATATACTGTGCGCATCGGTCCGTTCCACTGTTCCACCCCTTCTTTGCAGAGCATGCCTTACCATTGGCTACATTACGGACTGTGGAAAAGGACCAATACACGTGTGATCGTAGGGGCCACCCAGTGACTCACGATGTGTATGCACGTCCATTTTGGACAATAATCGTGCCGTATTTGGGCAATTTCTTTTCTGAAATGACCATTCAGTTGAAGATCGGCCCAGCCAATCAGAGATCATTTTGGGCAACAAAGTGCCCATATACGGCACGGTTATTGTCTGAAATGTAAACTTTTTTCTGTAGTGTAGGGGATCCCCCCCCAACCCTAACGGCCAGGGATAAACCTTAAAAAGGTGCCTAGAAACATACTTACCAACTTCCATTCCCTCTGCCTCTTATGCTATTTCTGGGAACAGTGTGGCCAATCACAGACTCGGCGGACGGCTATTGCGAGAGCCACGGGAAGGAAGGTTGGTAAGTCTTAGGGGGAGAGGGGGCAAGGCGGTGCGATGTGACGTAATTTATGTTACGTCGTGGGTGAGGGGCGTGGCGGTGCAGCGTGACATCATTTACATCACGAGGTGGGAGGAGGCAGGGTTGTGGGCGTGATATGGGTGATTCGGGGGCGTGACGGGGAGGAGATCCAGGACTCCTCTCCGTTTCGGGAGATTGGGGTGGGAGCACGGGAGACCACCCCAATTCGAGTGAGACATCTTCCGGGAGAGGTGGGATATCTGCCTACACTATGGGAAAAAAGTTGATTTTTAAAGGGTATCTCTTCTGGTAAAACAACCTTTTGCTATTCAGTTTTATTGAAGAACAGGGGGTAAAGGAGCTGTGTCTCACCTCCCATTCTTCAATAAAATGTTGAGGAGCCAGGAACAAATTTTAGAACTTACCCAATCTCTCGCTCCTCCCCCTCCCCCTCAGGCAGGTCCCAACGGACTTAGTACTCTATGCGCATGTTATCAATCCAAGACAATGTGCAGTGTGTATAGCACCTTACGTATAGCACCTTACCCTAAATCACACTATGGCAGATAAAGGGCAAATCTATCCAGATCTTTAGCTCCCAGACTCTTACTATGTTTTTGGCTGGGTAAATATTAAGTTATCAACAGCTCTAATGTATTTAGAATCTTATACAGGATGCCATTGTGGATACAGTATACAGACAGCTATGCTGAACTTTTATTTTTCTTGTGCCTGGGTATATTTTGCAGAGATCACTGGGTTAACTGTGACTGGAAAGGCAAGGGTTACACTTTTATGACCTTGGTTTTACTAGCAGAGGTCAGAGCCAGCAAAGTAACAATCTCCCATAGAACAAAGTAACAAACTTCTATCTGCACCTGCACCTATGCATGAGACCAGAGCAAGTGTCTGCATGGGAACAGATGACATGTGATCTCATTGGTCTGTGTAAATCCTTCTGGCCATAACGATCTATGAGGTGTGGATGATTCTAGTGATGATAATAATAATCTACCACTTGATGAGGTTCAGCTAGTATGTGGACCTCCAGGTGATTGACATTTAAAACTCCCAAGCACTGTACAAACTGCCAACAGGGAATGCTGGAAGTTGTAGTTTTTAAAATAAAGCATATTGTTTTTCTATCGTTGCTGGATAATTATATATGTTGTGTTTAAAAAATACATGCAGGGTTATTCAATAAAAGTTCTTATCGTTTAAAATGGTGCTAATTTTGCCCCAACCAATCAGATGTTAGCTTTCAAGTGTTAAATGATATCTGATTGGATGGGGCAAAATTAGCACCATTTTAAACGATAAGAACTTTTATTGAATCTCCCTGTTAGTGCCCCCTTTTTTTTTAAATAAGAGATTCTCCAATGCGTTGGCCTCTAGTAATCTTTAGTCAGTGAGACAACAGAGGCATCCAAAGGAACATAAGGAAATAGGATGCATGGCAGGACAGTTTAGCAGGGGTGAACCAGAGGTTAAGTTAGGAAGGGACTGGTAATTGGGACTAAGGAGGCAGGGTTAGGATACATTGTAACAGTTGCAGGTTAAGGTTTGGAAATGGGTCTGAGGGGTATAAAAGTAGGTGAGAAAGCTGCTAGGGGCGTCAGAGTGTTGGCGAGATTGAAGAGCAGTTTCACCCACCCTCCCTTATGAGGGTATAACAAATTGTCACAGCAAGGCGGTGGGGTAGGTCAGGGGAGCGTGGCTGGTGTTGGTTTAGAAGGAGATCTGCCTCAAAGGGGGAGCAGATTACAGGTAATAGGGCATGGTGGTCAGCCCTCAGATATAGTTACTCACTGAGTCGGTGAAGTTTGCGACTAGTGAGTTTTGGTTGGGTTAGCACTAGCCCCTTGGCCACCCCTCCTTTTAGTATAGACAGGTTATTCAGGTTATTTAGTATAGTTGATGTTTTACTCATATATACTGTTTAAATGCTAATATCCAAAATGTTACCTATGGATAGCACATGTCAATGTAAAAACATAAATAAATGCTGTGGCCTCTTTTGTTCCAATTCAAGTGTGATGTGTAATTTCTGGGTTGTTAAGTTGGTTATGGATGGGTCACGGGAGTTTTTCCCCCTTATTCAGGCCATGTAAGTTGAGTGTTCCAATTTCCAGCAAAGGGCAATTCCACAGAGAGTTTTTCAGCCAACCAGAGCATTCCATTCATTGTACAAATGATTTTTGTTTTTTTCACCGTTTTTAATGGTCTGCATTTTCACAAGAGCTGCTTTTTCTCTAAATTTTTATTTTCCTGTCTGTGGTTGATAAAGGCAACACGTCTGGATTTAGATTTCATTGTAGAGCGTATGCATGTTAGAAAGACTAGGCGGAAGTGAAAAGTAGTCTAAGATTATTTGTTTATTCCATTCTTTCAACATGTCTGAAGACAATGCTCATCTTGTCAGGACACACGTTGGATAATTGTCGTTCGATGCAGCTGACGAACGAGCAATCGCACAATATTCGTATGAAAATATAGCATCAACGACCGTCAAAGACCAACGACCTTCGACTATTGTCGGCTTCTTCCGACGATCAGCCTGGCGGATTTGTTCTGCCGATTATCGTATATTTGTACATGGTCGGAAGATTATCGTTAACGTTCTACGGAAAAATTAAAATGGCGCGTGCGCTGCTTTTCGTAAATTCTAACGACAATCATGGTGACTTGTTGCTGTGTGTACAGATGTCGTTTCAATTATGAGGATTAACGATAATGTTGTTAAATGTTGTCGGCTGCATCGTACGAAAATTATTCAAATACATTTACTCCTTGTGCCATTAATTATGGGAATAAATTTGGTTGAAATATTTTATCCTAATTGTTCATTATTTATTATTTGGGATACACCGTTTTCTATGATGTGTACTTTGGAATCAATCTTTTCCTGCTGGATCTCTGTGAGCTGAACCTCAGGACATGCACTTTTTAAATGGCAACTACCCATTGAAAATACCCCACCCTGCATTCATTAAAAGATGTTTTACGTTTTTTGCAGCTTTATATGTCCTTGGCTAAGTTCAATAAAAATTATGTTACAGGACAGGCAGTAAAAATGGCTTACCTGACGGCCACACTACATTGGAAGGGAACACGTGGGTAAACACACTAGTTTTTATTGGACTCGGCCACTGTGACTGTACGTTTATGGCAGTACACGCCTACCTGGTCTCTAATGAGTGTTTGTAGCAGTACACGCCTACCTGGTCTCTAATGAGTGTTTGTAGCAGTACATGCCTACCTGGTCTCTAATGAGTGTTTGTAGAAGAACACGCCTACCTGGTCTCTAATGAGTGTTTGTAGCAGTACACGCTTACCTGGTCTCTAATCAGTGTTTGTAGCAGTACACGCTTACCTGGTCTCTAATGAGTGTTTGTAGCAGTACATGCCTACCTGGTCTCTAATGAGTGTTTGTGGCAGTACACACTTACCTGGTCTCTAATGAGTGTTTGTGGCAGTACATGGCTACCTGGTCTCTAATGAGTGTAGCAATACACGCTTACCTGGTCTCTAATTAGTGTAGCAGTACACGCCTACCTGGTCTCTAATGAGTGTTTGTAGCAGTACACGCCTACCTGGTCTCTAATGAGTGTTTGTAGCAATACACGCCTACCTGGTCTCTAATGAGTGTTTGTAGCAGTACACGCCTACCTGGTCTCTAATGAGTGTTTGTAGCTATACATGCCTACCTGGTCTCTAATGAGTGTAGCAATACACGCCTACCTGGTTTCTAATGAGTGTTTGTGGCATTACACGCCTGTCTGGTCTCTAATGAGTGTTTGTAGCAATACATGCCTACCTGGTCTCTAATGAGTGTTTGTAGCAATACACGCCTACCTGGTCTCTAATGAGTGTTTGTAGCAATACACGCCTACCTGGTGTCTAATGAGTGTTTGTAGCAATACACGCCTACCTGGTCTCTAATGAGTGTAGCAATACACGCCTACCTGGTCTCTAATGAGTGTTTGTGGCAGTACACGCCTGTCTGGTCTCTAATGGAACAATCTAACTTTGTCTGTAACACAGAACAGCCGGGTTGTGAAAATGTATGTTACGATGCCTTTGCGCCTTTGTCCCATATGCGTTTCTGGGTTTTTCAAATAATCCTGGTGTCAACGCCGTCTCTTTTGTATCTCGGATTTGCCATTCATAAAATATCAAGGACAGAGGAGCTGAGTGAACGTGAGAAAAGAGCCAATATCAAACACGATGGGCGGCGGCGTATCCGTTCTGATGGGTTATTGACAGTTTATGTTCTACAATTGCTTTTCAAAACATTGTTTGAGGTGGGATTTCTGGCTGGTCAGTATTTTTTATATGGGTTTGAAGTAAGTCCCAAATATGTTTGTGACACCAAGCCTTGTCCTCACAAGGTGGATTATGGCTATTACTGTATGGGAATTCTGCTGTCTATTTAAAGGGAAACTAAAGCCTCAAAACAATACAGAACAATACAGGCAGTCATGTACAGAAGAAATAGGACATACCAGCATCTGTGGCAGCACACCCAAGAGGTGCGTACATCAAAGAAACTTCCCAGCTCCTGGGCAGTCTTCAATCCGGCCGCTTGCCGGACAGGTTAGGGACAGCCTCACCATCCCTTATAATGATAGTAGTATTAATGCTCTCATCCACTATTATGAGACAGGAAGGAGACAGTATGGCAGCTTCCTCACTGACCTAAGCAGATGCGTGGCCGTCACCAGGTCTATCAGGGTGGGGGGAATTAGGAGTACTAAACATTAATAATTTAATGACAAAGCAAGCACAGATAAATATGTGAGTATCATCATTGTACTTGTCTCAGATTGTAGTTTCAGACAATGTAAAGTTGTTTCAGTGAGTATAGTGACCCTTTAAATTATTTTTTAAAATATGTCACTTTAAAAAAAACAAAATATGTAGTGAAACAATTTTTGGGGGGAAGGAGGCACCAGTGTTGGAGACCATCAAGGAGAAGCCTTTTTTGTTATTAATTGGCTAATAATGATCACTTAGCAAATCATTAAAGTGACACTAAACCACTCTTTTTAGACAAGTGTCCAAACAAACTAGAATTCACTAGGAGGTAGGAGACCATATTCCTACCTCCCTGTGTTTGATAGAAATATAGTAGTTCAGCTGTACACTTACCAGTAAGTGAAGCTCTTACACAATCTCACAGCAGATGCGTCATCCCTCGAAACCTTTCCTATGCGGAAGATGGAAGGGATGTCGTGCCAGTCTGAGGATCAGCTGTACACGGTCACTTGCCAATAGATGACTATAGCTTTATATCTACTGCACACTGGGAAGAAGGACTATGTTCTCCTACCTCCATGTGAATTGTAGTTTGCCCAAACATTTGCTTAAAAAGACTGGTTTATTGTCCTTTTAATGTTGAAGTTTACTGTATTATTCTATTAATATTTCAAATTCTTGTGTTTCAGGACAAGCTAAAAAAATGGGCTGGAGTTTCTTGACCAGCCTTTTAGAAGAAATCCATAACCACTCCACATTTGTTGGCAAAATTTGGTTGACTGTGCTGATAGTCTTCCGTATTGTCTTAACGGTGGTGGGAGGCGAGTCCATATACAATGATGAACAATCTAACTTTGTCTGTAACACAGAACAGCCGGGTTGTGAAAACGTATGTTACGATGCCTTTGCGCCTTTGTCCCATATTCGTTTCTGGGTTTTTCAAATAATCCTGGTGTCAACGCCGTCTCTTTTGTATCTCGGATTTGCCATTCATAAAATATCAAGGACAGAGGAGCTGAGTGAACGTGAGAAAAGAGCCAAGCACAGAATGTCCTCCCTTCGCTGGAAACAACACCGGGCTTTAGAGGGGGCTGAAGATGACGGTGAAGAAGACCCCACGATGTACCCTGAAACGGAAACCGAAAGCCAGGTGGGGAACCGCCAAATTCACGGCAGGAATATCAAACACGATGGGCGGCGGCGTATCCGTTCTGATGGGTTATTGACAGTTTATGTTCTACAATTGCTTTTCAGAACATTGTTTGAGGTGGGATTTCTGGCTGGTCAGTATTTTTTATATGGGTTTGAAGTAACTCCCAAATATGTTTGTGACACCAAGCCTTGTCCTCACAAGGTGGATTGCTTCATATCTCGCCCAACGGAAAAAACGGCGTTCTTGTTTATTATGTATGGAGTTAGCTGCCTTTGTTTACTTTTAAATATTTGGGAAATGCTCCATCTTGGATTTGGAGCAATACGGGACGCAGTCAATGGCACAAAACCAGAAACGGAAGGTTCCTCAACCTATAATTACCCATTCACTTGGAATACTCCTTCTGCTCCCCGTGGGTCCAATATTGCTGTTAAGCCTGATCAAATCAACTACACAGAGCTCACAAATGCCAAAATGGCTTACAAACAAAACAGAGCCAACATTGCTCAAGAACAACAATATGGAAGCAGCGAGGACTTTCCTGCAAACCTGGAGCACTTGCAGAGGGAAATCCGTGTTGCTCAAGAGAAACTAGAAATGGCCATTCTGGCTTTCAACAGTCAGAGCAACTCGCATCCTTCTAAAGAGAAAAAAAACAAAAAAGGTTCGAGCAAAAGCAGCGTCAGCAGCCGATCTGGAGATGGGAAAACCTCTGTGTGGATTTAATCTTAGTTGTGAGGACTTGTCTCTGGGAGGAACAGTCGCCAGAATTATGGCTTCTGTTTGTTTAATCATTTTTGTTATTTGGTAATGTTTAAGTGATCCAGATGGGACGTTCTGGAGAATGTTAACATGCATTAGAAACGTTTATTTAAGAATGTTTAGCCTGCATTCAAAAAAAGTAAGGTGGTTTCTATCTGATTTACTGAAAAACAGGAGGTAAATGCACTATCTCCTACCTCCCGTTCTTCAGTAAATCTTACAGGAGAGGAGGAGACACTTACCTGCGGACCTGCTCCAGCGACGACTTCACTGCTCCTTCGCACTGAAGATGCGTCGGAGGTGTCAGGGAATTCTGCGCTGGAGCGGGTAAGTGTCTCCTCCTCTCCTGTAAGATTTACTGAAGAACGGGAGGTAAGAGAGAGAGTGCATTTACCTCCTGTTTTTCAGTAAATCAGATAGAAACCAACTTTTTTGATGGACATACACTTTAAAGAATAAAAGGCAATGACCATCATGAGACCTTATTTTCCCCAAAGTTTCCCTTGTTTTCAATAATATGTAAAATAAATAAGGCTCTATGTTTTAAGTCCCAACTTTAGGACTTAGCTGGGTGCACACTGTAACAATCTTTACAATATTAGGATAGTCCCGAGCGTTCTTCTCCCTGTATAAAGTATAGGGAGAACTTTCATTTCTAACATTACTAAGGTTCATTTCGCTCACAGCCAACTCCCTAGACTTCAGAACGGGGACAACCGCAACCAAGGGAAATTTTCGGGACGCTCGTTTCTGCGCGACTCATAAAGGGCTGATTATGTTGATCTGACAGAATCTGTGAAAGTGTGTACCCAGCTTAATTCTCCTTGCTACAATAAGCTACATCACGTATGCAGTGACCATGTGAGGTTTGAATAGTTCAGGCTCTATAATGGCTGACCTAGTCATTAGACTTAGCTCACCTAAATCTGGCTTGCCATAAATAACCTCACTTTCTTAATTTTGGCTTTCTGTCACTCCAACAGTCTACTGGACTTTTCCATGATGTTGTGTTGTTTTTTTGAAGAAAATGAATGCAAAGAACCAAGTTACCTTTTTCTCAAACATAATTGGACCAAATGTTTTGAATAAGTTATTGAGAATTTCACTGCTTAAGGCGAATCTATCAACACAATCGGCCTCCGTTTGATATCAGTGATGGTTTGATGCAAACTCAGAGAGTTCTGCAGGTGCAACCTTTGTCTTGACAACTACAAATGTTGATATATGTTTGGAAACATTGAAATATAAGATAATATGAATGGTAAGATGTGTGAGCTGGAGTTAGATGTTAATGTTGAGTATGTTAGTTGTATTGTATGGTTTTATATCTGAATACTAAAGCTAAATGAAAGCTGTGATCCCAAAGAATGGTCTCCTACATTTTCTATTTTTTATTGATATCACATGTTTAGTATTTATTAATCTTGGCATCTTTCCATTTAAAGGGTAACTAACGTCCCAAACCTGATGTACCTATGGTGAGGATCTAGGTCTGCTCACTTGGGTTTACCTTAGATGGAAACCTGTAGCCAAAGTTTTAGTTCCTGGTCTGCTCCTGTGCAGTCCACCCCCTAATATAATGTTGGCCATAATTTGACGTTCGATCCACCATGTACGTCAAATCTGTAGAACATCTGAGCAAGAAAAGGTCCTTACCGTGCAACATTCCCCACTGGAGAATGCTCTGCGATCCACGTTACGCCTGTAACATGCATAAAATAATTGGGCCTGGCAGTTGGGAATGTCACAGGTAAGTCAAGAGGTTGTGTTTAGGTCTCCCCGTGGGTACATAAAAACAGAGGGGGTGGGTTTGGGACTTCATTTCACTTTAAATTCATGAAAAGAAAAAAACCAGAAACTTTAAAGATTATAGACTGCTCTTTCTGTGTCAGAATTAAAATGTTAAACTACTTTTCTGATTATGTTTGGAAATAAACGTTATTGAGTTATTAACTGATCTGTGGATACGTCATTTTTTGGGAATTTAGTTTCTGTCCTAGTGCTTCATGGATACGTTTTAAAGGCAAACTATAAAACTATATGTCAGAAGAAATAGTAGTCTAAAGCAAGAATGCATCAATTGCTTCATTTTAGTTGAGGCTGAATACAAAGACCGTCCATCTACAGCTCTCATATATGCAAATAGGTAACAGAAAAACCACTGGGTAATTTCCATGGAACTATGTTAGCCCTTAAGGAAATGCTATACCTTCTAAGAGGATTTGACAGCATTCCATGAGCTTAATGCAAAACCAGAGAGCCAGTTACAGACCAGCTTTGGCTGTATTGAGCCATCATCATTGCAACATACGCCTCTGGTTTGCTGTGTGAAGCGCCAATCATGAGACATCACTAAGAAATCAGGTAGGATAGGGGGAGTTTATGGCTATAATAATAACAATGAGAGACCCTTGAGGTGGGATATTTTATATTTATCAGTTGTTGAAATAATACATTTAATGGTTTATTATTCTCTTATTTAAACTTTGCTGCATCTCTGTATTACTGCAGCACCAGACAGCACCCTATCTACCACCAAATAAAAGTACCCGATTAAGGGTTGTAAAAGGGACACTAAGGGCTAGGCCACACTAGCATGTTTTAACGTGCAATCCGACCACGTGTTAAAAAGCGCACGCCAATTGGTCTTGCCACGCTACATGTGACGAACTGTGTTGCACTACAATACAACACACAGCTTTAAATCTTATCTTACATGTTACCTCTCAAAGCACAGGACAGCATAGGATTGTTAAATGTATACTGCATTGGTTCTTATTGTGGCAATTCTACCCTCTCCTATGTATCTGTATGTTATACACTTAATTAGAATGTAAGCTCTATGGGGCAGACACCTCTTCTCATGTGACATGTTTCAAGCACTTTTACACTTTTTGATACACATGTTAATTTTGTCCCCTTTAAACGGTTAATAACTATAGACATACATTTAAAGTAAATTGTCAATCATTTACAGCTCTGTCTGTAGCAATAAAGGGGAAAATAACAGTGATTGGTCCACTTTGTAATCCTGGAGAAGGCATTTAACAATGCCGGTGACTTTCTTCTGGGCCGGTCTGTTAGTTCCACTGGTTCCAAGAGAAGCATTCATTGCGTACTGCTGAAAGGAAAGCAATAAAAGAATCAGACTTGTCTATTGTGCAACTAAGTCCTACCCCATAGAGCCACGATTCTGTATCTTGCACTGATGAGATCAGATATCTATAATTAGTCAGATATGTATAATTAAACAATAAATTGACTTCATTATTAAATAATCTTATACGGCAATTTAAGAATATAATGCAATATTACTTTTTCTGAGGGTTGGGATTTAATATCACATTTAGCCATCAAAGCTGATTGACCACATTCTTTTAAAATTGACAATGCTTTATCAAATGAAGAATATGCCACTCTGCAGAAATCCTCATCGATAAAGTCATTCACCGAATTACCTGGTGGGAACGAAAGATGATGAATGAGCCTGAATTCATTCAATTATTTTTTAGGTACCAGACCTAGGGGGGAAATTCTCATATTAGTGAAAGGGGGAAAATGGAATGGCCCAGAAACTCGACCTGCGCTAACTTCTTTATTGATCTTAGACTCTACTATTAATTTGTTTTCTAGAACTGATTTTAAGTTGGACACAGTTAAACAATTACTTACCTTAGGATCAAAGGGTATCCAGAAACCTTGCCTGAAGCCCGATTCAATTATCAAAGCTTTCGGCCGATTTGGATAAACCTCTAACATTGGGAGCATTTCTGTTAACTTCACTGGTGTGACCAATTGGGTGACCGCCTCTCGCTCCCTGTTTTTGGCTACCAGAGTTACCCTTTCTGGGGCAACGAAAGGCTCCATGCTGTGCTCCGCAGTACGAACATTCATGTCGAAAGCGACATGTATTCGGCCATTTACAATTGCCTTCATTAAATGACCAGCATACATTGCCCCTCGGAGCCGGAGTAGGGTATCTACCAGCTATTGCTAAAGATTGTGTTCTGCTAGACATCATGGACAACCATAAGTCTACGTCCTTTGCCCCCCACTTCATCTCCTTGTGGATTGCCATCTTTTGGCGATACCAGCCCAACCCGCTAAAGGATTTATAGGCATCCGCCACAGTGTCCAGGTGCTTAAACAACCCTGGAGCAGACTCTGGATGCTTCTGTCACAGAATATTAGCAAAAATACAAAAGGCTTGAAGCCAGTTGTTAAAGGTCCGGGGAACTGGCCGCCTGTTATCCCGATCTTTCTCACTCGGATCATCCTTTTTTACATGATCTTTTGCTGTAGGTAATAGTGACAGAATGTCCACATAATCTCCCCCTCACTGAGTTAGCTAAATGTAGCCCTAACGGTGACTTCGCAAACCACTGGCTGAGTTAGCTAAATGTAGCCCTAACGGTGACTTCGCAAACCACTGGGTCTTTAAAATTTGCCTCATGCACCTCAGTATTGCCTCTCCTTAAGGACTCAGGCAAAACACTTTCCTGTACATACTTATCAATACAATCTTCTAACCCAGGTATCACATTAAATAAATGACATGACTCCATGTTAAACATACCCTCAGAAAATAATCATAAATCAGGATCACATAGTGTAATAAACTTATTACGGAGGTTGTAGACACACATCCCTGCACTAACCAGAGCAAATTGTAAGGAGATTGGATCTCTGGTTCCAGACTTATAGTACTTCAATCCTATGCTACTTTTCCCTTTGGAATCAATGTTTTACTGTTTTCTGAGGGTTGGATAATAAGTCCTACAGTGACAGAGAACTATCAACCCCTCAGAAATGAATACAAACGTTGGTCAAATGGAATCTGTTATAACTCGGGATGGAATGGTGTAATAAACTTATAATTAGGGGGGGTTGTAGACACACATCCCTGCACTAACCACAGCAAATGTGAGGGAATTGGATCTCTCTGGTTCCAGACTTAAAGTAGTTCAAACCTATGCTGCTTTTCCCATTGGATTCAATAGCTTACCGTTTCCTGCAAGATACTTTTACACAATTAATTATATAGTTAATTTCTGTGTTCTTCCACCTCTCATGATGATCTCTTTTTTAAGTGTTCTTACTTTCCGTGTTATTCTTCCACCTCTCATGATGATCTTTTCGTTCCTTAGATTATGTGGGCAATGCTATTTATATAGCATGAGACTGCAAGATGTCTTATGTTATAAGAAGGCTTTGCTACATATTTTATATATGTAAGAATAAGTATATGTAATTTACCCCATAAGCTAGAAGACCAATTGTTTCTCATGTTAATATAATGTTTTAACAGTTCTTACTTTCTGTGTTATTCTTCCATCTCTCATGATGATCTTTTTTTTAATTGTTCTTATTTTATTAGAATCAAAAAGTAAAATAACAAAACACTATATCAGCCCGACATGCCGAGGGACGTTACAAATCATGAAAAACAACAATACAATTCAACATCAGCAGGGCATAAAAAACTAAGAAAAACAGAGCAGATAGAAAAGCAGCAAAATAAACATTACAGACATCCACATGTTGTAAGTTGACACGTGATTGAAAAGACAATATCAGCAATCCTAGCCTTGCTCTGAAAAGATGCCCTACATCGGTATTGCCAGAGATGGTAGCGGACACAGGCTATACACAGGGAATCCTGAAAAGTAGTGAGCTTGGACAACTGAAATATCCCATATAACATTTCCCTCTCGGTTAGGGTGGCACCATTGCAATATGCTTCTTAACTTCCCGTGTGACTGGACAAGAAACTAAAAAATGATCCAGAGACTCTAAAACTCCACATCCCCAGGGACAGGACCTGTCTGAAATGTTCAAATGTTTATACCGATCTCTCACCTTCAGACGGTGATGATAGCCGAGCCATAAGTCATCAAAAAATGTATGTGGAGTCCATTTCTTATTGAAAAAGGACAGCGATGCTTCTCTCATGGGAGTAAAATCTATCATCTATCTATCATCTATCTATCTATCATCTATCTATCCATCATCTATCTATCTATCTATCTATCTATCATCTATCTATCTATCTATCATCTATCTATCAATCATCTATCTATCTATCATCTATATATCTATCATCAATCTATCATCTATCTATCAATCATCTATCATCTATCTATCAATCATCTATCTATCTGTCAATCATCTATCTATCATCTATCTATGTATCTGTCTATCTATGTATCTATCTATCTATGTATGTATCTATCTATCTATGTATCTATCTGTCTGTCTATCTATCTATCATCTATCTATCATCTATCTATCATCTATCTATCATCTATCAATCATCTATCAATCATCTATCTATCATCTATATATCTATCATCAATCTATCATCTATCTATCTGTCAATCATCTATCTATCATCTATCTATCTATGTATCTGTCTATCTATCATCTATCTATCTATGTATGTATCTATCTATCTATCTATGTATCTATCTGTCTGTCTATCTATCTATCTCTGCTATCTATCTATCTAACTAACTCTCTTCTATCTATCATCTATCTATGTATCTATCATCTATCTATCTATCATCTATCTATCTATTTCTGCTATCTATCTATCTAACTCTGCTATCTATCATCTATCTATCATCAATCTATTGATCTATCTATCTATGTATCTAATCTATCTTCTGATTGTATCTATGTATCGATCTATCTATCTATCATCTATCTAGCTAGCTATCTATTTATCATCTATCTATCTATCTCTGCTATCTATCTATCTAACTCTGCTATCGGCGCTGGAGCAGGTCCCGCTGGTAAGTGCTGCTCCTCTCCTCCTGGAAGAATTACTGAAGACGGGAGGTAAGAGAGAGTGCATTTACCTCCTGTTCTTCAGTAAATTCATTTAGAAACATACTTCCTTTTTACTTAGTTAATAGGTAGGTGTAGGATGATAGATAGATAGATAGATAGATGATAGATAGATAGATAGATCGTGATGACATGTACAAGGATAGATAGATACTATTATAGATCTAGATGATAGATGATAGATAATAAGTAGATAGATGATAATAGAAGGATAGATAATTAAAGATATTGATGATAGATATATATATAGATTGATATGATGATAGATAAGATATATAGATAGATAGATGATAGATAGAGGTGATCGATCGAATAATATAGATACTAGATGATAGAGCTCTCTCGCTCCCGATCGCGCCTCGCTTCTCTGCGCGCGCCGCTGCTCGCTCGCTCGCCTCTCTCGCTCGCTCGGCTACGCTCGCTCGCTCGCTCCCGCTGCTCGCCGGCTCGCGGTCCGCTCGCTCCTTCTCGCTCGCCTGCTCGCTCGCTCGCTCTCTGCTCGCTCTCTCCTGCTCGATCGCTCGCTGCTCGTCCGCTCGCTCGCTCCTTCTTGCTCGCTGCTCGCTCGCTCGCTGCTTGCCCGTCGCCGGCTCGCTCGCTCCTTCTCCTCGCTCCTGCTGGCTCCCCCTCGCTGCTCCGCTCGTCGCCGGCTCGCTCGCTCGCTGCTCGCTCGCTCGCTAGCTCCGCGCTTCGCCTCGCTCGCTCGCTCGGCTCGCTCGCTGCTCGCTCGCTACGCTCTGCTCGCTCGCTCGCTGCTCGCCGTCGCCGGCTGCTCCTTCTCGCTCTCGCTCGCTCGCGCGAGTCGCTCTCGCTCGCTCGTCGCTCCTCGCTCGCTTCGCTCGCTCGCTCGCTCGCTCCTCTCGCTCGCTCGCTGGCTCGCTCTCTCGCCTGCTGCTCCCGTCGCCGGCTCGCTCGCTCCTTCTCGCTCGCTCGCGCTCGCTCGACTCGCTGCTGCGCCCGTCGCCGGCTCGCTCGCTCGCTGCCGCTCGCTGCGCTGCTCCCTCGCTCGCTGCGGCTCCTGCTGCTCTCTCGCTGCTTGCCCGTCGCCGGCTCGGCTCGCTCCTTCTCGCTCGCTCGCTCGTCCATCCTCAGCTCGCTCGCTCTCTCGCTCTCCCGTCTCGCGAACTCGCTCGCTCCTTCGCCGCTCGCTAGCTGCGCTCTCTCTTCTCGCTCCTGCTCGGCTCGCTGCTCGCTCTCGCCTCGCTCGCTCGCTCGCTGCTCCGCTCGCTGCTCGCTCGCTCGCCTGCTCGCGTCTCTCTGCTGCTTCCGCCCGTCGCCGGCTCGCTCGCTCCTTCTCGCATCGCTCGCTCTCGCTCTCGCTCGCTGCCTCGCCCGTCGCCTGCTGCTCCGCTCGCTGCTCGCTCCCGCTCGCTGCTCGCTGCTCCCTCGCTCGCTGCTCGCCCTTCTCTCTCGCTCCTTGCCCGTCGCCGCTCGCTCGCTCTTCTCGCTCGCTGCTCGCTCCTCGCTCGCTGCTGCTCGCTCGCTCTCTCGCTCGCCCGCCTCTGGCTCGTAGCTCCTTCTCGCTCTGCTGGCCTCCTGCTCCTCGCTCTGCTCGCTGCTCGCTGCGCCTCGCTCTATCGCCGCTCCGCCTCGCTCGCTCGCTGCTCGCTCCGCTCGCTCGCCGCTCGCGCTGCTTGCTCGCTGCCGCTCCCGCTGCTCGCCGTCGCCGTCGCTCGCTCCTTCTGCTCGCTCGCTGCTGCTCGCTTGCTCGCCGCTCTCGCCCGTCCCGGTCGCTCGATCCTCGCTGTCGCCCTCGCTGCTCGCTGCTCCCTCTCGCCTCGCTCGCTGCTCCTCGCTCGCCCGTCGCCCGCTCGCTCCTTCTCCTGGCTCGCCTCTCGCTCGTCCGCTCGCTCGTCCCGGCTCGCTCCCTGCTCGCTGCTTGCTCGCTCGCCGCTCGCTCGACCGCTCGCCCGTCCCCCTGCTCGCCTCGCTCCTTCTCGCTCGCTCGCTGCTCGCTTGCTGCTCGCTGTCGTCGCTGCCCGCTGGGCCTTCGCTTATCTCGCTCGCTCGCTGCTTGCCCTGCTCGCTCCTTTTCGTCTCTGCTCTCGCTCGCTGCTCTCTCGTCGTCGCTCGCTAGATGGCTTACCTTATTGTGTATAGATTAGCTAGATTTAGACTCAGTATATTTGATGCTATGTATGATTGCTATGATGATGTGATAGTAGTTGTTCGATGATAGATTGATTTAGATAGATAAATGATGATGATCGGTAGAAGATGGCGCGTAGAAGTAGATAGCTACCTTTAGCATAGATAGATAGATGCTGATGATCTCTTCTAGCTCGATGCATGCTCAGCATCGTTGCACCAGTCCCCAGCTGATCCATTTGCCCTGCTAGTCTGCTCGCGGCGTCCTCTTCCCCTGGTTGCACTTACTCATACCCACCCACTGAATGCCCCAGGCACAAACCGACACCAGCCAGCGATAAGAAAGCAGAGCAATGTTGATTTATTGTGACAGACACTGACCTCTCTGCTTTCAGCCGCAGTCTTTCTTGTACTGGGCATCAGTGAGGAAGCACGCTGGTTCACTGAACAACAATACTGTCAGAGAGAGAGGCTCGCATAACTAACTTTCACGCCGGAACAGAGAGGCTTGATGACATTGGTTGGAAACGGACGGAAGTCTCGCCCAAATCCACTTCCGTTTTTTCTTTCCTACTCTCTGCTGAAACGGGACTTAAGGGACATGCGGATTTTACTGTATGTGCCGGGACGGCGTGATAATCACCCGAAAAGGGGACAATCCCGCCAAAAACGGGACGTTGTGAGCTATGCAGTTTGTATAGAATTTGACATCACATTTCTGGACTTACAGTAGTTCAAACTAATGTCGTTTTGCCCCATGGAAATCAGTAGCTTCTTCATTCGGAGGTGTTGATAATGTGACCAAATTTGCTGAATTATCAACCCCTCGGACTATAGAACAAAAGTTGGTCCAATGATATCTTTCATAACTCGTGGTCACATGGTCAGGTATCCCCATAGTCCCGCGACCTGAACCTACCTGAGAGTCTGCCTCCGGAACGCCTTCTTTCTTCTGGCCACGCCTCCTATGTGATGTAAATTACTCACACGGCCGTTACGCCACTAGCCACGTCTCTAACGTGATATAATTTATGTCAGGTTAGAGGCGTGGCTAGGGGCAAACCTCCCCCTCCCCTGACTCTGCCCACACGCAGGTAACAATATATGACCATTCCTTTATTACTTTATACTTAAGGGTAAGTACATGTAAAATACAACATCAGCTAGAAAACCAATTGTTTCTCATGTGAAAATAATGCTTGTTTGTAATATAATACGCAGGAGAGTATACCTGACCATTCCTTATATATTTTTGAAGGTTGATTATCAATAAATAGCTCTAAAGCTATAAGACCAAATGGTTTCCCAGTATATTAGACAATATATGGCTGTCACACTGGAGAAGTGACCATTTCACGGATTGATCACTATTTACCAATATATTACTGGGCATAAAACTCAATCACTAGGGGCCAAATCCAAAAGACAGGCTAAGTGGTGGGCCACATTTATTTTATTAAGCAGATGCAGGATTGGGACTCTGTCACACTTGTTCCTAGTGCTGGGTCTCTGCCGGGAAAGGGGCGGAAGCACATTGTTTTGGACCGGGTCTCTGCCTTTGGCATGATCAAGTTGCTAATGCTGCACCATTTCAGCCCACCATTTTGATGACTTAAACCTTTTGAAATCAAACGGTAGCATTGGTATGTCTCGTGCAGGATATTCATGTCAGACATAACAGTGTGGACTGGGCATAGTGTCTTCTTCTATCTAGTAGTCAGTGTGTCCTAGCATAGTGTCATCTTCTATCTAGTAGTCAGTGTGTCCTAGGCATGTGTCATCTTCTATCTAGTAGTCAGTGTGTCCAGGCATAGTGTCATCTTATATTTACCAGTCAGTGTGGCGTGGCCATTAGCGATCTTCTATTTACCAGTCAGAGTGGCCTGGGCATAGTGTCATCTTATATAAAAAATGGCACTCAGCCGTACCACTTATAGTAAAAAATGGCACCTATCCAAATGAAAAAAAAAATATTAATAAAGGGCACTCTGACCCCCCATATTAATAAAGGGCACTCTGAGACCCCCCATATAATAAGGGCACTCTGACCCCCCCTAATAAACATAATAAATAAAGGGCACTCTGACCCCCCATATTAATAAGGGCACTCTGACCCCCCATATTAATAAAGGGCACTCTGACCCCCCCATAATAAACATAATAATAAAGGGCACTCTGACCCCCCATATTAATAAAGGGCACTCTGACCCCCCATATTAATAAAGGGCACTCTGACCCCCCCCATAATAAACATAATAATAAAGGGCACTCTGACCCCCCCTAATAAACATAATATAAAGGGCACTCTGACCCCCCCATATTAATAAAGGGCACTCTGACCCCCCCATATATAAAGGGCACTCTGACCCCATATAAATAAGGGCACTCTGACCACCCCATATTAATAAAGGGAACTCTGACCCCCATATTAATAAAGGGCACTCTGACCCCCCCATATAACATAATAATAAAGGGCACTCTGACCCCCCAATAATAAAAATATAAAGGGCACTCTGACCCCCCCATATTATAAAGGGCACTCTGACCCCCCCATATTAATAAAGGGCACTCTGACCCCCCATATTAATAAAGGGCACTCTGCCCCCCCCATATTAATAAAGGGCACTTGACCCCCCCTATTAATAAAGGGCACTCTGACCCCATATTAATAAAGGTCACTCTGACCCCCATATAATAAAGGGCACTCTGACCCCCCATATTAATAAAGGGCACTCTGACCCCCATATTAATAAAGGGCACTCTGACCCCCCATATTAATAAGGGGCACTCTGTCCCCCATATTAATAAAGGGCACTCTGACCCCCCATATTATAAGGGGCACTCTGCACCCCCAATTAATAAGGGCACTCTGACCCCCATATTAATAAAGGGCACTCTGACCCCCCATATTATAAAGGTCACTCTGACCCCCATATTAATAAGGGCACTCTGACCCCCCATATTAATAAAGGCACTCTGACCCCATATTAATAAGGGCACCTGACCCCCCATATTAATAAGGGGCACTCTGTCCCCCATATTAATAAAGGGCACTCTGACCCCCCATATTAATAAGGGGCACTCTGTCCCCCATATTAATAAGGGCACTCTGACCCCCCATATAATAAAGGGCACTCTGCCCCCCTATTAATAAGGGCACTCTGACCCCCCATATTAATAAAGGGCACTCTGACCCCATATTAATAAAGGGGCACCTCTACCCCCCATAATAATAAAGGGCACTCTCACCCACATAGTTAACAGTGTCACCTCAGAGAGTTGTAGTTTAACTCTGTTAAAAATAAAGTTTTGTTCTGTCATTCTCTGCACTGAATGAGCAGCCGTTTTTGCCCCAAACTCGAAAGACCCTTCATATTTTCACCCTCCAGATGGACAGTGACCGTCAATCCTGCGTGGCTACAGAAACAATGTGAAGGGACAACTGCTTCGCTATTAATGCTATGCGAGCACACAGCGCCACTACTGTTCACTATACGCAATAGCAGCATTCAGAACCAAATCTACCCGTGGATCTTCATTTCAGTGTGCGTTCAGGGAGTGATTGACAGGTATGTAACTCTTTCCTAAGGCTTAATCCCCGTTCAGCCATCAATACCAGTCCACTTACCAGGTAGTGTGTGCCAGCCATGGGGGGTATTTACCAGGTAGTGTCAGTGCTGACTGTATAGTAACAGTTGAATACCGGGTACCAGTACTGGCTGTCTGTGTGCTGTACTCTCCTGCCTTACACACAGGCCCTGGGGTTACAGTTACTTTCTATTTCATTAAAGGGCCAGTGCTATGGGTGTAGGGGTTAAATAACATTGTTCACTGTAACCCTAACCCACCCCCAGACATTGTCTGTCTGTCTATCCACACTAGTTCTCCATGTATTAAAGGGTTTGTTGTAATATATCAGCATTCCCGGGTTGTTTTCCCTGTATATTGGTTATATGGGTTAAGTGATGTGCATACAATTTTAGAGGTTATAAAGATGGTACCCTATGCCATGGTTCACTATGGTCACCACTTACTCTTCCGCCCCTTGTCTGTACCTTTATCATGTTATTAAATGTCAGGACAGGGCTTGATCTGGCAAAATGTCATTTGGTCAATGGCTCCCTCGGCTTCTCTGGTATTAGTAGCCTCCCAGTAAGGTGATAATGTTCTTGTTCTAATCATCTTTATCAACCATCACATATTATGAATTGCAGTGTGCCATTAAAGGACAAGTCCACTCAAAAAGAACTTAAGCTAATCATTTAGATTACCCCTCCAAACCTAGGATTCACATTAATACTTATGTTAAAGATGCTCTTAAACTTCCTTACTTTACTCGGCCCCTCCGCTCTCCTACTCTGCTGCTGCTGCTGCTGACAGGCGCTCCACTTTCTGATTGCGGCTGTCAGTTATCCCAACCAGGAATTGCATTGGCTGAGAGCGCACAAGCCGTCTGCTCCTGCTTTTGCTCACAACGATCTTAAACTGGACAGGGGTCGGCACGTAGACAGCAAGGGACCGGGTCGGGTAAGGACTTCAAAACATCTTTTGCAAGTTATTCATGCAAAAACTAGGCTTGGTGGGGTATCTACCATTATTAGCAAAAACATTGTTTGAGTGGACATTTCCTTTAAAAGCAAACATTCTATTGGTTGCTGCAGAAATACAACAGAAACCATTTGCACATCTTAGTATATAAGGCCCACTGTTTCCGCAACTAATTTCCGAAAAGCCTATTTCCTCCTTCCTCTGTGTAGTGCGTAATGCTCCTACAATCAGCGTCTTTACTATTCCTGCTTTGTTCCCTGTAAGTAACTTGGGACTTTACCTGTTGCGTTCTCTCAGGGAGATCTAATTATTTGCTCTTATTCTCATGTTAACATTGTTCACCACCCGCTGTCATTTGGATTGACAGGCAATCATTGTACACGTGTGTCATTTTATTATTTCATCAGATGGGTTTTTGACACACAGTTCCATGTATTAAAGCATGTCGGTGGTTTTCAGCAGGAATTATGGTTATTGCTGAGTAGGTTGGAATGGATGGACCTATGTCTTTATCAACCTCAAATACTAAACTATACTAATACATAAACATATATCCATGTAAATTGTTGTGCTTGATATGATTGTTATAGTTTATTCATTTTTCTTACATCTTTGTGTCCAAAAACAGCATGGAAAAATCCCCTATTGGAGAAACTGTCGAGAAACTGGTAAGTTTCATAATATTGTATACAGAGTACATGTGTCTATCTGTAGTATTGTCAAACGAAGACTTGTTTTTCTGAGTTACAGGCATAGTTTGCCTGCTGTGGTAATTCTCCATTTTAGCTATTTTTTCCTGGATTAAAGGGTATGTCCACCCCTAAAACTATAATTAAACCCACCGCTGGCCGTACTAAGTAGTTTACAAAGTAAAGCTGGTAAGTTCCTCTCCATTCCGGCAGCAGCGCCAAGCCCGGTGCCAATTAGTGATGTCAGCCGGCGCGCCAGTACATGGACTGATCGTGCGGCTGCCGGAATGGAGAGGACGCTGCTGCCGGAATGGAAGGACGCTGATCTTCAATGGTGAGTGACTCGAGTATAACCGAGTCCGTTTTCAGGCTGATTTTTCAGCCTGAAAAACTCGGTTTATACTCGAGTATATACAGTAGATATTTCTATGAGGAACAATTCTAGGAAGTGACCCTGAAATGGAAGCTCAATGCTGACCACAGCAGGACATAGCAAAGGGAATGAAATCAATCAATCAGGTTTTTTTCCATATGTAAATACCTAGGTTGTGTAATATAAAAACATTATTTAAACTAGAAAGGGAAAGTTTAAGTATAAACTTTGAATTTGGCTTGAAAGACTGCATTTTGGAAGGAATTTGTGTGTTTGTGATGCAGATTTTAAACTCATAATGTCAATATGAGGACATTGTTGTTTTTTTTACTTACCCTTTAATTATGTCACATGCATTAAAGGTAGGTCATTTTGGTGGTGTGTGGGATAAAATACTAACTTTTTTGAATATTGGTCAAAATGAGTTTTTGTTTACTTTAGTTACCCTTAGTATGGCTTCCACAGTAATGGATAAGTAGATCAGTAGACTGTGTACCTGGGTCTGGTTGAGGGGGTATGTCTTTTTTGTGTTTACAACCATAAACTATCTTTTATTGAGGATAAATCTAATTAGTTTTTTTACTTAGTTACCCTTTAAGTATGGCTGCCACTGTAATGGATAAGTAGATTAGTAGGCGTAGTGTAACTGGGTCTTTGGTTGGGGGTATGTCTTTTTTTGTGTTTATAAACCATAAAACATCTTATTTTGAGGATAAATCTAAATTAATTTTTGACTTTAGTTACCTTTTAAATATGGCTTCCATGGGATGGAAGGTAGGTCAGTCGGTGGGTGTACCTGGATCTGTGTGGGGGGGTTGGGGGTATCACATTTGTATTTATTGACCATGAAACAACTAATTTTGAAATACACATTTGGGATTGTTACCATTAAAGTCTATGGGAAAAAATGACCGGAAATTCGCGATAACGCCTTACGCTTCCGGATTCCTTAGCTAGAAGATAGCACACTTCCCTAATGTCCCGGCATATTGGCGTGGGGACATGATAACCTTATACAAATATATTAATGGCCCATACAGTGAACCTCTGGTGCATTGTTCACTAATAGGTCATATCAGAGGACTGTGGACATCCTTTAAGGTGGAAGAAAAAGAATTTCATCTTCAAGTTAGGAGAGGTTTCTTAACAGTGAGAACGGTGAAACTGTGGAACTGTCTTCCAGCAGAGGTGGTAATGGCAAGTTCATTGAATAACTTTAAAAAAGGCCTGGAATTCTAAAACTAAAAATATTGAGAATTACTGGTATTAATGCTATAGATCTGGTTGATCCAGGGCATACTTTCCGATTGCCCTTTTGAGTCAGGAAGGTATTTTTCCCCCTTTTTAGCTGGGGTTTTTGCCTTCCTCTGGATCAACTGTTAGGTAGGGTTAAAAAAAAAAAAAAAAAAAAAAGGGAATAGGTTGGACTTGATGGACGAATGTCTTTATTCAACCTTAATTACTATGTTACTATGTATATCAGTGTATAGGTTTTTTTAACAATTGACATTTTTTTTCCTTTAAAAAAGACCCTAAAGCAAACTAATCCTGTCCCTCCTGTCATTGTTTGGGTAGTAAGGTGATCTAAGATGATCACTTTTCTATCCGTGTAGAAGGTTTTATGGGTAAATAATGAGTCAATATGATTAAAAATGCACACATACCTTCTATGATGATATGGGAGATAGGAACTCCTATTTCTACATCTAGTTTACAGTAGTTACATCAGTTGTTAAGTGCAGCATAGTTTTAACAGCGAATTCCTTTTAAACTAGTAATCCCCCGATTTCATAATCCATTCATCCATTCTCATTCATTTAAAGACCTTCTTTCTCTCCTCTCTCTCATCCCCTCTCTCTCTTATCTCCCCACTCTCTATTTCCTTTCCCCTCTCTTCCCCTCCTTTCCCCTCTGTAATGTTAACATATTGGCAAAGGAACGTGACTGGTTCAAGAGAGGTGTTAAGGAGGCCATTTATGTGTAAAATAAAGAAACCAGCCTAAATAGAGGTGGGGGGTTCGACACCAACTGTCTGCCATGTACAATGCTGTTTTGAACACCTTACACTGGGCGTTCCTATAACCCTCTTAGCCACTATCCAATCACGACCGCTTAACACCTGGCTGTGATATGCTAATTTGGATTTTCCAAGGTACATAATTGCCACGATTCTTGTACAAGTCATTCTGAATTGAGAAAGCCGTCGGATGACTAGCGAAACGTCTCTTCAACAACTAACTTCAAGTCCAGTTCATCTAATGAATACAACAGATATACCATGACCTGGATGAATGATATTAAACAGAATTTACACCATGACCATGGATGAATGAATATTACAGATATACCTATTACCTGGATGAATGACTATTACAGATATACCGTGACCTGGATGAATGAATATTACAGATTATCCCGTGACCTGGTGAATGATATGACAGATACCGGTGTGACCTTTGTGATGGATGAATATTACAGATATACCGTGAACCTGATAGAATTATATTACAGATATACCGTGACCTGGATGAATGAATGATTACAGATTACAGTGACCTGGATGAATGAATATTCGATTTACCGTGACCTGGATGGATGAATATTACAGATATACCGTGACCGGATGGAATGAATATTACAGATTACCTGACCTGGATGGATGAATATACAGATATATCATGACCGGATGGTGATATGACGATATACCGACCTGGATGGAATGAATATTACGATATACCATGACCTGGATTGATGATATTCAGACTATATCATACCTGGATGAATGAATTACAGATATACCGTGACCTGGATGAAGAATATTACAGATATACCGTGTACCTGGATGGATGAATATTACAGATATACCGTGACCTGGAATGAATGAATATTACAGATATACCGTGACCTGGATGGATGGATATTACAGATATACCGTGACCTGGATGGTAATGATATACAGATATACCGTGACCTGGATGGATGAATATTACGATATACCGTGACCTGGATGGATGAAAGAACCTTCACAAGCATATGTTGGCTTTTATTTCACTTTTCATTTCTTAATGACTCTTTCAATGAATCTTGCTTACGGTAAATTTACAAAGAGTGTTTGTGTTAAAATATAAAACATCTGGTTAAATGTCTGTTCTTCCATGTAACAGCAAAGTTAAACATATACTAACATACATTTTATAAGGAGTTACAATCATCAACTGCCTGAAAACTCGATAGCACCAGTTCATCTCCAAACCACCTATATCATTGAAGAGAAAATCATCATTTACAACATGTATGAAGGACGAATATGAATTTCTACAAATATACATTTACAATATTTTAAAATTATACTACATCATTATGTATTGTGTTTTTTGTTTGTGTAGGAGAAATTCTTAGTTGATCATCCTGCAGAGGATCAATAAAGCAACATAATTCAGACAGCGTTTTCTTTAACATGTTGGAAAGATTTACATGCTTGGGTAATAAGTTTTTTGTTATTTTCGTGTGGATAGAAATAGTATTGAATCGACAGACGAGCACCTCTACACACAGTAATGAGCCACTGGTAATATAGCTAAGATTAGGAGGCTGAGATTCCTCTTTAAAGGATTTTTTAGATTTTTACGCCGTTTTCTATTAAACAGGAACTGTGGTCCAAAAATGACTTTAGGTAAATGATAGGAATTGCTCTCCTGAGAATTTTATGTCAATTTTATTTCCATGTTTTTATTTGCATAGTTTGAAGATATTTAACATTTTTGTGTGTGATAGCACAGCATCACCAGGTCCCCTGCACTTCCTGCTCTGAAACCCTTCAGCAATCTGCCCTGTGTCTCCTCCCCTTTGCAGCAGGCCCATGTCCCTCACCACTCATGGACCCATGGTCCCTCCAGTTGCAGGCCCCCCATGGCCCATTCCCTATAGAGCCCCGTGGCCCCACCCACTCGTGGTGGCCGTGGCCCCACCCACTTACGTGTGCCTAAGGGCCCCCTCACAGTGCTGTGGGCCACTCTGACACCCCCCCTGCACACACCCCCCCAAACCCCCCTTACACAACACAACTCCCCCCCATGTGGCCCCGCCCACTCGCAGGTGCCTAAGGGCCCCCCTCACAGGTGCTGTGGGCCACTCTGACACCCCCCTGCACAACACCCCCCCAAACTCCCCCCCTTACAAAAACACAACTCCCCCCCCCAAACTGGTGGAATCAGCCTTTTCAGGCAGAGTGAGAACAGAGTGAGAACTCTGCCTGAAAGGCTGTTTTCACAACTGTGAGGAGAGGGCTGTACCTTACCTTCTTTCAGCTGCAGGTCCTTCACACAGCAGAGAGGAGGAGGGACTTCCTGTCTCCCTCACCACTGAGGGAGTCTGAGGCTGTGCTTGCCGGCGGCACTGTGCAGGAGAAAGCCTCAGGAATGTCACATGTCAGCCTCCCACCCATTAACTTTCTGGTCAGTCATTTCTGTGTATCTTGGGCTGGAGCACGTAGAGAGGTGTTTTGAGGCTCATTTTACAGGTAGGAAACTGGCCTTTCATTTAACTCAACTTGTTTGGAGTAAATAGAATTTAGTTTACAGGGAAAAGGACAAAGAAATATTTTTCCCGTTTTGTTTTATACGCCAAACTAAATTCTATTGTGTTAAACAAAAACAGGTATACAGGGTACCACCATCAGAATTTTTTTGCTCCATACTAGGTAAATAATTGTTTCCTCTCCTATTATCAAATGCCCCTCCAAACCTTTACTACTCACGCAGCAAGATAAGGGTGGGCACCGTTTCACAGGCCCGCCTCCCCTTGTATTATGTACTGATTTCCCAACTATTATACTTTTGACTGCTTGTGCCCCTAACCATCTTTCATGCATGAATGAAGGGCATCACCATCGCCTCTAACAGTGCCAGAGCAGCATCCAAAGCAATCCTCTACCATGTTCTCCCAAGTTAGGGAAGTTAGTGGAATGTTTGTTTCGGCTGTAAACTAAGAGGCTGACATATTGCTGTCCAGGGAATCTGGGCCCTAAGAGAGTTAATAAGCCCAATACTGGGGTACCTCCTGAACCCTTCCCCTCCTCAAGGCAGACCTGAATTTATAAAATGAATGATGGCAACACACTAAGACATATGATGTAAGACTACAAGGGCCATACAAGTAACATTTAGTAAGCTTGCTTATTTAGTAGGTTAACTGGTAACTGGTGCGGGTATCAAGATTGGTTATAAATGGGCATTAATATGGGGGTTTGTACATTAAAATTTACATGATAACCAATTTTATTATCTAAAAACTCACTGCAAGAAAAATATTACAGGAAGTACATACATACTAGGAAGGCAACGGAAGACAGATACATACAACATAGGAAAACTCTAGAAACATAGCAATACTACATAGGAAACATACATAGGAAGGACATACATACATAGGAAGGACATCATACTAGGAAGACATTACATACATAGGAGGACATACATACATAGGAAGTACAGGGCTGTTTTTGTTTCTTTTGACTTTTCCTACATGTTAAACGCCCACCCCCGCATAGTACTAAAGTAAAGTCATTGTTTAATTACGCAGTTGCATAAAACATAAAAATGACAAAACTTACACTAACTTTCTAAGCCTGCCCATCATGAAAATTTCACACTTGAGGTTGTTCAGAACACTTTTCACAGATGAGCATAAAAAACGTTGTAATCCGTTCTTTTTAAATACTAGGGGCAGCCTTAGTGTCATGACGCCAGTTCGCTGGGCACTGATCTGACTAATTAATCGGTATTCGCTGCCGCCACTTTAAGTTACGGCCTTAAGACGCCCCAAAAACTTGACTCTGACTATGCACAACACCCCTGTCCTGGCAGCTAAATGGTTAACACTACCCATTCACTCCAGCAACTAACTGGTTAATTAGCATCAGTCCTTCACAAACATGCACAGAGTTAATTACCATTTACACGCACACTCCATTCAAACACATATAAACTTATCAGAGGCTAACTGAGTTCTTTTAGAGCATCAAAGACAAAACTATTAAATTTAGATTAATATTCCAAAAGGTGGACAGTGCATATAATCCAAAAATGGTGTTATAATAAAATGACATACAATAGGTACAACAGTTATAGGAAATAAAAAGGATAAAAATATTCACAGACTCATTAGAAAAGTCCTGTGTCCTGGGGCAGGAAGAAACATTGGGCCCCATACACACGTTTTTAGCATGTCCCCTAGTATGAACAAAATTATAGGGGATACAATGATTTTTAAACCATTTGATGAAACCACCCCCCTCCTGTATGCAGAGGTGGGATTGTCTAGGAATGTCCAGATTTACGACTAGCCAAAAGCATTCATTCCCCCAGTTAGACAGATTCCATATAATTAGATATGTATGTAATTGTAGTTGATCAACTATTCCTCTCCAGTTATTAATTATCAATTCCTCCAATACCAAACATAACCTGTGTATAACCATATTCCCCAGATATTAATATCTCACTTGGCAAGGGAATAAGGGCTCCATGTTGGGTACATATTAATGGGCATATTATTATATTTCAAATATACATGGTTTCTGTCTTACACATTCCAATACCAGAATACATTTATTCTACATTATGACTGTCCTTAAATGACCTCTTGGTACCCACCAGACCCCTAGCTGAAGAGAATTCCAGATACAGATTCGCTCACATTGTCTGGGAAAAGGAGATCTGGTTCCATGCTTCACTAATCGTAATATAACAATAGGACTGTCCTAGGGTGGATGGTATTTTTATTGGTCCTTTCAAGACTAATACCATAGTTAACCCATTCTTACCAAGTCACTACACCTTTCCTGACACTTAGCATAGCCTTTCAACAGTCTATCTCGCCTTGCAGACTACTCTTTAAAATTCAGTTTACATTGGAAAGCAATAGGCCTGAAAGTGACAGGTGTGGTTGGTGCGGTTATCAGGATATCTTTCCCAGCATGTACCTTCACACTAGAGAGATAGGAGTGCATCTATTAATCAACATTTTGTATTTTGTTACGGTAAATAATTCCTGTGAGACCCACACTTTTAATGAGTTATACATTCCCTTTTTGGCACTTCCAGGACATGCACTCTTTCTGCTCCACAATGATGGCAGAAATTACATGATTTCTTTTGTTTTAAATCACAGTATACAAGAATTTGTATAACTCTTATAGTCAATAGTATTCATTTTATTTTCCATGTTAATGTATAACCCTAATCCTTTATTTAATATTGACTTTTTAAAAAAGGATCTTGACTCTACTGTGCCACTTCTCGTTATGGGATCAAGACTTGATTTCAGTCAGTTCATTATGGCCAAACCATTGGAGATGACAAGGAATTACAGAACATGATTTTGATGAGGTATTAGCATGTGTTAGTATGTTGATTGTACCTTCCTTTTTTGTCTTAAAGGGTATGTCCACGCCTTCGCAAAAAAAGTAAACCCCCAGATTCTTACAAGAATCGCAAATCCAATTCCCCCATACATTTAACTTTTTTCTCTTCCCCTCCCTCCCTCTCTCTATCCTCTCTCACCTCTCTCTTCCCCTCCTCTCTCCCCACTGTTTCTCTCTCTCTCCCTCCTTCCCCCTCTCTCTCTCTAGTATCTGTCTCCTTCCCTATTTTCCCCCCTTTTCTTTTTTCTCTCTATCTTCCTCTCTCTTTCCTTCCTCCTCTCTCCCCCCTCTCTCACCTCTCCACCTCTCCCTTTATCTGTCCATGTCCCCCCTCTCTCCCGTCCCCCCCCTTTCCCCTCTTTCTTTCTATCTCCCCCCTCCCCCCCCCTCTATTTCTCCTCTAACCTTCCTCTTCCCCCCTCTTTTCCTCCGCCACATCATCCCTTTCCCCCCTCTCCTCTCTCTAGTTCTATCTCTAGCTCTTCTTTTTCTCCCTCCTCTTTCTCTCTTGCGTGTGCTCTTTCCCCCCCTCTTTTTTGCTCTCTCTCTCTCCCCTCTCCCCCGACCACCAGTTGCGTGTTCCTACACTCTTCAAATGCTTCCCAGGCTAAGGAATTAAATGTCACCGATTCACTGCCGCAGCCCCCTGCTACTTCCTGGTAAGGTCGCCAGTCATCGTCTGTCACAGTGACATCAGACCCATGCTGTGGCCATTACCGAATGAGCCTCCACTGCTGCTGCCCGTGAATGGAAAGGGAACATTGCGCAGTCTAGAGGCGGTGTTTGAGTTTACTTATAGTTCCTAAGGCTGGGAGCATTCGTTTATAAATTACAACAAAAATGTCTGACAGTGATGTCATATGTCATAATCCCAGTATACAACAATCTGTAAACTCTTATAGTCCAAATAGTATTTAAATATGACAATGTGATAAAAGTATCATTTAAGAAAAATATCTACCTTTTTATTTTTGTCTTTGTAGGTTACAACAGTTTTTCCTTTTAACCTTCATAAAACCTAATTCTTTTTTTTTAATTGACTTTTAAAAAGGTCTGGATGACTTCTGTATCGATAGCTTTTTACCAGTTAGAAATGGTGAGTACAGACTCCGATTTCAGTATGAGCCTCAGTCATTTGTAGTCAGCTCTAGTGGAGATGAACAAGGAATTACAGAACTTGATTTTGATGAGGTTTAAGCATATTTTATTATGTTCATTGTACATTCGTTTTTTGTCTTAAAGGGTATGTCCACGCCTCCTACTAAAATGTAATGTGTTATGGAGCACCCCCCAAAACCCACTTGTGTATCTTCTAATGCTCCCAGGCCTGAGGAATTAAACTTATAACTCAACGATTCCACAGCTGCGCTCCCTGACCAATGCCTGACAGCTATTACCGAACGAGCTCCACTGTGCCCGCTCGTGAATGGAAGGGCACATTGCAGCGTAGAGGAGGGCGGTGAATTGTGGAGTTGTAATTAATTTCCTCGTCTGTAAGCATTATTGAAGAGTGTAAGTACATAGAACTGGGGTTTTGGGGGGGCTTCAATACATATGATATTTTGTAGAAGGGTAGACATTTCCCTGAATGTTATTGAAGTGCTTTATTTTTATTGAATGAATAAACTTTATTATCAAATGGTATGTGTTTGGAGTATAGATTTCCTGCACTATTACAATATGTTGTAGTTTGGAGTTTAGTTAAACAATATTTTGTCCTCACAATATAGACATTTTCTCTTTGGCATAGAAATGTGTTTCCTAGTAGTACGTCAGCTAACCTTAACTATTAAGTCATCTTTAAAATCTGATCTTATATTATACTGTTTATGAAAACGCTGCATGGGCAGTGTATAGTTTATAATATTAAACTCTTTTGGTAGAGTTCTCTTGTTAATCTTTAGATATATGGAATACCGTAGATCTCGAGTATAAACCGAGGTTTTCAGGCTTTAAAAAAAGCCTGAAATCTTACCTCGTTTATACTCGACTCTGAGTATCTTAAGTGCAATACTTGCAAATAGGGGTAATCCTCCTTATTTGTGCATACGTATGCAAAAATAAAGGAGGATTACCCCTATTGCAATATTTGCCATTAAGATGTTTGAAACTACACAACCCCTCAGCATGCTTTATTGCGGGGAGTTGTAGTTTTCAACATCTTAAGTGGCAAATACTTCAAATAGGGGTAAATCTTCCTATATTTGTGCATCAGTATGCACAATAAAGAAGGTTTTACTCTTATTTGGAAGTATTTGCAACTTAAAGATGTTTGAAAACTACAACTCCAGCATAAAGCATGTTGGGAGTTGTAGTTTCCAACATCTTTAGTGGCAAATACACCCCCCTCGTTTATACTCGAGTCATATCTTTTTCTCCTTTTTAGCTAAACCTAGGTATCTCGGTTTATACTCGGACGGATTATACTCGAGTATATACGTATATTTGTCCCTTTTAGTGCTCCACCCCTTGCTTTTTTTTTCTTTCAAATTGCTTTCCCTTTTTTAGGTGACTGTTTCCTCCAGGCGGAAGATAGTGAATGCCAACTCCATTTCTCCTTGCTCTGTACAGTGTGTACCCAATATTGAGCTGTTTAGTGTGGGCATAGGTGAGCAGCATGGACGACGGAGAGCTGGCCGCTCCTATCTCCTACCGAATGAAGAATGGATTTAAAAGTAGATTTTTAGGGATGAATTGTTTCCTTTAAGGAATAACTTTTTAAAGGGGAACTCCACTGCCTAAAGCTGGTAAGTTTCCCTCCATTCCGGAGCAGCGCCAAGCCCGGTGCAATTAGTGAGTCAGCCGGCGCGCCAGTACATGGACTGATCGTGCGGCTGCCGGAATGGAGAGGACGCTGCTGCCGGAATGGGAGGACGTGATCTTCAATGGTGAGTGACTCGAGTATAAACCGAGTCCGAGTTTCAGGTGATTTTTCAGCCTGAAAAACTCGGTTTATACTCGAGTATTACAGTAGATATTTCTATGAGGAACAATTCTAGGAAGTGACCCTGAAATGGAAGCTCAATGCTGACCACAGCAGGACTAGCAAAGGGAATGAAATCAATCAATAGGTTTTTTTCCATATGTAGAAATACCTAGGTATGTGTAATATAAAAACATTATATAAACTAGAAAGGGAAAGTTTAAGTATAAACTTTGAATTTGGCTTGAAAGACTGCATTTTGGAAGGGAATTGTGTGTGTTTGTGATGCAGATTTAAAATCAATAATGTCAATGATGAGGACATTGTTGTTTTTTACTTACCTTTAATTATGTCACATGCATTAAAGGTAGGTCAGTTGGTGTGTGTGGGAAAAATACTAACTTTTTTGATAATTGGTCAAAATGAGTTTTTGTTTACTTTAGTTACCCTTTAAAGTATGGCTTCCACAGTAATGGATAAGTAGATCAGTAGACATGTGTACCTGGGTCTGGTTGAGGGGGTAGTTTTTTTTGTGTTTACAACCAAAACTATCTTTTATGAGGATAAATCTAAATGTAGTTTTTTACTTTAGTACCCTTTAAGTATGGTGCCACTGTAATGGGATAAGTGATTAGTAGGCGTGTGTAACGGGGTCTGGTTGAGGGGGGTATGTCTTTTTGTGTTTATAACCATAAAACTACACTTATTTGGGATGGATAAATCTAATTGTTTTGACTTAGTTACCTTTTAAATATGGCTTCCATGGGAATGGAAAGGTAGGTCAGTAGGTGGGTGTACCTGGATCTGTGTGGGGGGGTTGGGGTATCACCATTGTTATTTGACCATGAAACAAACTAATTTGAAAGATTCCACCTTTGAGGATTGTTACATTATAGTCTATGGGAAAAAATGTCCGGAAATTCGCGATAACGCCGTAACGCTTTCCGCGGATTCCTTAGCTAGAAGATAGACACTTCTCCTATATGCCCGCACGTCTGTACCGAATTTATGTCTCTAGCTCAAAAACTGTGGAGAGATACGGTCCAAAAAACAAGACGGAAGAATAAAACGAAAGAAAAGAAAAGAAATAGAAGAAAATAAAGAACAGAATTTGGCTTTTCAAGCCAAATTAACAAACGTTTTTTCCACCCCACTAAAAACATCCCCTTTAAAACTAAACCATTTGAGTTTGTGCTCAATGTGCAGTTTTGAGGGCTAATGCCCATTTACCTGTAAATATAATATCTGAGGACTGTTGCCTTGAAGAAAACATTTGTCATGGATAGAGAACTGGTTTGGACCGCAAACAGAGAGTGGTGGTTAATGGAGCTACATTATGTGGCAAAGTTCTAAGCGGAGTTCCTCAGGGTTCTGTATGGGGCCCGCTTCTGTTTACTTGTTTTAAATGACTTAGAAGGGGCATTGAGAGCAAGGTCTCTCGTGGTTGCTGATGACCTAAATTATGCAGAGCTTTGGGAAACTTCCAATGATGGGCAAGTGCTGCAAGCAGACCTAGATAGATTATCAAAATGGGCAGCAGAATGGCAGATGAGATTCAATGATAAATGTAAGGTGATGCATTTGGATTTAATAATCCCTGTGCCACCTACACCTAAAAACTGTAGTGCATCTGTAATGGAAAAAGATTTGGGGGTTCGGTAGATAACAGACTTAGCTGTAGCAAACAATGCCAGGTAGCAAACGCTAGAGCTAGAAGATATTGTCTTGTATAAAGAGGGGAATGGAATCAGAGAGAAAATATTTATTCTCCCTCTTTACAAGGCACTGGTAAGGCCACATTTGGAATATGCGGTGCAGTTTTGGAATCATATACAAAAGGGACATCTTGGAAATTGAGCAGTCAGTTCAGAGAAGGGCAACTAAATTAATAAGGGGAATGGAGGGGCTTGAATATGCAGGCAGATTAGACAAGTTAGGGCCGTTTACATGGAGAAGCGGCTGTTGCGTGGGGACATGAAACCTTATACAAATTATTAATGGCCCATACAGTGAACTCTCTGGTGCATTGTCACTAATAGGTCATATCAGAGGACTCGTGGACATCTTTAAGGTTGGAAGAAAAGAAGTTTTCATCTCATTAGGAGAGGTTTCTTTACAGTGAGAACGTGTGAAACTGTGGAACTGTTTTCCAGCAGAGGTGGTAATGGCAAGTTCATTGATAACTTTAAAAAAGGCTGGATAAGTTTCTAAAACTAAAAAAATATTGAGAATTACTGGTTTTAATGCATATAGATCTGGTTGATCAGGGATACTTTCCGATTGCCGTTGGAGTCGGAAGGTATTTTTTCCCCCCTTTTTAGCTGGGGTTTTTTGCCTTCCTCTGGATCAACTGTTAGTAGGGTTAAAAAAAAAAAAAAGGGAATAGGTTGGACTTGATGGACGAATGTCTGTTATTCACCTTATTACATGTTTACTATGTATATCAGTGTATAGGCTTTTAGTAACAAGTGACATTTTTTTCTTTAAAAAGACCCTCAAGCAAACTAATCCTGGCCTCTGTCATTGTTTGGGTAGTAAGGTGACTAAGATGATCACTTTTCTATCCGTGTTGTAGAAGGTTTTATGGGTAAATAATGAGTCAATATGATAAAAATGCACACATACCTTCTATGATGATATGGGGGAGTAGAAACTCCTATTTCTACATCTAGTTTACAGTAGTTACATCAGTTGTTAAGTGCAGCATAGTTTTAACAAGGAATTCCTTTTAAATCTAGTAATCCCCGATTTCATAATGCAAAGTCCCTTTCCACTTCATTTAAAGACCTTCTTTCTTCTCCTATCTCTCTCCCCTCTCTCCACGTATCCCCATCTTATTCCCTTTCCCCTCTCTTTCCCCTTTCTCTCACCCTGTAATGTTAACATATTGGCAAAGGAACGTGAAGGTTCAAGAGAGGTGTTTAGGAGGCCATTTATGTGAAAATAAAGAAACCAAGCGAAAAGAGGTGGGGGGGTTCGACACCAACTGTCGCCATGGTACAATGCTGTTTTGAAAATTACCTGCGGCGTTCTATAACACCCTCTTAGCACTATCAATCAGCCTGCTTAACACCTGGATGTGTGATATGCTAATTGGGATTTTCCAGGGTAAATAATTCCACAGATTCCTTGTACAAGTCATTCTGAATTGAGAAAGCAGACGCGCATGACTAGCTGAAAGTCTTCAACAAATAACTTCAAGTCCCAGTTGCCCATCTAATGAATACAAACAGATATACCCATGACTGGATGAATGAATATTAAAGATACACCATACCTGGATGAAGAATATTACAGATATACCGTGACCGTGGATGATGAATATTACAGATATACCAGACCTGGATGAATGAATATTACAGAATACAGTGACCTGGGTGAATGAATATTCAGATATACCGTGACCTGGATGGATGAATATTACAGATATACCGTGACCTGGATATGATGATACTTACAGATATAGTGACCTGGATGATGAATGATTACAGATTCTACCGTTGACCTGGATGAATGAATATTCAGATATACCGTGACCGTGATGGAATGAATGATATACAGATATACCGTTGACCTGGATGATGAATATTACAGATAACCGTGACCGGATGAAGACTGAATATTCAGATAACCTGACTGGATGGATGAATATTACAGAATACGTGACCTGGATGGATGATATTACAGATATACCGTGACCGGATGAAGGAATATTACAGAAGATACCATGACTTGAATGAGAACCTTCACAAGCATAGTGGTGGATTTTATCTTTTCACTTCCTTAAGGATCGTTTCAATTGTATCTTGTTACGCGTTAAGTTTACAAATGAGTGTTTTGTTTTAAAATATAAAAACATCTGGTTACATGTCTGTTCCTTCCCATGTAAACTAGCAAAAGTTAAAACATAATAATACATTACATTTTATAAGGAGTTGACATCACACAACTGCACTGAAAACTCGATAGCACCAGCTATCCTCCAAACCACTATATCATTGAAGAGAAAAGATCATGTTACAACAGGTATGAAGGAACAGAATATAATTCTTACAAGATACATGTTACAAATATTTTAAAATTATACTACATACCTTATGTATTGTGTTTTTTGTTTGGTAGAAGAAAATTTCTTCAGTTGATCATCCGTCAGAGGATCAAATAAAGCAACATAATCAGACAGCGTTTCTTTAACATGTGTGGAAAGATTTACATCTTTGGGTAATACGTTTTTTACGGTGTTGTGATAGAATAGTATTGAAATTGACAGACGCATCCTCTAACACAGTAAGTGAGGCCACTGGTAATATAGTAAGATTAGGCAGAGGATTCTCTTTAAAGGATATTTTTAGATTTTTACCCGTTTCTATTAAACAGGAACTGTGGTCCAAAAATGACTTTAGGTAAATTGATAGGAATTGCTCTCCTGAGATTTTTGCAATTATTTCCATTGTTTATTTTGCAGAGTTTTGAAGATATTTACATTTTGTGTGTGATATGGCAGACAGATCACCAGGTCCCCTTGCCACTTCCCTTCCTCTCTGAAAACCTGTCGTCAATCTGCCCTGTCCCCTTTGCAGCGCCCATGTCCCCTCCCACTCATGGACCCCTATGGTCCCTCCAGTTGCGCTGCACCCCCCATGGCCCTTCCTTAAAGAGCCCCACTAGCCCCACCCACTGTGGGTGCCGTGGCCCCCACCCACTTAACGGGTGCCATAAGGCACCCCTCAAGGTGCTGTGGGCCACTGACACCCCCCCTGCACAACACTCCCCCCACCAACCCCCCCGGTACACACACAACTCCCCCCCATGTGGCCCCCGACCCACTCGCAGGTGCCTAGGGCCCCCTCACCAGGGATGCTGATGGGCCACTCTGTGACCAACCCCCCTGCCAACACCCCCACCAAACTCCCCCCCCCCTGTACACAACACAACCACCCCCGCCAAACATGTTGAACAGCTTTTCAGGCCAGAGTGAGAACGTGACCTTGCCATGAAGGCTGTTTGCACAACTGTGAGTAGAGAAGGCTCTACACTGACCTTCTCTTCACTGCAGTCTCTCACAAAGCAGAAGGGAGGAGGGATTCCTTGTCCTCCCCTCACCACTGAGGGAGTTGTAGGCTGTGCTTGCCGGCGGCCACTGTGGCAGGAGACGAGCCTCAGGGACATGTCACGATGTCATGCCGGTAACAGGCCCATTAACTTTCTGTCAGGTCCGTTTCGGTGTATCTTGGGCTGTGGAGCACGTATAGAGGTGTTGATGGCTCATTTTTACAGTAGGAAACTGGCCCTTTCATTTAAACTCAAACTGTTTGGAGACACACAGTTTCCCCTTTAATTTTATCTTTTGGTGGCAATGTTTTTCTTGTGAGTATTGTTAAGTTCACAATGTTGTAAATGAGACAACCCCATTTCAAAAAACACCACTGAGGTACACTTTCACAAACACCCCCTAAAAAATCTGTAATTTAGTAATTCACTTTATAATAACTTTTAGTTACAGGAAAAGGAAAAAGGACAAAGAAATATATTTCCCCCCCGTTTATGTTTGTATTATGCCAAAAACTAAATTCTTATTTGTTAAAACAAAAAAACATGTTATACAGGGCTACCAATCAGAAATTTGTGTTTGCTCCATATAGGTTTTAAATTATTGTTCTCCTATCTATCATGCCCATTCAACAACACTTTATACTCACAGCAACAAGATAGGGTGGGCACCCGTTTCCACAGGCCCCGACTCCTCCTTGTATTATTGTACTGATGTTTCCCCAAGCTTATACTTTGACTGCTTGTGCCCCTAACCATCTTTCATGCATGAATGAAGGGCCATAACCATCGCCCTCAACCAGTGCAGAGCAGCATCCAAGCAACTCATCTACCATGTTCTCCCAAGTTAGGAAGTTAGTGGCATGTTTGTTCTGCTGGTAATCCGGGAAGGCTGAATATTGCATTGTCCAGGGAATTTGGCCCAAGAGGGTTAATAAGCCCAATACTGGCGGTACTCCTGAACCTTCCCCCATCAAGGCAGAACCTTCGAATTGATAAAATGAATGATGGCAACACACTATGACCATATGCTGTAAGACTATAAGGGGGCCATCAAGTAACATTTCGTAAGCTTTGCTATTTAGTAGGTTAACGGGTTAACTGGTGCGCGGTATCAAGATTTGGTTTATAAATGGGCATTTACTATGGTTTTTAAATTAAAACATTTACAATTATAACAATCTATTATCTAAAAATCAACTGCAATAAATAATATACAGGAAGACATACTATCATAGGATAACCAAAAAAGCGACCACATGACATCATAGGAAGGACATACATACATAGGAAGTAATAAATTTACATAGGAAGGACAATAATACATAGGAAGTAAATAACAACATAGGAAGGACATACATACCAAGGAAGTACATCATACATAGGATAGTACATACTTACGAGGAAGACATAACATACATTCGGAAGTAATACATTAATAGGAAGTACATACCTACATTAGAAAGGGACCTAACATGCATAGGAAGACAGGGCTTGTTGTTTTTTTTTGACTTTCCTTACATGTATTAAAAACGCCCACCCCCACGTAGTACTAAAGTAAAGTCATTTTATTACGCAATGCACTAAAAACATAACAAAAATGACAAAACTTACACTAAGTTCTAGGCCTGGCCCACATGAAACATTCACACTTGAGGTTGTTCAGAAAAACTTTTCCAGAATGAGGATAAAAAGTTGTAATCCTGATGTCCTTTTAAACTCAGAGGAGCCAGCCTTAGTGCATGAACGCCAGTTTCGCTGGGCACGTGATCTGACCTAATTAATCGGTTATCGCTTGCGCCACTTTAAGCACGGCTAGGACGCCCCAAAAAATTGCTCTGACTATGCCACAACCCTGTCCTGGCATCTAAAGGGTTCATAACCTACACAATTCACTCCAGCAACTACCTGGTTACATTAGATTCAGTCCTTCACAAACAACATCACAGAGTTAATTTACCATTTCCACTGCAACACTCCATTCAAAACACTAAATTATCAGAGGCTAACTGAGTTTTTTAGAGCATACAGACAAGATTATAAATTTTTAAGATGTTAATATTCCAAAGGTGGACTGCATATACGCACAAAATCGGTGTTATAATAAAATGACATACAGATTACGAGTACAACAGTCTATAGGAAAGAAAGAACGATAAAAATATTCACAGACTCATTAGAGAGTCCTGTGTCTGGGGCAGGAAAATAAACATGGGTCCTAAATCACGTCTTTTAAGGGTCCCCTAAGTATTGAACAAAATTTAGGGGATACAGATTTTTAAACAGTTTGATTGAACCACCCCCCTCCCTGTATGCATGAGTGGGAGTGTCAGGAAGTGTCCAGATTACGACTAGCCAAAAGCATGCATTCCCCCTCAGTTGAACAGATTCCATATAAATGTAGATCTGTACAAGTTGTATTGGAATATTGATCACATATCCTCTCAGTATTGAATTCAATTCTCCAATACCACAAACCTGTGTATAATCCATATTCCCCAGATATTAAATATCTAACTTGGCAGGGAATTAAGGCTCCATGTTGGGTATCTATACAATGGCATGTATTATATATCTTCATAAATATAACAATTGGTTTCTGTCTAACACATTCCAATACCGAAATACATTTATTGCTAATGTATGACTGTCCTTAAAATGCCCTCTTGTTACCCCACCAGACCCCTAGCTGAAGCGAATTCAGATACCACTGATCGGCTCCACATTGTCTGGAAACAGGAGATTGGTTCCATGCTTCACTAATAGTAAGTTATAACAATAGAGTGTCCAGGGTTGGAATGGATCTTTATTGGTCCCTTTGCAAGGAACTAATACCAATAAGTTAAAACCCATTCTTACCAAGTCATACACACTTTCACGACACTCTGGCTCATAAGTCTTCAACAGTCTACTCTATCTGCCTTGAAGACTACCCTTTATCAATCCGATACATTGGAAAGCAATATGGCCTGAAAGTGACAGGTGTGGTTTGGTGCGGTGTACGGATATCTTTCCCAGTCCTGTAACCTTTCACACTTAAGAGATAGGAGTGCATCTTTAATCAACACTTGTTGATTTTGTAGGTAAATAATTCTTGTGAGACCCCCACCTTTTTTAAATGAGTTATACAGTTCCCTTTTTCATTCTTCACCCTGCGCAAGATGCAGCTGGCATGCAGTTTTGCTCACATAATGATGGCAGAAGAATTAACAAATGGCAGTGATTTCTTTTTGTTTTAAATCACAGTATCAAGAATTGTAAATCTTATAGTCCATAGTATGGACATTTTATTTATCTGTTAAGTACTACCCTAAATCCTTTAATTTAATATTGAATTTTAAAAAGGATCTTGACTCTAATGTGCACTTTTCGTGTATGGAATCAAGACTCTGATTCAGTCAGTTCCTTATGGCCAACCCTAGTGGAGATGACAAAGGAATTACTAGAACATGATTTGTGCATGCAGGTATTAGCAGTGTGTTTAGTTTTGATTGTTACATTCCTTTTTTTGTCTTACAGGGTAGTCCACGCCTTCGCAAAAAGAGTTAAACCCACGATCTTAAAGCAAGATCACAAAAATCGCAATCCCATACATTTTAAGACTTTCCCTTCCTACCTCTTCACTTTCCTCTTCTCCTGTCTTTCCCCTCCCTCCTTCCTCCTCCTCTAACTGTCTCCCTATCTTGTCTCCTTCTTTTCTATTCTTTCTCCTCCCCCTTCTCCCCTCTTCTGCATGCCCCGTCCCTCCGAGCCTCCTCAAGGCTGTCGCACGCCTAGCTTCTAGCATCGCCACCTCGTCCGCGCGGGGGCGACGCCACGTCTCCAACTTCTCCGGGGCGGGGCCCCTCGCCGCGATCCTGGTTCACGCGCCGAGTCTTCTCCTAGAAAGCTAACACAAGCTCTTAAAAGAGGCTTCGGCGCTGCACAAAAGGGCGACTGGAAAGGTGGGGCTATAGTAAGGGATAGAAAGAGGCAAACGAGTACAAATCCTTCAAATTTGCTCGCTGTAGCAATCTAGTATCGGCAAGCCTCTGCCTTTGTGTGCTTTCCCCTCTTCTTCTTCTCTCTCCCCCTCCCCCCAGAACACAGTTGGTGTTTACTTACAACTCGCTTCTATGCTCCAGCAAGGAATAATGGTCACGTTCACTGCAGCAGCCCCCTGTCACTTCCTGGTAAGGTTCGCCAGTCTGCCGTTGTCACAGTGACATCATGACCAATGGACTGATGGCCATATCCGAAATGAGCCTCCCTGCGGCTGCCCGTGAATGGAAAGGGGCACATTTGCAGCAGTAGATGGAGGCGGTGGAATGCTGGGATTTTACTTATGATTTTTAAGGCTTGGGAGATTTTCTTTATTAAATTACAAACAAAGAAGTCTGACAGTGATTTGTCATAATGTTCAAAATACCAGTATACAACAACTCTGTAAACTCTTATAGTCAAATAGTATTAAAATATGACAAGGAATAAAAGATCATTTAAGAAAAAAATACCTTTTTTAATTTTTTGTCTTTGGAGGTGACACAGTTTTTTTTTTCCTTTTAACCTTAAAACCTACTTCTTTTGTTGTAAATTGACTTTTAAAAAGGATATCGATGACTTTCGTCTCGATAGCAGTTTTATTACAGTTTAATAATTGGTGCTAAGACCCTCCGATATTTCAGTAATGAGCCTCAGTCATTTGTAGTCAGCTCTATGGAGATGAACAAAGGAAATTACAGAACTGATTTTGAGACTGGCATTAGCATTATTGTTATTATGTTCAATTGTAACATTCGTTTTTTGTTGTCTTAAGGGTATGGTCCACGCCTCCTATATAAATGGAATTGTATTGGACACCCCCCAAAACCCATTGTGTACTAGTCATAATGCTCCCAGCTGAGTGAATTACTACTAACTCAACGCTATTCACGCTGCAAAGCTCCCCTGACCAATGCCTGAAAGCAGTATTACCGACGAGCGTCCACTGGGTGCCGCGTGAATGGAAAGGGGCACATTGACAGCAGTGTAGTGAGGAATCCGGAGGTCGGTGGATTGTGGATTGGTTGAATTATTATTCCTCAGGGGAAGCATTCATATGAAGAGTGTAAGTACATAGAATGTGGTTTGGGGGGGCTGGATTCATAACATGATATTTTGTAACGACGGGGGTAGACATGTCACCTTAATGTTAATTGAAGTGCGGTATTTTTTAGAATGAAAAATAAACTTTACTATCAAAATGGTTATGGGTTGGAGAATAGATTTCTGCACTATTAAATATGTTTCAGTTTGGAGTTCTAGATTATTAAACATTAATGTGGTCCTACACATATAGACATTTTCTATTGCATTAAGAAAACGTAAACTATAATTAAACCCACCGCTGGCCGTACTAAGTAGTTTACAAAGTAAAGCTGGTAAGTTCCTCTCCATTCCGGCAGCAGCGCCAAGCCCGGTGCCAATTAGTGAGCATTATTGAAGAGTGTAAGTAACATAGAACTGGGGTTTTGGGGGGGCTTCATAACATATGATATTTTTGTAGAAGGGGTAGACATTACCTTATTATGTTGATATCACAATGGGAAATTGTAAATTGGCTGCTTGTCTTTTCAATTTCGCCTTCTGAGAGAATGATATGTGTAATGAACGGATCCGTTGGGGTATTTGGTTTAAACACCAAGAGCTAACCAACAAACAACACCTTCGTAAAAATTGGGCAAGACTATTGACAAAATAAGCTTTCTGCGGGGAACCTACCAAAGGGCGCCTGGATAATTTAAAAAAAGGTAAGCCTTACACCTAATATACTCATGTAGCGGAGAACTGGACGATAGTTAAGTGCTGACAAAAATGATGCCCCTCACCCATTGAATAGTAGCGGAACCTTTACACCATCACACCGCTCTGTTTTTGATCTGGTAAATAAAGACCACCCCAGTATTAGGGGACATAACTTTAAGAGTTGAACAATCAGAGAGCAAAAAATTTAATATGCACCACACAAAGGAATGGAAATACGACAAAGAAGTCAAAATACAATTCGCATAATATACATGGTTAAGTGCTAAGAGAAAATGCTAGGATGAATGACACAGCGACACAATAATGCTATAATTCATCCGGAGACCTACCAAACTAAGATGCCTAAGGATTACCCCGCTAAAGTCAAATTTCAAACAAATACTGGTGATAATAATAGTGTTGCTAGGTCTGCGTGTAAAATATCCTACCAAGGCGTATATGACCCGGAAATCCCTATTTATCCCATGGTGGGGCCTAAATAAACAATAGAGTTAGTCCCAATGCTGAGCGCATGAACGGTCAAAAACATTTGTAAAAGGAATAGAAATAGGGCTTCAAACAAATGTGTTCCTAATCATTTTCGGTGGCGCTAGCGAGAAACTATCAAACGGGACGTTAACAGGATAGTAAACCTAAAAACTAGCAAAGGGGATAACACTAGTTAAAATTAGAGTGGAAAGTCTAATGTTTTAATGATAGCCATTTTCGTTATTCCAAGCTGAACTCAATAGGAGACTTTCCAAGAAGAACGAGATGAAAGTTCTTCTTAGAGAGGAGGCCTCTAACTGGAAAGTTAATTAAGCTCCCAAAAGACAATAAACTTGCAAGGTAAGGGAATAATTGAACTTTTAATCTAACTTGCAACTGTTCATCTACTATGTCATCTCTGAGTAGAAATCAAATCAAAGCGTAAAGTAACCGCTATTCATTGACCAGAAACGAGCACATCCAGCAATGTTAATTACAAGAATGAACAAACAATCGGTGAACGTGAACATGACGAAAACCTATTAAATAAACCAGAATTTTATAGTCACAAATAATGGCAAGAGCTTAATGTAAAAACAATCTGTCCTACTCACAACTCCTGGCAGAAGGGGACATATAGAAGATAAACTAAGAAAATTGCAATAACATAGCCTACAGGAAACCATAATTATCAATACCACAAACAAAACATCAATAAAAATAATTAATGCCTTTTATATCACGTGCTTAATATGCCATTGTCCCCAAATGCAGATAGCGAAGAAAATAGGGGATGAAATTTCCAAATAAAACCAAGTTAGCAGGGACTCATAAGATATCAAGATATGAATTACAAAGCCACCAAACCCATGAAAACCATGGTCACCTGCCATAATCACACAAAAACTGAAGGGCCGAGGGGGTCGAATCCAAAGCAGAAAGCGCTCGCTCCGTAAATAGCTGAAGGCTGTCTAATATCACAACAAAACCCAACGCGCATTTAGTGGTTCCGCATTAACAATTTACCACGTGAAAGACGGTTTCCAAATTTTAAATCAAGCTTACTCACAGCCTAGCTATTGTAACCAGTTGGATTTGTGATCCCCAGATGTCTTAATCACCATGAGAAAGGGAAGCGCGACAAAACTAAAAAGAAGTAGTAAGAAAAAAAGTAAATACGATTAATACTCCCGGGAGGAACCCATCGTAATAAAAACTAAATTGCAACGGCGGAAATTAAGAAATAGGCCCCAACAACTTTAGATGATCATTTAGCGCAGAGAACGATTAATTTTTTCACAAATGCCAAAAATGCCAAAAAAAATCGCTCATTACTTCCTTGAGCGTTTACCGCTTGTTCCAGACGGACAGACTAGAAGGGAGAAAATCGATAATGGAGAATTTATCGGGGTAAAAAGAACTGGCCACGAGAAATTGCAAAGCTATCTGTGGCAGAGTCTAACACATGGTCCCTTTCGTACTTCTGGTGCCACCGAATGCCCGAACTTTTTACCAACCACTCTTGCGTAGGGGTATAAAGAAATTCTTTGAAACATTTTATTACAGCAATATTACGAAAGTGCTAGAATGGCAGTACTACCGGAACAAATCATCATAAATTGTAAATAAGGAGATTAGAACCAAAACCTAAACGCTACACTACATACCAAAACATGAGGAAAAAAAGATCGATAACAAAGTGGATAAAACCTCGAAGGCAGCTAGAACACATTAAAGCTACGAGCCCATAGCAAGCATTTCATCCATAGGAAAATGGATAATCCATTCAACAATTAAATAAGCCGGTGAGCTATGCACAACCTTGGGATGATTGAAGCGGAGAACCTGACTTCTGATATAATATCAACATTTAAAGCCTCAAGGCTGATTGACCACATCTTATCACAAAAATTAGAGCCACATAAGCTATTAAAATAACACTGAAGCAAAATGTCACTCTGCCGATCCTCAGGTCGATAAAGTCAATACAACCGAAAACATTACCGGTTGTGGTGAGTCTAGACGATGATAGATGAGTCAGTGAATTCATTCAATTCTATATTAAATTTTAATTTGTGGGTACCAGTACCTAGGGTAGGAAATTCTCATGAATTAGTGAAAGGGGGTCAAAAATAATCAATTGGCGGCAAAACAAGACAAACATCGACCTGGGAACAAGTGACAAGGCGGAAAACTTCAATTTAGTTGATCTTAGACTCTCTATTAGTGTGTAATATTCTAGAACTGATAAGTAAGTTGGTACACAGTGTAAACACTTACTTACGCTTCGGAAAGCGAGGGATCAGAACCGGCTTAAAAGCCAAATAAGAAGACCCGATTCAATTAAATCAAACATTTACCGGCTATTTGGATACAAAAACCGACGAACAATGGTGTAGCATTCGTGTTAACGGGTAATCAACTGGTGGTGACCAATTGGGTGCCATAGCCTCTCGCGTCACAAAACTAAGTTTTTGGCTAGACCAAAGAAGTTACCCTTTCTGGGGCACGGAAAGGACTGGGCCATGGCTTGTTACTACACGCAAGTACATCACATTACAATAGGTAAGAAAGTGTCGTACATGGTAATTCAGCCATTTACAATTGGGGGGCCAAAAAAAATTCGTTAAATTGACAGCATACATTGCCCCTCGAGCCGGAGTAGGGTAATCTACCCTCTAATTGCAAAGATTGTGTTCGGCTAGACTCAATGGACAACCATAAGGGTCATACGTTCCTTTTTCCCCCCTTCATCTCCTTGTGGACTGCCATCTTTTGGCGATACCACCAACCCGCTAAGGATTTATAGGCCTGCCCAGTGTCCAGGTGCTAAACAACCCTGGAGCAACTCTGGATGCTTCTGTCACAGAAATATTAGGCAAAAATACAAAAGGCTTGAAGCCAGTTGTTTAAAGTCCGGGGAACGGGCCTCCTGTTATCCCGATCTTTCTCACTCGTCTCATCCTTTTTTAACATGATCTTTGCTGTAGTAATATTGGACCAGATGTCCACATAATCTCCCCCCTCACTGAGTTAGTCTAAATGTAGCCCAACGGTGACTTCCGCAAACCACTGGTCTTAAAATTTGCCTCCTGCATCTCATATTGCACTCTCCTTAAGGACTCAGGCCAAACACTTTCCTGTACATACTTAATCAATACACTCTTCTAAACCCAGGTATCACATTAATAAATGACATGAATCCATGTTAAACATACCTGTGCCTCTGTGTTAACACCAAGCTTGCTTGAACGATATAACCTGACCACCACCTTCATTCTCAGCAGGATCACCACTCTCTGCTGGGCCCGCTCTCTCATCCACTTGATCTTTACAAACCAGCTCCACATAAGCTACCCTTGATAGCTCCGGTGATGTAGGGCCATAAGCGACCCACTCTGTGCCCTTCTTCGTTGCCCATGATTTTTTTAATGGCTGACGAAGCTCCAACCTTTGCCTCTTTCCTTTTGAGGGCTCGCTTCTTTTTTCCCCCAGCAGCCTCCTAGCTCTCTTTCGTCCGAACGGAACAGAGGCTTGCAGCTGACACCCGGCTGCCTCTTCTGATTCAGTTATCAGCCTTGTGACACCATGGGAGATGAATTTGTAGCTCTCAAAAGCTCTGTCCACTGTTTCCGTGCGAATTTTCCTGCACATTGCATACTCTGTTCCGGAATCTCTTCCATCCGGCCTGTACCAAGCGCACTCTGCCGCTGGAACATCACCACAGTTGGTTTCCTGCTGAACGGAGCCCCTGCCGCTTAGAGCTCGTCCCTGAGGCATCCCTTCTCCGCTGCGCTGAACTCCCGCTCAAATCTCGAATCTCCCGGACCTGGCCAGTGGGAGAGGCAATCGCGATCCGGCACGCCCCCTGTTTTGCTGTGCAAAAAAACGGCAGGTTGACCCCCACAACACATATGGCCGCCCACATCCCATGGACTGAACGGCCATTCAGCCGTTTCCACCTCCATGTCACATGGTGTAATACCTTATTACGGAGGTTGTAGACACCAATCCCTGCCTACTCAGAGCAAATTGTAAGGAGATTGATCTCTGGTTCCAGACTATAGTACTTCATCCTAATGCTACTTTTTCGCCTTTGGAATCAATGTTTTACTGTTTTCTGAGGGTTGGATATAAGTCCTACAGTGGACAGAAACTAATCAACCCCTCAGAAATGAATGACAACGTTGGGCAATGGAATCTGTATAACTCGGGATGGAATGGTGTAATAAACTTATAATTAGGGGGGTTGTAGACACACCTCCCTGCACTAACCACAGCAAACGTGAGGGAATTGGATCTCTGGTTCCAGACTTAAAGTAGTTCAAAACCTATTGCTGCTTTTCCCATGTGGATGCATAGCTTACCGTTTTCCTGCAAGATACTAACTTTTTTAACACAATTTTATGTAGTTAATGTCTGGTTCTTCCACCTCTCATGATGATCTCTTTTTTAAAGTGTTTCTACTTTCCGTGTTTATTCTTCCACCTCTCATGATATTCTTTTTCGTTCCTTAATTATGTGGGCAATGCTATTTTATAGCATGCAGAACTGCACGATGTCTTATGTTATAGATAGGCTTGCTACATATTTTATATCTGTAAGAATAATATATGTAAATTTACTCCCAAAGCTAGAAGACCTGGTTTCTCATGTTTAATATAATGTTTTAACAGTCCTTACTTTCTGTGTTATTCTTCATCCTCTCATGATGATCTTTTTTTAGAATTGTTCTTATTTTATTTAGAATCAAAAAGTAAATAACAACACTATATATATCACGCCCGACATGCGGAGGACTTACAAATCATTAAAAACAACAATAACAATTCAAACATCAGCAGGGCATAAAAACTAAGAAAACAGAGCATATAGAAGCGCAAATAAACATACGACTCCATGTGTAAGTTGACACGTGAATTTGAAAGACAAATCAGCATCCTGCCTTGCTCTGAAAAGATGCCTACATGGTATTGCCAGAGCTGTATCGGACAAGGTATACCCAGGGACGCTGAAAGTAGTGAGGCTGGACAACTGAATATCCCATATAACCTTTCCCCTCTCGTTCGAAGGTGGCACCATTGCAATATGCTTCTAACCTTCCCGTGTGAACTGGACAGAAACTAAAAAAATGATCCAGAGACTCTACAACTGCTCCACATCCCCAGGACAGGACTGTCTGAAATGTTTTCAAATGTTTATACCGATCTCTCACCTCAGACGGTGCTGATAGCCGAGGCCATAATCATCAAAAAATGTCGGGTGGAGTCCATTTTCTTAATTGAAAACGGACAGCAGATGCCTTCTCTCCTGGGATTAAAATCTATCATCTATCTATCATCTATCTATCTATCATCTATCTATCCTCATCTATCTATCTATCTATCTATCTATCAATCTATCTATCTATCGATCATCTATCTATCCAATCATCTATCTTCTATCATCTTATATATATCATCATCTATCAGCTATCTATCAGCATCTATCTCTATCTATCAATCATCTATCTATCTGTCATCATCTATCTATCATCTATCTAGGTCATGCGTCTATCTATGTATCTATCTGTCTGTCTATCTATCTATCTATGTATTTCTATCTGCTATTTACTAATCTGTCTGTCTATCTATCTATCTCTATCTATCATCTATCTAATCATCTATTCTATCATCTTCAAATCATCTACTCAATCATCTATCTATCTTATATATCTATCATCTCAATCTAATCATCGATCTCATCTGTCAATATCTATCTATCATCTATCTATCTAATGTATCTTCCCTATCTATCATCTATCTATCTAGGTATGTATCTATCTATCTATCTATGTATTATCTGTCTGTCCCTAATCTATCCTATCTCTGCTATCTACTATCTAACTAACTCTCTTCCTATCTATCATCTACTATGTACTATCATCTATCTATCTATCATCTATCTATCGATTTTTTCCTGCTACTATCTATCTAACTCTAATCTATACTATCATCTATCTATCCATCCATCTATTGATCTTCTATCTAATGTATCTTCTCTCTTATGTATCTATCTATGTATCTATCTATCTATCTAATCATCTACTCTCTAGCTATCTATTTATCTCTATCATCTATCTCTGCTATCTATTATCCTACTCTGCTATCCCGCGCTGGAGCAGGTCCAAAGCTGGTCAAGTGTCTGCTCTCTCTCCTGGAAGAATTACTGAAGAACGGGAGGAATAGCGAGTGCATTTACCTCCTGTTCTTCATAAATCTTTAGAAACATACTTCCTTTTTAGTTAGTTTAGATAAGTAGGTAATAGATATATATAGAATAGAATAGAATAGATAGATAGATAGATAGCTTAGATAGATGATTAAACATACAAGGATCTATAGATATTATAGATAGATAAAGATCCGTAGATGATCGATATATAGATAGATGCGATGATATAAAGGATAGATAATTAAAGATAGATGAGTAGATATTATAATAGATTGATGATAGATAGATAGAGAGGAGAGATATATAGATAGATAGATGATAGTAGAAGGATGACTAATAGATAATTATAGATCGCTCTCTGCTCAGCTCCGCTCTCTCGCCGCTCGCTCGCCTCGACTTCTGGCTCGCCACGGCTCGCTCGCTCGCTCTATCGCCTCGCCGGCTTCTCTCTCGCCTCCTCTCACGCTGCGCGCCCGTCTCCGGCTCGCTCGCTCATTCTCGCTGCTGCTCTCTCGCTCGCTTCTGCTCCTCTCTCGCTGCTCAGCTCGCTCGCCGGCCTCTCGCTCGACTCCTTTCTTGCTCGCTGCTCGCTCGCTCGCTGCTTGCCGTCGCCGGCCTCGCTCGCCTCTTCTCGCTCGCCTCGCTGCTGGCGTCCTCGCTGCTGCTCTTCGCCCGGACCCCTCCGCTCGCGTGCTCCTTCGCTCCTCGCTCCCCTCGCGCTCGCTCGCTCGCCGCTGCTCGCTCGCTGCTCGCCTCGCTCGCTCGCTCGCTCGCTCGCTTCTCGCCCGTCGCCGGCTCGCTCCCTCTCGCTCGCTCGCTCGCCGCTCGCTCCCTCGCCGCTCGTCGAACTCTCTCGCTGTACCTGCCTCGCTTACACTCAGCTACGACTAGCTGACATCCTATCATCGGCCTGCTTGTCCCCATATCGACCGGTCGCTCGCCTCCTTCGCGCTCGCTCGCTGCTTCGTCCTCGCTGCTCGACCTTCGCCGGCTCGCTCGAATATCTGCTCGCTAGCTGCTCGCTGCTCCCTCGATCGCTGTCCGCTCCCTCCTGCTCTCTCGCTTCTTCCCGACGCGCCGGCGCGTCTCGCTCCTTCTCGCTCGCTTCGCTCTCTCCGCGCTCGGCTCCGCTCCTTCTCGCTGCTCGCCGTCGCCGGCTCGCTCGCTCCTTCCTCGCTCGCTGCTGGCTCTCTGCCTCGCTCGCTCGCTCCTGCTGCTCGCCTTACGCTCGCTCTCTCCGCTGCTCGCTCGCTGCTCGCTCTCTCGCTGCTCGCTCCCTCTCGCTGCTTGCCCCGTGCGCCTGCTCGCTCGCTTCCTTCTCCGCTCAGCTTCGCTGCTCGCTAGCGCGCTGCTAAGCCCCTGTCGCCGGCTCCTCCTCGCTCTCGTCTCGCTCGCTGCTCGCTGCTCCCTCTCTCGCTGCTCGCTCCTGGCCTCTCTCGCTGCTTGCCCGATCGCCGGCTCGCTCGCTCCTTCCTCGCTCGCCTCGCTAGCTCTCGATAGCTCTCGCTCGCTCTCTCTCTCGCTGCTCGCCCGTCGCGGCTCGCTCGCTCCTTCTCAGCATCGCCTGCTGGCTCTAATCGATCGCTCGCTCTCACTCGCTTGCTCGCGCTCGTCTCGCGCGCTCCTCGCTCGCTCGCTCGCTCGCTCGCTTCTCCTCAGTCGCTCTCTCGCTCGCCCGCTCGCTCGCTGCTTGCTCGCTGCTCCGCTCGCTCGCTGCTACGCCCGTCGCCGGCCTCGCCTTGCTCCTTCTCGCTCGCTCGCTGCTAGCTCCTTGCTCGCTCGCGGTCGCCGCGTCAGCCGGCTCGCTCGCTCGCTGCTGCTCGCTCGCTCGCTGCTCGCTGCTCCCTCGCTCCTTCTCGCTCGCTTGCTCGCTCGCTGCTCGCCCCGTCGCCCTCTTCGCTCCTTCTCGCTGGAGCTCGCTGCTCGATCGTCGCCGGCTCGCTCGTCGCCGGCTCGCTCCTGCTCGCTGCTTGCTCGCTCGCCGCTCGCTCGCCCCTCGCCCGTCCGCCGGCTCGCTAGCTCCTTCTCGCTCGCTCGCTGCTCGCTGCTCGCCTCGCTGCTCGATCGCTGCCCGCCTTCGCGGCTCCGCTCGTCCTTCTCGCTCGCTCGCTGCTTGCCCGTCGCCCGATCCGCTCCTTATCGCTCCGCTCTCTGATCGCTCGCGGCTCGCCCTTAGCCCCTCGCCTCCTTCTCCGCTCGCGCTGCTGGCCTCTCCAGCTCGCTCGCTCCGCTTCTCGCTCGCTCGCTTCTCGCTCGCTCCTTCTAGCTCGGCTCGCTCGCTTCTCGCTCCGCTCGCATGTCGCTCGCTCCTTTCCTCGCTCGCTCGCTCCTGCTCGCTTGCTCGCTCGCTTCTCGCTCGCTGCTCTCCCGTCGCGGCTCGCTCGCTCCTTCCTCGCGCCGCTGCTCGCTGCTCGCTCGCTATCTGCTCGCTCGCTGCTCGCTCGCTCCTTGACGTCGCCCGATCGATCATTTATACCGCAAGCTAGATGAAGAGGGAGGTACTCATATAAATCTGGTTGCCCTTTAACTCAACACACACCCCCTGAATGTACCAGGCCACCACACACCGCACACCAGCAGCGGATAAGAAGCAGAGCATGTTGATTAATTGTGACAGACACGACCTCTCTGCTTTCACCGCTAGTCTTTCTTGTACTGGGCAGTCAGACAGTAAGCCGCTGGTTCACTGAACAACATAAACTGTCAGAGAGAGAGGCTCTGCATAACTACTTTCAGCCGGGAACAGAGAGGCTTAGATGACATTGGTTGGAAACGGACGGAAGTCTCTCCAAGCTGCCCACATTCGGTTTTTTCTTTCCTACTCGCTGAACGGAGACGTGACTTACACGGACGGTGCGGGATTTTACTGTATGTGGCCGGAACGGCGTGTAATCACCCGAAAAGGGGACAACAATCCCATCCGCCAAAAACGGGACGGTTGTGCCTATGCAGTTGTATAGCATTTACTCACAACTTTTCTGGACTTACAGTAGTTCAAACTAATGTCGTTTTGGCCCTGATGGAAATCAGTAGCTTCTTTCATTCAGGTGTTGATAATGTGACCAAAATTTGCTGAATTATCAAACCCCCGGACTATAGAACAAAAGTTGGTCCCATGATCTTTCTAACTCGTTGGTCACATGGTCGGTTGGACCCCATATTCCGCGACTGAACCTCCCCTGAGAGTCTGCCTCCGGAACCGCCTTCTTTCTTCTGCCACGCATCCTATGTCAATGTAAGTTCACGTCACACCGGGCCCAGTTTACGCCACTAGCCACTTCTCTAACGTGATATAATTTATGTCAGGTTAGAGGCGTGGCTAGGGGCAACTCCCCCTCCCCTGACTCTGCCCACACGGTACACAGTATGACCATTCTTTATTCTTTACTTAAGGTAATGTATGCATGTAACAATCACACATCAGCATACAGCGTAAACCCATGTTTCTCATGTGAAAATAATGCTTTATGTAATACTAATAAGAGGTTACTAACCAGTCTAACAAATACATAAGCTACAAAGCTATAAACCAATGGTTGTCCACGGTTATTAGCAATACGACACACGGATATATGGTAGCCTATTCTACACATGGAGACACTGACCAGTCACAATAAACGAATCACAAAAAAAAAAAAAATAACGGTGCCCACAAGGGCAAATATACCAACATTACGTGTATACACGCAGACCTACATAGTCAGTCGGTGGCGAGGCAGCGGCTCCTTATTTTATTAAACAGATGGCAGGATTGGGACTGCTGTCCACACTTGTTCCTAGTGCTGGGTCCTCTGCCGGGAGGGGCGGGAAGCACATTGTTTGGACCGGTCTTCTGCCTTTGGCATGATCAGTGCTAATGCTGCATCCATTTTCAGCCCACCATTTTGATGACTTAAAACCTTTTGAAATCAAACGGTAGCATTGGTGATGTCTCGTGCAGGATATTCATGTCAGACATACAGTGTGGACTGGGCTATTGTCTTCTTCTATCTAGTAGTCAGTGTTGTCCTAGCATAGTGTCATCTCTATCTAGTAGTCAGTGTGTCCTAGGCATATGTCATCTTCTATCTAGTAGTCAGTGTGTCCTAGCATATTGTCATCTTATATTAGACCAGTCAGTGTGGCGTGGCCATTAGCGATCTTCTATTTACCAGTCAGAGTGGCCTGGGCAAGTGTCATCCTATATAAAAATGGCACTCAGCCGTAACCACTTATAGTAAAAAATGCACCTATCCAAATGAAAAAAAAAATATTAATAAAGGCACTCTGACCCCCCATATTAATAAGGGCACTCTGACCCCCCATATTAAAAGGGCACTCTGACCCCCCCATAATAAAACATAATAAAAAGGGCACTCTGACCCCCCCATATAATAAAGGGCACTCTGACCCCCATATTAATAAGGGCACTCTGACCCCCCCATAATACATAATAATAAGGGCACTCTGACCCCCATATTAATAAAGGGCACTCTGACCCCCCATATTAATAAAGGGCACTCTGACCCCCCCATAATAACATAATAATAAAGGGCACTCTGACCCCCCTTAATAAACTAATAATAAAGGGCACTCTGACCCCCCCATATTAATAAAGGGCACTCTGACCCCCCCATATTAATAAAGGGCTACTGAACCCCATATAAATAACAGGCAACTCTGACCACCCCATATTATAAAGGGCACTCTGACCCCCCATATTAATAAAGGGCACTCTGACCTCTGCTGCCCCCCCCATAAAACATAATAATAAAGGGCACTCTGACCCCCCCATAATAAACAAATAATCAGGGGCACTCTGACCCCCCATATTAATAAAGGCACTCTGACCCCCCCATATTAATACAGGGCACTCTGACCCCCCCATATAATAACAGGTGCACTCTGCCCCCCCCCATATTAATAAAGGCACTCTGACCCCCCCCATATTAATAAGGCACTCTGACCCCATATTATAAAGGTCACTCGACCCCCCATATTATAAAGAGCACTCGGCCCCCATATTAATAAAGGGCACTCTGACCCCCAGATTAAAAGGGCACTCTGACCCCCCATATTAATAAGGGGCACGCTGTCCCCCATATTAATAAAGGGCAACTCTGACCCCCCCTATTAATAGGGGCACTCTTACCCCCCATATAAATAAAGGCACTCTGACCCCCATATTAATAAAGGCACTCTGACCCCGACCCCCCCAATATTATACTAAAGGCACTCTGACCCCCCATATTATAAAGGGCACTCTGACCCCCATATATAAAAGGGCACCTGACCCCCATATATAAAGGGCACTCTGACCCCCCATATTAATAAGGGGCACTCTGTCCCCCATATTAATAAAGGGCACTCCTGACCCCCCATATTAATAAGGGGCACTCTGTCCCCCATATTATAAGGGCACTCTGACCCCCCATATTAATAAAGGGCACTCTGCCCCCCATATAATAAAGGGCCACTCTGACCCCCCATATTAAAAAGGGCACTCTGACCCCCATGTTAATAAAGCACTCTGACCCCCCCATAATAATAAGGCACTCTCACCCACATAGTTAACAGGTCACCCTCAAGGAAGTTTGTAGTTTAACTCTGTTTAAAATAAAAGTTTTGTTCTGTCATTCTCTGCGCACTGAATGAGCAGCCGTTTTGCCCCAAACTCGAAAGACCCTTCATATTTTCACCCTCCAATGGACAGTGACCGTCAATCCTGCGTGGCTAAGAAAGCAATGTGAAGGGCAACGCTTCGCTATTAATGCTATGCGAGCACACATGCGCCACCTACTCTGTTCACTATAACGCAATCAGCATTCAGAACCAAATCTACCCAGTGGATCTTCATTTCAGTGTGCTTCATGGCGGGAGTGATTGACAGGTATGTAACTCTTTCCTAAGGCTTAATCCAGCGTTCAGCCATCAATACCAGTCCACTTACCAGGTAGTGTGTGCAGCCATGGGGGGTATTTACCAGGTAGTGTCAGTGCGACTGTATAGTAACATTGACATACCGGGTACCAGTACTGCTGTCTGTGTGCTGTACTCTCCTGCCTTACACACACGCAGCCCTGGGGTTACAGTTACTTTCTATTTCATTAAAGGGCCAGTGCTAATGTGGTGTAAGGTGGTTAACTAACATTGTTCCACTGTACCCTACCCACCCCCAGACATTGTCTGTCTGTCTATCCACACTAGTTCTCATGTATTAAAGGTTTTGTTGTAATATATCACATTCCCGGGTGTTTCCCTGTATATTGGTTATATGGTTACGTGACTGTGCATACCATTTAGAGGTTATAAAGATGGTACCCTATCCCTGGTTCACTATGGTCACCACTTACCTCTTCCCCCCTTGTCTGTACCTTTACATCATGTTATTAATGTCCCCCGGACAGGGCTTTGATCTGGCAAAATGGTCAGGTGGTCAATGGCTCCTCGGCTTCTCTGGTATGTAAGTAGCCTCTCCAGTCACAGGTGAATATATGTTCTTGTTCTAATCATCTTTATCAACCAATCACGGTTATGAATTGCAGTGTGCCATTAAAGGACAAGTCCCTCAAAAAGAACTTAAGCTAATCATTTAGATTACCCCTCCCAAACCTAGGTTCATCACATTAATAACTTTGTTAAAGATGCTCTTAATTCTTACTTTACTCGGCCCCTCGCCGCTCCGACTCTGCTGCTGCTGGCTGCTGAATCAGTGCGCTCCACTTTCTGATGCGCTGTCAGTTAATCCGCAACCAGAATTGATTGGCTGAGAGCGCACAGTCCGTCTGCTTCCTGCTTTTGCTCACAACGATCTTAAACTAGGACGGGGTCGGCACGTAACAGCAGGTGACCGGGTCGGGTAAGGACACAAGAACATCTTTTGCAGAAGTTTTCATGCAAAAACTAGGCTTGGTGGGTAATCTACATTATTAGCAAAACATATTGTTTTGAGTGGAACATGTCCCTTTAAAAAAATGCAAACATTCCTATTGGTTGCTGCAGAAAATACAACAGGAAACCTTTCCATCTTAGTATATAAGGCCTGTTTTCCGCACGATTTCCGAAACGCCATTTCCCCTCCCCTGTGTAGTGGTAATGCTCCTACAACCCGTTTACGATTCCTCTTTTGTTCCTGTAAGTACTTGGGACTTTACCTGTTGCGTTCTCTCAGGAGATCTAATTATTTGCTCTTATTCTCATGTTACATTGTTCACGCACGGCGCTGTCATTTGGATTGACTGAGCAAACTCATTGTACACGTGTGGTCATTTATTATTTCATCAATGGGTTTTTTTTGACACACAGTCCATGTATTAAAAGCATGTCGGTGTTTTTCAGCAGGAATTATGGTTATGTGAGTAGGTGGAAGGATGGACCTATGTCTTTATTCACCTCAATACTAACTATACTATAACATAAACACATATATCCATGTAATATTGTTGTGCTTGAATATTGATTGTTATAGTTTATTCATTTTCTTACATCTTTGTGTCCAAAACAGCATGGAAAATCACCTATTGGAAACTGTCGGAGAACTGGTAGTTTTCATAATTGTTACAAGTAACATGTGTCTACTGTAGTATTGTCAAACGAAGACGTGTTGTTTTCCTGAGTTACAAGGCATAGTTTGCCTGCTGTGGTAATTCTCCATTTTAAGCTATTTTTTCCTGGATTAAAGGTATGTCCACCCCTAAAACTATATTAAACCCACCGCGGCCGATACTAAGTGTTTACACAAGTAAAGCTGGTAAGTTCCTCTCCATTCCGGCAGCAGCGCAAGCCCGTCCAATTAGTGATGTCAGCCGGCGCCCAGTAATGGACTGATCGTGCGTGCTGCCGGAATGGAGAGGACGCTGCTTGCCGGAATGGAGAGGACGTCTGATCTTCAAAATGTGATTGACTCGAGTATAAACCGAGTCCGAGTTTTTCAGTGCTGATTTTTCAGCCTGAAAAACTCGGTTTATACTCGAGTATATACAGTAGATATTCTCTATGAGGACCACATTCTAGGAAGTGACCTCGAAAAATGGAAGCTCATGCTGACCCAGCAGGACATAGTCAAGGAATGAAATCATCAATCAGGTTTTTTCCATATGTAGAATACCTAGGTATGTGAATTAAAACATTATATAAACTGAAGGGAAAGTTTTCAGAAACTTTGAATTTGGGCTTGAAAACTGCATTTTGGAAGGGAATTGTGTGTTGTGATGCAGATTTTAAACTAATAATGTCAATGATGAGGACATGTTTGTTTTTTTACTTACCCTTTAATTAATGTCACATGCTTAAAGGTAGGTCATTGGTGTGTGGTGGATAAAATACTACTTTTTTGATAATTGGTCAAAATGGTTTTTTGTTCTTTATTACCTTTAAAGTAATGGCTTCCACAGTATTGGATAATAGATCAGTAGACATGTGTACTGGGTCTGGTTTGAGGGGGTAATGTCTTTTGTGTTTACAGACGCATAAAACTATCTTTTATTGAGGATAAATCTAAATAAGTTTGTTTTTACCTTAGTTACCCTTGTTAAGTATGGGCTGCACTGTAATGGATAAGTAGATTGTAGGCCGTGTGTAACTGGTCTGGTTGAGGGTGTATGTCTTTTTTGTGTTATAACCTAAAACTATCTTATTTTGAGATAAATCTAATTAATTTTTTGACTTTAGTTACCTTTTAAATATGGCTTCCATGGAATGGAAGGTGGTCGTAGGTGTGTAACCTGGATCTGTGTGGGGGGTTGGGGGATCACCATTTGTATTTATGCCATGAAACCAAACTAATTTGAAATATCCCCATTTGAGGATTGTTACCATTATAGTCTATGGAAAAATGTCCGAAATTCGCCGATAACGCGTAAACCTTCCGCGATTCCTTAGCTAGAGATAGCACCTTCTCCTATATTCCCGCACTTTTGGCGTGGGGACATGAATAACCTTATACAAATATATAGATGATGGCCCATACAGTGAACTCTCTGTGCAATTGTCACTAATAGGTCATATCAGAGGACTCGTGGACATCCTTTAAGGTTGGAGAAAAGAATTGTCATCTTCAAGTTAGGAGAGGTTTCTTTAACAGTCGAACGGTGAACTGTGGACTGTCTTCCAGCAGAGTGGTAAAATGGCAAGTTCATGAATAACTAAAAAAGCTGGATATTTCTAAAACAACAAAATATTGAATTACTGGTAGTAATGCTATAGATCTGGTGATCCAGGGATCCTTTCCGATTGCCTTTTGGATTCAGGAAGGTATTTTTTCCCCTTTTTTAGCTGGGGTTTTTGCCTTCCTCTGATCAACCTTTTATAGGGTTAAAAAAAAAAAAAAAAAAAAAAAGGGAATAGGTTGGACTTGATGTTACGAATTCTTTATTCAACCTTAAATACTATGTTACTATGTATATCAGTGTATAGTTTTTTTATACAATTGACATTGTTTTTTTCCTTTAAAAAAGACCCTAAAGCAACGTAATCCTGTCCCTCCTGTCATTGTTTGGGTAGTAAGGTGATCTAAGATGATCAGCTTTTCTATCCGTGTAGAAGGTTGATTATGGGTAAATAAGAGGTCAATATGATTAAAAATGCACACATACCTTCTATTTGGATGATATAGGGAGATAGAACTCCATTTCTACATCTAGTTTACAGTAGTTCATCAGTTGTTAAGTGCAGCATAGTTTTAACAGCGAATTCCCTTTTAAACTAGTAATCCCCGATTTCATAATCCCATTCCTCCACTTCATTTAAAGACCTTCTTTCTCTCCTCTCTTCGTCTCCCCTCTCGTCTCTCTCTATCTCCCCACCTCTATTTCCCTTTTCCCCCTCTCTTTTCTTTCCCTCCTTCTTTCCCCTCTGTAATGTTAATATTGGCAAAGGAACTGACGGTTCAAGAATGGTGTTAAGGAGCCATTTAATGTGAAAATAAGAAACCAAGCCTAAATAGAGTTTGGGGGTTCGACAAACCAACTGTCTGCCATGTACAATGCTGTTTTGACACCTTACACTGGGCGTTCCTATAACACCTCTTAGCCAACTATCCAATCACGCCCTTAACCCCTGGTGTGATATGCTAATTTGGAATTTTCCAGGTACATAATTGCCACAGATTCTGTGTACAAGTCATTCTATTGAGAAAGGCCAGTCGGTGACTGACTAGCGAAACGTCTTCAACAACTAACCTTCAGTCCAGTTCATCTAATTAATACAACATATATACCATGACCTGGATGAATGAATATTACAGATACACCATGACCTGGATGAAATGAATTTACAGATATACCGGACCTGGATGAATGAATATTACAGATATAACCGTGACCTGGATGAATCGAATACTTACAGATATAACCGTGACCTGGGATGATGAATATTACAGATATACCGTGACCTGGATGGATGAATATTACAGATATACCGTGACCCTGGATAGATGAATATTAAGATATACCGTGCGGGATGATGAATATTACAGATATACCGGACCTGGATGATGAATATTAGATATACCGTGACCTGATGATGAATATTACAGATATACCGTGACCTGGATGAATGAATCATTACAGATATACCAGTGACCTGGAATGGATGAATATTACAGATATACATGACCTGGATGGATGGATATTACAGTATATACCGGACCTGGATGAATATATTACACGATACCATGACCTGGATGGATGAATTTTACAGATATACATGACCTGGATTGATGGATATTACCGATATACCGTGACCTGGATGAATGAATATTACAGATTACCAGTGACCTGGATGGATGATATTACAGATATACTAGTGACCGTGATGAATGAATATTACAGATATACCGTGACCTGGATGATGGAATTACCGATATAACCGTGACCTGGATGGATGAATATTACAGATATACTGACTCTATGGATAAGAAATACCGTACCTGGGAGAAACCGTGAATGATGATGACCGATGAGGATGAAGAATAGTAAACCGTGATGGAGGTGGATAGTGAGATGGGCGTGATGGATACCGTGAACGTGGGGAGAATATGACTGGAGAAGAGAGATTGAATGAATAGAGTAGATGAGACCGTGATGGATGGTTAAAGACCGTGATGATGATGAATGAATACCGTGACAGGGAATATCCGTGGATGGAGTGATGGTGAGGACTATTACAGATGACGTGACCGTGATGAGAATGATGATGTAATGAGATGAATTACAGTGATGAGAACGTATAATGACGTGATGGAGAGATGATACTTAAGATACTAGGGAGACTAAATAGTATACCTAGGATTGTGAATTGATACGTAGACTGTATGAAGTGCGGTGAACGTGAAACTGGAGGTGAAGATAAACCGTGAACCTGGAAAAATGATGAATAGTACCGATATAACCGTGACCTGGATGAATGAGAACCTTCACAGCATATGTTGGCTTTTATTTTCACTTTTCATTCTTATGACTCTTTCATGATATCTTGCTTACGGTAGTTTACAAATGAGTGTTTGTTTTAAATATAAAAACATCTGGTTAAATGTCTGTTCCTTCCATGTACAGCAAAAGTTAAACATATCTACATACATTTATAAGGAGTTACATCACAACTGCCTGAAAACTCGATAGCACCAGCTTCATCCTCCAAACCACCTATATCATGAAGAGAAAAGATCTGTATACAACAGGTATGAAGGACAGAATATGAATTTCTTACAATATTACATGTTCAAAATATTTTAAAATATACTACATACATTATGTATTGTGTTTTTTGTTTGTGTAGGAGAAATTCTTCAGTTGATCATCCTGCAGAGGATCAAATAAAGCAACATAATTCAGACAGCGTTTCTTTAACATGTGTGGAAAGATTTACATCTTGGGTAATAAGTTTTTTACGGTGTGATAGAAATAGTATTGAATCGACAGACGCATCCTCTAACACAGTAAGTGAGGCCACTGGTAATATAGCTAAAGATTAGGCTGAGGATTCCTCTTTAAAGGATATTTTTAGATTTTTACCCGTTTTCTATTAAACAGGAACTGTGGTCCAAAATATACTTTAGGTAAATTGATAGGGAATGCTCTCCTGAAATTTTTGCAATTTATTTCCATTGTTTATTTTGCATAGGTTTTGAAGATATTTACATTTTTGTGTGTGATATGGCAGCAGCATCACCAGGTCCCCTGCACTCCTGCTCTGAAACCTGTCAGTCAATCTGCCCTGTGCTCCTCCCCTTTCAGCAGCCCATGTCCCTCCCACTCATGGACCCTATGGTCCCTCCAGTTGCAGGCCCCCCATGGCCCATTCCCTTAGAGCCCCACGTGGCCCCACCCACTCGTGGGTGCCGTGGCCCCACCCACTTACGGGTGCCTAAGGGCCCCCTCACAGGTGCTGTGGGCCACTCTGACACCCCCCTGCACAACACTCCCCCCAAACCCCCCTTACACAACACAACTCCCCCCCATGTGGCCCCGCCCACTCGCAGGTGCCTAGGCCCCCCTCACAGGTGCTGTGGGCACTCTGACCCCCCCCCTGCACAACACCCCCCCACTCCCCCCTTACACAACACAACTCCCCCCCCCAAACTGTGGAATCAGCCTTTCAGGCAATGAGAACGAGTGAGAACTCTGCCTGAAAAGGCTGTTTTCACACTGTGAGAGAGAAGGGCTGTACCTTACCTTCTCTTCAGCTGCAGGTCCTTCACACAGCAGAGAGGAGGAGGGACTTCCTGTCTCCCTCACCACTGAGGGAGTCTGAGGCTGTGCTTGCCGGCGGCACTGTGCAGGAGAAGCCTCAGGAATGTCACATGTCAGCCTCCCACCCATTAACTTTCTGGTCAGTCATTTCTGTGTATCTTGGGCTGTGGAGCACGTAGAGAGGTGGTTGATGGCTCATTTTACAGGTAGGAAACTGGCCTTTCATTTAAACTCAACTTGTTTGGAGTAAATAGAATTTAGTTTACAGGGAAAAGGACAGAAATATATTTCCCCGTTTTTGTTTTATACTGCCAAACTAAATTCTATTTGTTAAACAAAAAACAATGTATACAGGGCTACCATCAGAATTTTTTTTGCTCCATACTAGGTAAATAATTGTTTCCTCCTATTATCATGCCCCTCCATACACACTTTTACTACTCACAGCAGCAAGATAAGGGTGGGCACCGTTTCACACGGCCCGCCTCCCCTTGTATATGTACGATTTCCAAACTATTATACTTTTGACTGCTTGTGCCCCTAACCATCTTTCATGCATGAATGAAGGGAATCACCTCGCCTCTAACGTGCCAGAGCAGCATCCAAAGCAATCCTCTACCATGTTCTCCCAAGTTGGGAAGTTAGTGGAATGTTTGTTCTGCTGGTAAACTAAGGAGGCTGTACATAGTTGCTGTCCAGGGAATCTGGGCCCTAAGAGAGTTAATAGACCCAATACTGGGGTGCCTCCTGAACCCTTCCCCTCCTCAAGGCAGCCCTGAATTTATAAAATGAATGATGGCAACACACTAAGACATATGCTGTAAGACTATAAGGGCCATACAAGTAACATTTAGTAAGCTTGCTTATTTAGTAGGTTAACTGGTAACTGTGGCGGGTATCAAGATTGGTTATAAATGGGCATTAATATGGGGTTTGTACATTAAAACATTTACATTATAACAATTTTATTATCTAAAAACTCACTGCAAGAAAAATATTACAGGAAGTACATACATACATACATAGGAAGTACATACATACATAGAAGGACATACATACATAGAAGGACAATACATAGGAACAGGAATCAACATAGGAAGGACATACTACATAGGAGGACACATACAGGAAGTACATACATACATAGGAAGGCATACATACTAGGAAGTACAGGGCTGTTTTGTTTCTTTTGACTTTTCCTTACATGTTAAACGCCCACCCCCCGCATTGTACTAAAGTAAAAGTCATTTTTATTACGCAATTGCTAAAACATAAAAAATGACAAAACTTACACTAACTTCTAAGCCTGCCCATCATGAAAATTTCACACTTGAGGTTGTTCAGAACACTTTTCACAGATGAGCATAAAAAACGTTGTTAATCCGATGTCTTTTTAAATACTAGGAGCAGCCTTAGTGTCATGACGCCAGTTCGCTGGGCACGTGATCTGACAATTAATCGGTATTCGCTGCCGCCACTTTAAGTTACGCCTTAAAGACGCCCCAAAAACTTGACTCTGACTATGCACACCCTGTCCTGGCAGCTAAATGTGAACACTACACATTCACTCCAGCAACTAACTGTTAATTAGCATCAGTCCTTCACAAACAGTCACAGAGTTAATTACCATTTACACGGCACCTCCTTCAAACACATATAAACTTATCAGAGGCTAACTGAGTTCTTTTAGAGCATCAAAGACAAAACTTATTAAATTTTAGATTTAATATTCCAAAGGTGGACAGTGCATATAACAAAAATGGTGTTATAATAAAATGACATACAATAGGTACAACAGTTATAGGAAATAAAAAGGATAAAAATATTCACAGACTCATTAGAAGAAGTCCTGTGTCCTGGGGCAGGAAGAAACATTGGGTCCATACACACGTTTTTAGCATGTCCCCTAAGTATGAACAAAATTATAGGGGATACAATGATTTTTAAACCATTTGATGAACCACCCCCCCTCCTGTATGCATGAGGTGGGAGTGTCTAGGAATGTCCAGATTTACGACTAGCCAAAAGCATTCTTCCCCCTCAGTTAGACAGATTCCATATAAATGTAGATATGTACATTATGGGATATTGATCACATATTCCTCTCCAGTATTAATTATCAATTCCTCCAATACCAAACATAACCTGTGTATAATCCATATTTCCCCAGATATTAATATCTCACCTTGGCAAGGGAATAAGGGCTCCATGTTGGGTATCATATTAATGGGCATATTATTAATTTACAAATATAACATTGGTTCTGTCTTACACATTCCAATACCGAAATACATTTTTCTACATTTTGACTGTCCTTAAAATGACCTCTTGGTACCACACCAGACCCCTAGCTGAAGAGAATTCCAGATACATTCTGCTCCACATTGTCTGGAAAAGGAGATCTGGTTCCATGCTTCACTAATCGTAATATAACAATAGGACTGTCCTAGGGTGGAATGGTATTTTTATTGGTCCTTTGCAAGAACTAATACCAATAGTTAACCCATTCTTACCAAGTCACTACACACTTTCCTGACACTTAGCATAGCCTTTCAACAGTCTATTCTCGCCTTGCAGACTACTCTTTAAAATTCAGTTTACATTGGAAAGCAATAGGCCTGAAAGTGACAGGTGTGGTTGGTGCGGTTATCAGGATATCTTTCCCAGCATGTACCTTCACACTTAGAGAGATAGGAGTGCATCTATTAATCAACATTTTGTATTTTGTTACGGTAAATAATTCCTGTGAGACCCACACTTTTAATGAGTTATACAGTTCCCTTTTTTGCACTTCCAGGACATGCACTTTTCTGCTCCACTAATGATGGCAGAAATTACATGATTCTTTTGTTTCTAAATCACAGTATACAAGAATTTGTAAACTCTTAAGTCAAATAGTTTACATTTTATTTTCATGTTAATGTATACCCTAACCTTATTTAATATTGACTTTTAAAAGGATCTTGACTCTACATGTGCCACTTCTCGTTATGGGAATCAAGACTCTGATTTCAGTCAGTTCATTATGGCCACCCTAGTGGGATGAACAAGGAATTACAGAACATGATTTTGATGAGGTATTAGCATGTGTTAGTATGTTGATTGTACATTCCTTTTTTTTTGTCTTAAGGGTATGTCCACGCCTTCGCAAAAAATAGTAAACCCATTTCTTACAAGAATCGCAAATCCAATTCCCCATTACATTTAAAGACCTTTTTTCTCTTCCCTCTCCCTCTTCTCTATCCTCTCTCACCTCTCTCCTTCCCCTCCCTCTCTCCCACTTTTTCTCTCCCTCCTCCTTCCCCTCTCTCGTATCTCTAGTATCTGTCTCCTTCCCTATTTTCCCCCCTTTTCTTCTTTTTCTCTCTATCTTCCTCTCTCTTTCCTTCCTCCTCTCTCCCCCCTCTCTCCCCCTCTCTTTATCTGTCTATGTCCCCCCTCTCTCCCTCTCCCCCCTTTTCCCCTCTTTCTTTCTATCTCCCCCCTCTCCCCCCTCTATTTCTCTCTCTACCTTCTCTTTCCCCCCTCTTTTCCTCCGCTCATCCCTTTCCCCCTCTCTCTCTCTCTAGTTCTATCTCTAGCTCTCTTTTTCTCCCTCCTCTCTTTCTCTCTTGCGTGTGCTCTTTCCCCCCTCTTTTTTGCTCTCTCTCTCCCCCTCTCCCCCAGAACACCAGTTGCGTGTTACTTACACTCTTCAATAATGCTTCCAGGCTAAGGAATTAAATGTCACGATTCACTGCCGCAGCCCCCTGCTACTTCCTGTAAGGTCGCCAGTCACGTCTGTCACAGTGACATCATGACCAATGGCTGATGGCCATTACCGATGAGCCTCCACTGCTGCTGCCCTGAATGAAAGGGAACATTGCAGCAGTAGAGGAGGCGGTGGGATTGTGGAGTTTTACTTATAGTTCCTAAGGCTGGGAGCATTCGTTTATAAATTACAAACAAAAATGTCTGACAGTGATGTCATATGTCAATAAATCCAGTATACAACAATCTGTAAACTCTTATAGTCAAATAGTATTAAAATATGACAATGTGATAAAAGTATCATTTAAGAAAAAATATCTACCTTTTTTATTTTTGTCTTTGTAGGTTACAACAGTTTTTCCTTTTAACCTTATAAACCTAATTCTTTTTTTTAATTGACTTTTAAAAAGGATCTGGATGACTTCTGTATCGATAGCAGTTTTGAATTGGTGACTACAGACTCCGATTTCAGTAATGAGCCTCAGTCATTTGTAGTCAGCTCTAGTGGAGATGAACAAGGAATTACAGAACTTGATTTTGATGAGGTTTAAGCATATTTTATTATGTTCATTGTACATTCGTTTTTTGTCTTAAAGGGTATGTCCACGCCTCCTACTAAAATGTAATATGTTATGGAGCACCCCCCAAAACCCCACTTGTGTACTCTTCAATAATGCTCCCAGGCTGAGGAATTAAACTTATAACTCAACGATTCACAGCTGCAGCTCCCTGACCAATGCCTGACAGCTATTACCGAACGAGCCTCCCCCTGCTGCCGCTCGTGAATGGAAAGGGCACATTGCAGCATTAGAGGAGCGGTGGATTGTGGAGTTTTAATTATTATTCCTCAGGCTGGAAGCATTATTGAAGAGTGTAAGTAACATAGAACTGGGGTTTGGGGGGGCTTCATAACATATGATATTTTGTAGAAGGTAGACATTCCCTTGAATGTTAATTGAATGCTTTATTTTTATTAGAATGAATAAACTTTATAATCAAATGGTTATGTGTTGGAGATATAGATTCCTGCACTATTACAATATGTTGTAGTTTGGAGTTTAGTTAAACAATATGTTGTCCTCACAATATAGACATTTTCTCTTTGCATAGAAAATGTGTTCCTAGTAGTACGTCAGCTATACCTTAACTATAAGTCATCTTTAAATCTGATCTTATATTAACTGTTTATGAAATAACGCTGCATGGGCAGTGTATAGTTTATAATGATTAAACTCTTTTGGTAGAGTTCTCTTGTTAATTCTTTAGATATATGATGAATACCGTAGATACTCGAGTATAAACCGAGGTTTTCAGGCTTTAAAAAAAGCCTGAAAATCTTACCTCGGTTTATACTCGAGTCTTGAGTATCTTAAGTGGCAAATACTTGCAAATAGGGGTAAATCCTCCTTTATTTGTGCATACAGTATGCAAAAATAAAGGAGGATTTACCCCTATTTGCAAGTATTTGCCACTTAAGATGTTTGAAAACTACAACTCTCAGCATGCTTTATTGCTGGGAGTTGTAGTTTTCAAACATCTTAAGTGGCAAATACTTCAAATAGGGGTAAATCTTCCTTATGTGCATACAGTATGCACAAATAAAGAAGGTTTTACTCTTATTTGTAAGTATTTGCAACTTAAGATGTTTGAAAACTACAACTCCCAGCAATAAAGCATGTTGGGAGTTGTAGTTTCCAAACATCTTTAGTGGCAAATACTACCCCCTCGGTTTATACTCGAGTCAATATCTTTTTCTCCTTTTTTAGCTAAAACTAGGTATCTCGGTTTATACTCGGGACGGATTATACTCGAGTATATACGGTATATTGTCCCTTTAGTGCTCCACCCTTGTCTTTTTTTTCTTTCAAATTGCTTTCCCTTTTTTAGGTGACTGTTTTCCAGGCTGAAGATAGTAATGCCAACTCCATTTCTCCTTGCTCTGTACATGTGTGACCAATATTGAGCTTGGTTATGTGTGCAGAGGTGGAGTCAGCAGGGGAAGACTGAGAGCTGGCGCTCCTATCTCCTACCGAATGATAGAATGGATTTATAGAAAGTAGATTTTTAGGGATGAATTGTTCCTTTAAGGAATAACTTTTAAAGGGGAACTCCACTGCCCTTGTGCTTCCTATCTCTGTTAATGCACCTAGGGTAAGGACCTGATCTTCTCCATTAACCCTAACTTAATGAGCTAAACTTTAACCATAGAAATATCTGCAGCTGGTTTTAATTAAATTAAGGTAAATGTGTCTGTTGAAAAGTCGTTGTTAATTTTTATTATGGTTATCGCTTCGTCATATCGATATCTTAATAGTAATGACTTATGTTTCTTTTTAGGATTTAGACTTGTTCCGCATCAATGGGGAAATTTACTGGATGTGTGCATAATGTGGGGCACAAAACTTTCTACCTGGTAACACATACAAGGTAGGAGGAGAAGGAGACAGCCTTTCTGAACAGGGCACTGCACCCACGGAAAGTCCTGGTGAAGAAACAGAAGAAGTTACTAATGTCTGAACTTGAACTTCTTAATATAAAAGAAGTGTAATGAATGTTGTTATAAATATAGATGAAGAGTTTTGTTTTAATCGCTTCATCCAAATTTACACCCAAGTTGCGATGGCATCGTGATCGGATTTCATCGGTGTGACCTAGCCCTAAATCTTGTGGTTCTTGTTACCGTATTTTTGAAAGAAAGAAGACGCCGCTTCTAAGGTTCGGACCTTGGCGAAAGGTCAGGGGGTCACCAGCACCCGGACCACCCACTAGAAGGGGTGAGTCTTTAAGCTGTGGAAGATATAAAAGGGATTCAAGTGATTGATCTGGGGTATACACACCCAGATCGCCATGTACTCTTAACTGAGTGTTTTGTGTCTATAAGGCACATATCTGAAAAACATAGCAGTCAATGTTTGATTAGGGACCTACCAGGGAGATCTTGTTTTAGTTCTTGTTACTAACTCATACGTAATATGATATCTTGTTACCGTATCTTGGAAAATAAAACTTTTCCCATTTTTCCCATTTTGACTGTCTCTTCTGCCTCTTTGCATTACCCTGACACTACTTAAAAGGAGCGACATGTAAACAACCTGACTGGATATGTTGCACTAAAACAAATCGGAGCTTTTAGGAATAATATTTTTTTAGCTTTCTAATATTTCTTTTATATATATAATATAGCAAGGATGGCGGCAGGCACTCCTCTCGTATGTGTGCCCTGGTGCTGTCCATAGAAATATATAGAGTAGCTGTATGGAGGAAGCACTCACGGGTCTGCCGTCTTCAGAACATGTGAAGATGAATACGTAACTCCCTTAAATTGGGAACATCTAACACACCCCTTAGTGACGTGTGTGATGGGCGTACATAGGAGTGATGTACATCGGAGACACACCCCCGATGACTGTAAGGTAGGAGGGGTACACTTGCTGGCTAGGAGGCAATGTATCCCTTCTACCTTACATTCAGCGGGGGGTGTCTCTGATGTACGTCACTCCTATGTACGTCCGAGATACCAGTAATTCTCAATATTGTATCCCCGTACCAACCAGAACTACACTATATGTATTAATACCAGTAATTATCAATATTATATAGTATCCCTGTACCAACCAGAACTACACTATATGTATTAATACCAGTAATTATCAATATTATATAGTATCCCTGTACCAACCAGAACTACAGTATATTTATTAATACCAGTAATTCTCAATATTATATAGTATCCCCCCGTACCAACCAGATCTACAGTATATCTATTAATACCAGTAATTCTCAATATTATATAGTATCCCTGTACCAACCAGAACTACAGTATATCTATTAATACCAGTAATTCTCAATATTATATAGTATCCCTGTACCAACCAGAACTACAGTATATGTATTAATACCAGTAATTCTCAATATTATATAGTATCCCTGTACCAACCAGAACTATACCTATAGTATTAATACCAGTAATTCTCATATATATAGTATCCCTGTACCAACCAGAACTACAGTATATTTATTAATACCAGTAATTCTCAATATTATATTATCCTGTACCAACTAGAACTACAGTATATATTAATACAGTAATTCTCAATATTATATAGTATCCCTGTACCAACCAGAACTACAGTATATCTATTATACCATAATTCCTCAATTATTATATAGTATCCCTGTACCAACCAGAACTACAGTATATGTATTACTACCAATAATTCTCAATATTATATAGTATCCCCGTACCAACCAGAACTACAATATATGTATTATTACCAGTAATTCTCAATATTATATAGTATCCCTCTACCAACCAGAACTACAGTATATGTATTAATAACAGTAATTCTCAATATTATATAGTATCCCTGTACCAACCAGAACTACAGTATATGTATTAATACCAGTAATTCTCAATATAATATAGTATCCCTGTACCAACCAGAACTACAATATATGTATTAATACCAGTAATTCTCAATATTATATAGTATCCCTCTACCAACCAGAACTACAGTATATGTATTAATACCAGTAATTCTCAATATTATATAGTATCCCTCTACCAACCAGAACTACATTATATGTATTAATACCAGTAATTCTCAATATTATATAGTATCCCTGTACCATCCAGAACTACAGTATATGTATTAATACCAATAATTTGCAATATTATATAGTATCCCCGTACCAACCAGAACTACAGTATATGTATTAATACCAGTAATTCTCATTATTATGTAGTATCCCCGTACCAACCAGAACTACAGTATATGTATTAATACCAGTAATTCTCAATATTATATAGTATCCCCGTACCAACCAGAACTACAGTATATGTATTAATACCAGTAATTCTCAATATTATATAGTATCCTGTACCAACCAGAACTACAGTATATGTATTAATACCAGTAATTCTCAATATTATATAGTATCCCTGTACCAACCAGAACTACAGTATATGTATTAATACCAGTAATTCTCAATATTATATAGTATCCCCGTACCAACCAGAACTACGGTATATGTATTAATACCAGAATGTTATCTGCTGTGCACAGGGAGAACGCTCGGGACTATGTGTTTCCCTCGGCCGCGGCAGACTCCCCTATAGAGAATCTACCGCGGACGAGGGAAATTTTCCCTGTTTCCCGTACTAGCGCCCCCAGCGACCCGAACTTTCAGCAAACGCGCTCGTTTGTGAAGCAAAGTGCAGACAGTACCGATAAAGCCCCACTAACGTCTTATCAGGGCGTACCTAGTTTAAGCCTGTTCTGTTCCCTCTGATTTCAACATTTCAAAAGCCTTTTTCTTTTTTTCATTCCCTCTTTTACCTGATCAATAAGCCAGGCAGGAGTTTTTAAACTTGTTTTCTAAAGGTATAAATTTAAAAATGTAATAGTATAATAAAAGTGGCCCACTTCTGCTCAATAACTTTACCTAGGAACAAATCCAGTCTATGAGCAGGAGTGATTCCTTTAACAACCTAAATTTAGCTTTCCTAAAGTTAAAAGTATTTGTTAACCAAGTGCACTTTAGTTTTTTGCAACCTATATTAAATTACACTATTTAGCCACCCTTTTGCTTCCTGTACACAGTTCCACCCATATTGTTTCTGCCATATCGTTTATACCCCCATCTTTCTCACCTTTTAAAATTGGATCAAAATTTTATTTAACATACATACATACTCACCCTCCATTCTTATTAACTCTGTCATGTACAAATAAGGAGTATCCTTCAATATTTACTGTCATGTGAATCATTTAGCTTTCATACCTTTCCTTTAAAGCTATTAGTTCTAGTTCCTTAGTTTTTCCAGCCAGACCTCTTGCATTTCTAAACATACATTTTCGATTATCAATTCATTTACTTCCCTACTTGGACATACATGTCTCTTCATCCTCTATGCTCCCCCCTCCCCTATCTCCTCCCTCCATTATCGTACTAGCCCCTGATCCTTAACCCCTTTATATACCCCTGTGTAGTCCTACAGTAGTTTAAAATCTCCTTCAACCTCCTAGCTATCTTCTCCCCAAAAACAGTTTCACCATCATTAATGATGTGCAGTCCATCTCTTCTAAAGGGACTGTAACCAACAGAAAAGTTAGCCCAGTTCTCTAAAAACCCAAACCCCATGTCTCATTAATACTTCTAAGCTCCCACAGGATCAACTAGCTGGGAAGAAGCAACCCTACTCTTCTGCCCCTTACTTCCCCTGGTGACCCTTACAAATCGATCTTCCTTCATCAACTTATCTGCCCCATTTCCACCCTCCAGTTTACTGGCCCCTGCCAGTACCTGCATTTCCACCAGGTTTGCCAAGCCCTGCAATGCTGGAGGTTTCCCCTTTAGATTCTGGACCTCAGAATCCAAATGGGCAACCCACTCATATCTGACACATACAAAGGTCCCTTGGTGCAGCTGGTCCAAGATCTCATACGCGTGGCAGGATGCATATTGAGTGGCCCCAACAAAACTGTCCATACTAAACAGCACTACACAGGAAATCACTCAGAGCTCGGAATCGCTCAGCAAGCAGGACTTATACGTGAGGTTAAAACCCCATTGATTTTATGATCAGGACAGGGCATTGGTGATCATTTGAAAAGTTGTCCTGATATTTCATTTAATCCTCATTCCCATAGGGATAAAATAACTGTGCACCAGGCTTAAATGCAATCTAGTTTATAATCCCCCTTAGGAATCATATTTACATTTAAATAGTTCTTCAAGCTTAGAATTTCCCATTATCTTTTATTAACTCTAATAAGTTCTTTTTATAGGCTTTCAATGTTTTTGTCGTCCTTTTCCATAAATCCTTCTTCACCAAACATCTCAATCCCAGACCATTTCTGAACTGCATCTGCCATGTTTTACATACATCTCCCTATGGTTTTCACCTACAAAGCCCTTTATTAGGATGTGATATTTCTGTATTTTCAATATATTCAATGCAATATTCTTTTTAATCTGAGAGACTGCTAGGCCTACCTTGTGCAAATTATTGTATATGGTAGCCAGGGAACAATAACATGGCTGAAGAATTCTCTACTTAAATATTCTTTTCTGGAGACTTATTCTTAGTTGTCTCAGTATTCTAAAAGAGCATATCCACCCCTCCCAGAATATTTCCCCGCCACAAAAACCCTGACATTGCAATAGTTACTTACTTGGCTTTTCATGAAAACAGATATTCAGTCCAGAGTCTGCGGTCCTCTTTTTCGGTTGTTGCTGCTTCCTCTTAAAGCTGGACAAACATGTTACAAGCTTGCACATGTGTAGAGGAAGCAGCCCAGTCTGCACCAGGAAGAAGATGTAAGAAGAAGAAGGACCAATGAGGGGGATGTCTACCTCTGGGCTAAATATTTGTCTTAAGGAATGCCAGGCAAGTAACCAATTCTAATAATACATTAATACATTATGTTGAGGTAATTCTCAATGAGGACCAAACATTTTGCCTACAAATTCTTATTAGAAGTTACCTTAAAATGTATGTATGTGTTTGTGAGTGTTGCTCCTCCTCTCTTTCCCATGTTTGTTTGCTTCTGGGAGCGCTTCCCTCCTCTCTTTTCTGTGAGCCAAAAATGTATTTGGCACTATCCCTATTGACTTACATCACCAGCCGCCAAGGACCTTTGCAGATAAGGTATTTATTACATTGAAGTCATTCAAACGTAATTAATAAATTCTCCTTTAATCTTCCTTTTCATTCGGTCTCTATATAGAGCAAGTGGTATGAAGATTTCTAATAGGTATACTTAGTTAGGATGACCGCATTTGACATAGTATCTGCTGCACATGATCCTCTGACCTATGTTTATTTTTATTTCTGCCTTGCTTCTCCAATACCACTGCTGTATGATGCCAGTAATCCTGATTTTACTTACACTGTGGCCCGTCAGGTGGATGGAGCAATGGCCAAGGTCTGGGCAGGTCAGGACCAATGAAGTGGCTGGGCTGTGACCCCAGTCTGAGCATGGTTGGACACCAAGATCCTTTTCGAACAGGGATTCACTTAATACAGAGCCATTTATAGTATAAGCAGCACAAGGATTTTTAAGTCCAAAACCCATATCATGTGCTACTTAGCAGCCCAATGTGACAATCTATCTAGATCTGCCTGCAGCTTTTAATGGTCGACAAATTTTCCTGTCATCCAAAAACACAGAGACCTTGCTGACAATACCTACGTCCATAGAAGTGGCCCAACACAGAACCCTGTGGCACCCCACTTAGCACTTTAGTCCATAATGATGAAGCCCCATTAACAACTACTCTCTGCATCCTATTCATTAACCAATTTTCTATCCATGTACAAATGTGCCACCCCAGACCAACAGACCTTAGCAACAAAATATTTCTGCTTATTCAGCGCTGTGTAATGTACTAACCACAGAAAACACATAGGATGAAATTGTACAACAATAAACTCATCTATTTATCTTAGTATTTTAATAGATAAACAGAAATGGAATGAGCAGAATTACGTAATTGGTTAATAGCAAACTAATAGCAAACGGTCCAATGTTTTTGCAATTGGAATCCCCACCTTTTACCAGCAATCTTCTGTAGATTTCAGCTCATAAAACTACGGTCTGCTTCTGGAAGATGGGGTCGATGGCAAATTTTTCAATCAGGTTTTTTCGATAAACCAATCAATAGCGCCAAAAACAATCAATTTGATCAAATTCTTTGAAATGATCAGAATTTCCATGACGTGTATGGGGGCCTCAAGTTGGGTACATACACTACAGATGACAAACAGATTATTTGAGGTTTTCTAAAGATCCCACTACACACAGTCCCGTGCATTCTCCCTATATATAATCCCAAAGTTGTCGGTGAGCGTTTTTCGGTTTCAGAAACGCTCCTTAACGATAAAGGAGCTATTTTGTTTCATCTGACAGAGTCGTCCCTTTATTGTTTAAGTGTGTGCCGAGACAGAAGGAATATTGTAAGGTGACAGAATAACTGAATAACATGACATTACACAGATCAACATATTGGGTCATGTGATCTGTCATGTGATTGTCTGGATCTATAAAGGTGTTTTTTCCGATATGTAAGGCATTGTATGAGCTAGCACCTAAAGGTGTTAGAGTATTTGACACCTGGCTCTGTATTATACAGACATTTAGTGGAAATCAATAAAGAAGGTTTTTAAAGGATTGTGAGTAGATGAGGTTATATCCATTAGAGGAAACCGCAGTGAGCACGGTTAACCTTCATCTAATGGGCTAACGCCTTGCTCATAATCATTTATGTGATGCTTCTTAAACAGAACACATAATGAAAAGGGGGCATGGCAGAAAATGGTCATGGTTGGCGCCGAATTAAAATATCCAAAGTTTTATTGTGACCTGCAATTTCTTTTGTTGATTGTCATATACGTAAAGTCAAATTCACAAGTTAAAAGATGAATATCAAAGAACAGATATTCCCTAAGAAAGATGGGTTTAGATAAACAATGTTATTCCATTTAAAGGAGAACACCTTAAACAACATTTCTTCTGACTCATGGGCCAGAAACTGCTGTTTAAAACAGCATGTTATTTGTCTAAAGCTGGGTACACACATAAGCGATATAGGGACGATCCTGAGATTAGCCCTATATTGCTAATGTGTATAAGGGCGAAACGACTGCTTCCAATGCCCAACAATGTTTGGTGTTGCCATTGGAAACAGTCGTTCTGAAGTACTAAAGTATAGGGAGTCAGCTGTGAATACAGGGAGTATAGTAGTCACGAACATTCTCCCTATACTTTATAAGTGTACCCTCATCTGTCAAAGATGAAAGACAGAATTGTGCAGATTTTGACTGTCATGTTTGACAGATTGGTACTGTATGCAATTAAGCAATGTCTAAACCAAAATACACACTATAGCCTTTAAAGGATAACTATGGTCTACAAACAAGCTAGGGTTAATACTATCTTTATGTCTTACCTTTAGAATAAGCCCTGGTTCATTTTCTAAATGCACGTAGTCTGAAGTTAAGGAGATGAAAAGGTTAATGTTTCCTGTATTTTTCTTGGCCTTTGTCCTGAGGGAAGATAGGTGAAAAAATTACCTGTTTTAACACCTTAAGGTCCGTATACTTGTGCGATCGCGGGGGCCGATGGTGTAACAACTGCCCGATGTTCGTTTAATGTATGGGCGATTGGTTGGTCCGGCTTCACCCATAAATTACACCAGACCTGGGTAAAGTAAGGCCTGGGGGCCAAATATGGCCCTTTGGCTGCCCCCGACTGGCCCCTCAGTACTAGACCTGTAGCCAAAAAATTCTTAATATTATTTGATTGTCTCAGGCTGAAAAATGTATTTAGTTTTATTTTATAAAAAAAATAATGACCTGATCAATTGATTAATTGAATTTGATTGAATAGATATTATACACTTTTTATTATAAATTGCTACACTAGTAATGAACCAGGGATATTAATTTATCTTTTTATAAAATCCAGTTTTGCAATCTCTATAATGAGAATTGACCTATCCAAGTTTCTCATGCAGACTCCTGTAAAATTTAGTTGCCCAAACTGCATTGCACGATACTTAACTGCAAACACAATTGTAGGGCCGCAAGTCGGCCAAACAATCATACATTTGCACAAAGCTTTAGCCTTTATAGAGATTTAGGACAAGGGTATAAATACCCTTGAACAATGATTTGGTTGTAATTGATAATGTATAGTTCACTAGGTCCTCAATAATGCATACCCAACCACTGTTTTCCTGTCCCCCGGCTCCTCACAAATGAATGAACAAGCTAAGGGACAGAGGAGGATTATTTTGGTCATTCTGGTACCGAGGCTGTTTACAGTTGAAGGGTCTGTGTTTACATGTGTACAGTAGTCTGGGCCCAGAGGTTGCAGTTACTGGAATTTACATGATCACATTTGAGGTTTATAGGATTTTTTTAATGAATTAGGGTGACAGTACACTTTGATCACTGATTAAACTAGTGCGGAGGCGACGTACCCTGTATTGTGAGAAATAAGGGGTAACCATGAGTCTATTGATATATTTACGGCTCTATGGGTCTCTCTATCACACTCTATTTCTCATTATAGACCTCTAGGTCACTCTAGAAATGACTCTACATAGCCACCCTACCAACTCTATGTAATCCATATATCCATATCCATGTACAGTATACGTCTCTGTCTGTTTCTAAAATGAACCCTCTCTATAATTCATCCTGTTGCTCTTTGCAAACTTTTTTTTCCGTATACATTTTCAACAGCTGTTCAACTAATTCCCCAGAGCCTTTTTTTAATGGCACATGCAGAACTGTGGTTCCTGTTAATTAGGCTCCAAGCTAATTGATATATTACTTCATGTGTAGTGCCTGGAGCACTGGGGCACCCAGCTTGCTCTCAATATCTCTTACCATTCATAAAATACACTTCATCTGCTAGGAGCACAGAGGTCGCAGGTAACTGGAGAATGGGCTGTGCTGTATATAATTAATGTTATGTAACAGCCACTGAAAGGAAAGCAGAACAAAGATACAGTTCCAGTTCTATAGCCCATTGCCTGATTCTTTTCTGAATAGGATCTACAGTATAACATGCTGAGTGGTTGCAATCAAATTCCTCAACTATAAAAATAAAATATGGAACCAGAAGGGAGATTCCATTGATATGGTAAAGTGGAGACATTGCAGGACACACGAAAATCTTCATACTCACCTGTGATTTTCTTTTCAAGTGCTGGAGCAACTGTTAGGTAGGGTTAAAAAAAAAAAAAAAAAAAAAAAGTGAAAAGGTTGGACTTGATGGACGTATGTCTTTATTCAACCTTAATTACTATGTTACTATGTTACTATGTAAGTCAGTGGGCAACCAAGGGTTAAGTCCCGTCTGTCCGCGCATGCCAGGTGTAATATAGCTATAAATGTAGGGCCCGCCCCCCCCCGCCAGCATCTTTGAGTGACTGTTCCTAACAGAGGGGTGGGAGCTTGCCCACTGACTTGCTCCAGCACAGGAAAAGAAAATCACTGGTGAGTATGATGAAGATTTTCGGGTTTCCTGTACTTACCCAAGTCAGTGGGCAACCAATAACGAGGGGAGGACACATGTGTGGAATGCTATTATTATTTATTAGATGCAGCCTGAAATAATTTAACTGCAAATGTATCAGATGATACGTCTAATTTGTAAAATGTTAGGAAGGTATTTAGTGATGACCAAGTGGCAGCTTGGTATAGCTCCTCGGAGATGCACCAGCAGAAAATGCCCAAGAAGTGGAAATTGCACGGGTAGAATGAGCCCTGATGCCATTGGGCATTACTCTATTTTTCAAACTGTAGCAAAGCCTGATGCCCTCTTTTATCCATTTGGCAATGGTGGTCTTAGATACTTTACAGACTTTTTTGCTTCCCGTGAATGAAATGAAGAGGTTATCTTCTTTTGCGAAAACTATTGGTCTTGTCAAAGTAGTTTTTGATGTATCACACAGGATCTAGAAATTCTGTGCTGGTATTTTCAGTATTCTCCTCAGGAAAAGATTGAGCAGGTATGATTATATCTTGGTTAATGTGATATTTAGTCACAACCTTGGGTAAGTATGTACGGTCTGGCCTAAGGATGATCTTATCAGCATGGTAGATGAGGTACGGTTCTGATATTCTAAGTGCTCCAATGTCAGAGACTCTTCTGGTTGAGGCTAGAGCGACTAGTAGCACTGTTTTAGTTTTAATTCTTTGATAGCAGAGGTAGCGATTGGTTCAAATGGTTTTGATGTTAAGGCATCAAGTACCAAGGTGAGATCCCAGGAAGGAATAGGTGGCTTTCTTGGGGGCTTCAGGCACTTTACTCCCTGAAAGAACCTTTCAATGAGAGGTTCTGATGACCATTGGTAGTCTGTCATGGCTGAGATGGCTGAAATTTGCCCTTTAAGGGTATGAATAATGAGACCCTTCTGCAATCCTGCTTGAAGAAATTCTATTATTATCGCAGGAGTATTGGAATTTGGTTCAGTTTGATTTTCTGCACACCAGTTCAAAAAGGTATTCCAGATACAGTAGTATTTGCTTGACGTGGAACCCTTTCTAGCTGCTAAGAGAGTGGTCGTTGCCTCTTCTGAGAGCCCTAGGTTTTGGAGTTTCTCCCTTTCACAAGCCAGGCCGTTAGCTGGAGCGTCTTGAGCTGATGATGTAGAAATGGCCCTTGTGCCAAGAGATTCGGGATCATTGGGAGCTTGAACGGTGCTGCAATTGTTATATTCATTAGTGTCCAAAACCACGGTCTCCTCGACCAGTAAGGTAATATCAGGATTGCTAGAGTAGCTTCTCTGATAATTTTCTGTAGCATCCTGGGAACCAATGGGAGAGGCGGAAAAATATATACAAGTCGGAAGTTCCATGGAATACTGAGAGCATCTGTCAACATGGCTCCTTGGGTTTGAAACCGTGAGCAAAACATTGGAAGTTTTGTGTTGAATGGTGTGGCCATTAGATCCACCTGGGGTGTTCCCCATCTTTTGCATATCTGTTGGAATATGGAGGGGTTCAGTTCCCATTCCCATGGTGAGATTTTCCGTCTGCTCAGAAAATCTGCTTCTAGATTGTGATCCCCTGGGAGATGAATTGCTGTAATTGTCTGAATATTGGTCTCTACCCAAGTTAAGATTTTCTCCACCAGTTTTGATAGTATCTTGTTTCGAATTCCTCCTCTCTTGTTTATATTACCAACCAGAACTACGGTATATGTATTAATACCAGAAATTCTCAATTTTTTTAGATTTAGAAACTTATCTAGCCCACTTTTAAAGCTATTTAATGAACTTGCCATTACCACATCTGCTGGAAGACAGTTCCACAGTGTCACAGTTCTCATTGTAAAGAAACCTTCCCTAACCTGAAGATGAAACTTCTTTTCTTCCAACCTTAAAGGATGTCCACGTGTCCTCTGATATGACCTTTTACTAAATAATGCATGAGAGTTTATTGTATGGCCCATTAATATATTTGTATAAAGTGATCATATTCCCATGCAAATGCTGCTTCTCTAATGTAAACAGCTCTAACTTGTCTTATCTGCCTGCACAGTCAAGCCTCTTCATTCCCATTATTCATTTATTTGCCCTTTTGTGAACTGCTTCCAATTCCAAGATGTCCCTTTTGTATATGGGATTTCAAAACTGCACCGCATATTCCAAATGAGGCCTTACCAGTGCCTTGTAAAGAGGGAGAATGATTTATTTTCTTTTGAATCTATTCCCCTCTTTACACAATACAATATTTTGCTAGCTCTAGTCGTTGCATTGTTTGCTACAGCTAAGTCTGTTATCTACCCCCCCCCATTCTTTTTCCAGTTGAGATTCACTTAACGCAGCTAAACCTCAAATGCATCACCTTCCATTTATCAACAATGAATCCCATCTGCCATTCTGCTGCCCATTGTGATAATCTATCTAGGTCTGCTTGCAGCACTTGCACATCATTGGAAGTTTCCAAAGTTCTGCATAGTTTAGTGTCATCAGCAAACACAGAGACCTTGTTCTCAATGCCCCTTCTAAGTCATTTATAAACAGATAAAACAGAAGTGGCCCCAGTACAGAACCCTGAGGGGCCCACTTAGAACTTTACCCACATAGATGTAGCTCCATTGACCACCACTCTCTGTTTGCGATCCAATAACCAGTTCTCTATCCATGAACAAATGTTTTCTTCTAGGCCAACAGTCCTCAGTTTATACATTAGTTGCCTATGTGGCACAGTATCAAAAGGTTTTGCAAAATCCAAGTATACCAAACCCCGCTGTGCCTGAATCAACTTCTTATCACTTATCATAAAATCAAATATTAAAAAATATACACATCACACCGCCTGTACCTGATTACTTCTTACTCACTACATCATAAAAAATCCCAAATATATCCATCCCCGTGGACCTAATTCCTGAATCTAATCTTTACTCACTTCATCATAAAAATCCAAAATATGATCACATTCCACTGCTGTACCTGAATCTAAATTTACTCACTTTCATAATAAATCACAAAGAATCACATTCCATCCGCTGTACTGAATCTAACTTCGTATTCTCACGTTCATATAATAAAATCCAAAATATATCACATCCCGCTGTACCTGAATGTAACTTATTACTCCTTCATCAGTAAAATCCAATAATCACATCCACCGCTAGGTACCTGAATCAATTCTTATCCACTTCATACATAACAATCCAAAGATATCATTAACATCCACCGTGTACCTGAATTCAACATGCTTACTCACTCATTACATAAAATCAAATATGATACTCCCCGCTGCACCTGAATCTATATTCTTAACTCACTTCATCATAAAATCCAAAATATATCACATCCACCGCTGTGATACTGAATCTAACTTCTTACTCACTTCTCATAAAATCCAAAATACATCACATCCACCGCTGTGACCTGAATCTAACTTCTTACTCGCTTCATCATAAAATCCAAAATTATCACATCCACCGCTGTACTGCAATCTAACTTCTTACTCTCTCATCATAAAATCCAAATATATCAATCCACCGTGTACCTGAATCTAATTCTACTATCATCATAAAATCCAAATAATTCACATCCACCGCTGTACCTGAATCTAACGTCTTACTCACTCATCATAAAATCCAACTATATATATAATCCCACGTTGTACCGAATCTAACTTCTTACTCCATTCTCATAAAAATCCCAAATATATCACATCCAAAGCGGTGAATGACATTAACTGCTTACTCACGTCATCAGAAAATCCAAAATACCACAGCTCACCGAGTACCTGGATCTAACTCTTACTCACTCATCCAGAAAACAAATAATACACACCACCGCTGTGTACCTGAATCTAACTTCTTACCGCTCATCATAAAATCCAGTATTACCACATCACCGCTGCTACCTGAATCTAACTTCTTACTCGACTTCATCATAAAATCCCAAAATTATATACTCGAGTATAGTCGACCGAGTATAAGTCAGGTAACGGTACCCATTATTACCTCAAAATTTAGTAAAACCAATGACTCGAGTATAAGTCGAGGGTAGTTCCCCTCACCCAGGTACCAGAATACCCATTTGGAACATCTTCCCATGCCAATAATACACTACTAATAAAATTCCCCACCCACTTCTCACCGCCATACCAACTTAACTACTACAGACACTACACACTCCTCACATTTCTCACCCTGCCACGAATACACCTTACCTACACTTAAACCTTGACAGTACGATTTTAACAATACTCCCTGCACCCATCTTCTCACACCTGTCCACTAACACTTACACTTCTCACTATCTCACGTACACTACACTACCTCCACTACCCATCTTCCACCCTGCCACTACAACTAACTTCATACTACAGTACACTACACTACTCCCTGCACCACATCTTCTCACCCTGCCACTACACACAAGACGTACACACTACAGGTACACTACAACTCCCTGCAACCATCTTCTCACCTTGCAACTACACTACACTACACTAAACAGTACACTACATACTCCCTGCACCCGTCTTCACCCTGCCACTACACTACACTTACACTACTACAGTACACTACACTACTCCTGCACCCATCTTCTCACCCTGTCCAGCTACAATACTTCACTAACTACATTACACTACACTACGCTGCACCCATCTTCCTCACCACTGACTACACCTACACTAATCACTATACATACAGTACACTACATACTCCCTTCACCCATCTTCTCAACCCTGCCAATAACACTACACTACACTACTACAGTTTACCACTACACTACTCCCTGAACCCCTCTTCTCACCCTGCCACTACACTACACTGTCACGTACTACCGTTACACTGACACTACTCCACTGCACCCATCTCTCACCTGCCACTACACTACACTACACTACTACGTACATCCTACTCCCTGCACCCCATCTTCGTCCTGCCACTGACACACACCCCTATCACTACTACAGAAACACACATTACCTCCCTGCAGCACCACATACCTATCTTCAACCCACGCACTTGCCATTCTACACATACACTTCACTACACAGACAATACCACTAATCCCTGCACCCATCTCTCACCCTGCCACTACACTACCACTACTACTAATGCCTTACCTTTGCAGGAGAGTCGGGCCCCCGACATCATTGATGGAGGAATCCGGCTGACCCGCGTCCATGATGGTCGCATCCACTGACGTCACGACTCGGAGCGGTCTAATTTCCCGGGCCGAGTCGTGACGTCAGAGGATGGCGACATCAGTGGACGCGGCAGCCGGATTCCTCCCACCAGTAAGTGATGACTCGAGTATAAGTCGAGGTTCAGTTTTCAGGCTGTTTTCACAGCTGAAAACCTCGACTTATACTCGCAGTATTACGGTTATATCACATTCCACCGCTTTGTACTGAAATCTAAGTCTGTACTATCACTTATCATAAAAACCATAAATTTGTCTGATTTTCTTATAATCCCATGCATGAAAACTACTATATTAAGATCACTTTGCAGGATATGATCCGTAACAAAAGCTCTTCTGTTTTTTCAAATTCATATTTTGATAAGTTTTACTCGGGAATATAAAGAAGATAAACCATGCATCAGACAATACTCTTGCGAATCTATAGATTATTGTTCATTATCAGAGCTTTGATGTGAATCTAAATTATCTGGGGACACCACAGCATGACGGATAATTGTATACAGAGTAATAGAACATGAGTATCACTAGTACCCCCCAGATATATTTAAAACACAACTCCAGTATCCTTAAAAGCTTTCATCCTACAGAGGACAGTTAGGAAAGTTGGCAGTTGTAGTTTTCAGAAACTGGGATGATACGTGTGACTGTCCCGTAATAGACAAATAACAAAATGGCCCCAATCATTTGCAGGCAGAGTCCGCGTGCTGCAGCTCCCTATACCTTCTCTATGAAATAACAGAAATTAAAGAAAAAGCTTTAAACTTCTAACTAGAGGAGATCCGGACACACACAATTTTAGGTTTGGCCAAAGTTTAAGTCCAACCTATAAGTAGCGAGGACTTAATTTCTTCTATTACATATCTTATTTTAGTGGGGTTTGGCCAGGGGTTAAAGGGCAACCACATAAGTACCATGAGTGATTCAATGGAAATGTGCTTATCTCAACAAAAAGATACAAAGGCATCCAGGGCGCTTTATGGTAACAGACTAACGGCAATTTTACTGGGGTGATCGTGGGCTTCAGGATGGGAATTGTGTCAGTTTTCTAAAAGTCACACACAAAACCATAGCAATGATATCTCAAGTGGAATGTGGCACTACTGCATCAATTGTAATTAATGAGAACCAGTTTGGATGTGACAGACTTCTCTCTATTTTATATATAGGAGAAAAAACAGTTCCAATGCCGCTACCGGATTTGCAACCGCACGCTTCTTTATTAAGGGTCAGAAACATGTGAGAAAGTACAACGTTTCGGGTGGTACAACCTCTCTTCAGACAATACATATATATATATCTATTTACAAAGAAGATAAATGTCTTGCCTATACAGCAGCAGAGTGTTCAGACACCAATTGTGCTGCGTGCTGTGTGCAGTTTTACAGCTAGAGAGGAACATAGCCCTTAAAACGGACAGTGACAGAAAGTTTACCGAAATTGATTGGCAGGCGTTAGTGGAGGCAGTGAGACAGGAATCATTTTAAAAGGTGAATGAAGGTGATAGCCTATTATTTTATAAGAGAGTGGAAAGGGTAGGAGCTTACCAGGTAGATGGTGAATTGGACACCGGACAGGGACTGTTGTTTTGCAGTTCAACAGCGATGTAGCAGTGTAAGGTGTAATGAAAGGACAGGTAGTAATGGGTCTATCTCTATCCTGCTGTTCTCAGTTTATTAACCTATTGTGTCTGCTAGATTTTCATTTTCCAGTCCTAGTCATTCAGGTGAATTTTTCACTAATATTTCCAACTTGAACCATTTCTTTGTAATAATTAAAGTGGAAACTCGTATATACCAGATAATTCCCTATTATCTTTAGAAATTTAAGGGGGAGTCTATTTAAAATAACTCATCAGCTAGAAGACCAATTTGTTACAAAGTTTGTTTCTAATTAATACACTGGTGGGAGGATTAATGACATTCCTTATTATAGTGTGTGTTATATTAAGGGAAGTATATGAACATTCATCAACAGCAAGAAGACCAAATGGTTTCTAATATGGAAATAATGTTAGACAGTTTATGGCTATTTACAATGAGAGAAGTGACATACACCGGGGATATAATCACTTTGGTGGGAATTTACTATTCTGGGACAAATCAGATATTCTCTTGTATATGTAACGCGCAGACCATGATGGTACCTAGTACCACCAGTCCAACTCCCAGTATTCCCCAAAGGCATTCCGTAATAGCAGAGGACATTAGGAAATGCTTTCAGTGTGATGCTGGCAATTAGTAGTTTTAGAGATCTAGTGGGATACTTGTTGACTTCCCTGTAATAGAGAAATATTACAAAGGCCCAATCCTGCAGTTGGAGTCATGTGGCAGCTCCCCCTATTTTTTGTTGTTGAAATACAAAATAAAGCCAGGAGTGAGGAGTTTATTACATTTCTCATTTTTATTTTTTTTTAAATCTCCAATTTGTATAAATTTTTTGATTAGAAACAACATATCATAACGATACCTTACATATAGAGTTAACGAGCTCAGGTTAGATGTGTTCTGTATTTACAGAGCCTATTCTTATCTTAGCTTGTTTAGTATTTTTGGGTTATGATACGGGATCTTAAAGGATAGAGAGGAGAGGGGAGAGTTTGGGGGTTGGAAGAAGTTAGTGGAAGTTAAAGCCATGTGGATTGGTTGTTTTGTTAGTTAGCATGGTATACATAGTGCTATATCCTATAACAATTAGAACATTGCGTTAGTTCCCCTTTTATTTTTTGTATATAGTCCTAGTTATTATATTATATAATCAAGAGGTCTTTGTAGGATCAGTTTCCATATATGCCATCCAAATGGACCATGGTGTTCATTGAATATGGTTAGTTCCCTCCATCTCATTCTATGGAGTAGTTCCGTGACCCCCATAGTGTGTTGGCTGGGAGTACCATCCTTCCAGCTGTGAGAAAGTGTCTCAGAAGGTTTTTTGGTGTGTTGAACGGAGCCGGGAATCATGGAGAATAGTACAGTTTGTGCATCTGGCATAAGAGATTAGAGCTGTGATTGTGTTATAGGTTCCAAATATTGATTTCCAGAAGGGTTGTATGAAGTAGCATGATAGCCAGATAGGGAGAGTGAACCAGTTGGTATTGGACTTCTCCAGCAGGTGTTTGGGAGGGGGGGTAGGGAACATTTATGTAGTATTCAGTGGACTGACGATACCAATCTGGATATCATTTTGTAATTATCTTCTGGGCTCTGACAGGCTGGACATTTTGTGAGTGTTAATTTAAAGCATTTCTGCCATTGGCATTTGAGAATTCAATTTGGAGTTGGTTCTCCCAGTTTTGCTGGTGCAAGGTTGGTAGAAAGTGGTTTCGGTTGTTTCCCATGTAACGAGTATATTTGATAATAATATGTTTTGGGGGAATGGGAGTTAAATTACACTACCGTTTTCAAATTGGTATGGTAGTTCTTTATATGTAGATAGTTTGCAGTTCAGGAGGATTGTAGGTAATGGTATAGTTGTTTTGTTTCCAGGTAGTGCGAGGTGGTTATTGTGGTTTCTTGCGCTCGAGTAGTAGATAGGGTATAGCGGGGTTGGTTTGGTGTTTTGTCAAGCATGCACAAATCTGGGGTTTTCTTGTATGTTCCATTCAAGGAGTGATCGTGTGTTAATCACTGTGTAGAGAATTGTGGATTTTGGACTATTGGAGATAAGAGACTGGGCAGTCGGACAGTTTTAGAATTGTTTTTGTGTACAGTCCATATTTGTGAAGACTTGGCGGGATAAAAGAAGTCTTGGGACTGTTTAGGGCTGTTATTTGGGGGTGAGCATGTAAATTCTGTACTCGGTAGTGGGATTAAAATGTTAAAGGATATCCCCCTTCAGAGGAAATTTTTGATATATTGATTCCCCTGTCCCCCAGCCCAAACCGCTTATTTTATTATAGAAGTGCCCCAAAATACTTACCCCCTCGTTTCCTCCGACCGCACTGCCAGACCCTCTCTTGCGAAGAGAAAAATTGCAAGCAGAGGGGCGGGGCGGCAGTGCGTCCTGTGATTGGGAGCGGCAGCCACTCACGGACGCGCTGCCGGAGTTCAGTTGGCGGTGGGGAAAGAGGGAAGGAGTGTAAGAAAAGTTTGGGGTCACTTTCTACATAATAAACTATGCGGTTGGGGCTGGTGGTGGACAGGAGAATATTATATGGAAAGGTTTTACGCTATTGGGAGGAAGGAGGGAATCCTCAAGTCTAGGGACAGGGAGGGGGAGGAGGGGGAGAAGGGGGCAGTCAGCATGCCAAACTTCTTCCCGGAGCCAGGTAGGAGGCAAGTCCTATATGGACTCCGCTATCCTCCTGGTTGGGCAGTTTTTGGGGACTTTGGGGGGGTGGCTACATGGGAGAACTATGTCGTAGCTGGGGTTGGGATGTTAGGTAAGGATTAAACTACACTACATGGTGGGGCCAGTAGTTGGGGGGATTATAGTTTTGGGGGTGGACATGCCCTTTAAATATAGTTACCCTGGTCTTATCCTGACTGTGGAAGATCCAGTCTGTGATATGTGCTAGTATGGCGGAGGTATGATACCATTTGATGTCGGGGAGACCAATTCTTCATGAGTCCTTGTTGTGTATAATGGTGGTATATTTCAGGCGGTGTGTGCATAGTTTAGTGTCATCAGCAAACACAGAGACCTTGTTCTCAATGCCCCTTCTAAGTCATTTATAAACAGATAAAAACAGAAGTGGCCCCAGTACAGAACCCTGAGGGGCCCCACTTAGAACTTTACCCACATAGATGTAGCTCCATTGACCACCACTCTCTGTTTGCGGTCCAATAACCAGTTCTCTATCCATGAACAGCCCTCACTGTATACTAGTGACACGTTACCAATATCCTGCTGCTTCTGAAGCCTGTATGCTATACAGGCATCCGATCCTCCTCCTTTTCGTACCCGCCTGCTTTCTTATCTCCCGATGCGCGTGCATTCTTTCCTACATGCGCAGTTATTAACTTCCGTAGTCGGGACTGCCTGACCCTGCTCTGTCAGCCGACAGCCAATTGGAACATAGGAGTTACGTTCCCATAGATACAATCCCTGCACGAAGTGACATGTGCAGCCCTCCGTGGCAGCTCCCCCCTTTTGGCAGCTCCCCCCTCCGTGGCAGCTCCCCCCTCCGTGGCAGCTCCCCCTTCTGCGGCAGCTCCCCCCTCCACATCAGCTCCCCCCTCCTTGGCAGCTCCCCCCTCCGTGGCAACTTTCCCCCTTCCGTGGCAGCTCTCCCCTCCGTGGCAGCTCCCCCCTTCTTGGGAGCTCCCCCTCCAACATCAGCATCCCCCCTCCTTGGCAGCCCCAACTCCGTGGTTAAGCTCCCCCTTACGCGGCAGCTCCCTCTCCTTGGCAGATCCCCCCTCCATGGCAGCTCCCCCATCCTTGCCGCTCCCCTTCCAGGGCAGCCCCCCCCAGTCAGCCAAGCCTCCGCCTGACCCTCTGTTAAACCCCCCCTACCTTGTAGAGGGTCTGCTGTCTCTACTCGCAGTGTTATAGAGCCGTCCGGTTCACAGTCTGAGACACTCCTCCTCGCGTATGTGAATCCATGAGTGTCTTTTCGTTAATTCACATACGCGTGGAGGAGTGTCTCAGACTGTGAACCGAAAAGCTCTATGACACTGCGAGTAGAGACAGCAGACAGCAGACCCTCTACAAGGTAGGGATGGGGGGGTTAACAGAGGGTACAGACGGAGTTACCACAGAGGGGGGAGCTGCCAAGAAGGGGGGAGCTACCACAGAGGGGGAGCTGCCACGGAGGGGGGACTGGCCACGGAGGGGGAGCTGCCACGGAGGGAGAGCTGCCATGGAGAGGGGGACTGGCCACGGAGGGGGAAGCTGCCATGGAGGGGGGTGCAGTTGATAAAAACTTCCCCCCTCTGTCTCTCTCTGCACTATCAGCTGTGAATAGATGGTGCAGACAGGAAGGAAAGGCTTTGTTTACATCACTGGGATCAAGTGGGTGTGGCAGAAATCATGAATATGCATGTGATGATGCACATTGACTGACAGCCTGCCCAGCACAGTAGCAGAACTTCCCCTGGCTGCTACAAAGGAACAGAGGTGATTTTTGAAAAAAAAAAGGTAGGGGGAGGACTGGGGGAAGGTGAACTTTCATATTAAAAAAAAAAAAAAGTTTTTCCATCAGTGGAGATACCCTTTAATGTCTACCTATGATTAAGTACCTGTTGCGGTACAAAACGCGCCCGGCTGTGTGGGCTTGGATTGCTCTACAAAGATTTGAACATAAGTTTATTGTATACCTTCTAAATGTCACAGATTGTTCAGGGCAGTACAATGTATTACTACATTTTGTTCTGTTGTTGCCAATAAGAATGCAGAGCACCGCCTCCTCCTGCCCCTTACCTGAAATTATAGTTCTTCTGTGCTGTGATCCTCCATAGCAGAGCACAAGGAAGTAACTGTAAGTTATACTGAACCCATTCCTGCTCGTGAGAGTCCATGGGGGATATTTTTATCCTCTGTCTCACTTCTGTGTATAGGGACTGACACTGACTAATAAACATCCTCTATGGGGCTGCTGGTGCTAGAACCTATATAACTTACACCTTGTAAGTTTAGATGTTAAACTACAACTCCCAGCATGCCTTGCCTGCATTCTCCTACCAAAGCATACTGGGAGATGTAGTTTCCAAAATATAGTCTTTAAAATGGGTATAACCTATTCGCTATCGCACACACCGTATCTCCTCTCCTCGTGTATCTTTCTATTGCATTTTAAAATGTTAGTAGTAGAGAATTGTACCGTGTGAGTCATTGGTGAAAGTGAAGACATCTTGGGTATAAAATCATACCTTTTATTGGCTAACTAACATGATTCAGTAGGGTATCATGCCTGAGGAAGTGTTTCTAAAGCTTGTATTTTCAATCATTTCAGTTAGCCAATAAAAGGTATGATTTTATATCCAAAATGTTTATATTTTAAAATGCTGTAAGGTTTGTAGGATCCTGCATTGTCAGTCACTCGAGGTTCACTAGATTTGCTACTCAGCTAACCAACAGTATGTATATTGCATTTTACTTATAATACATAAGGCTAAGCATTTTCAATGGGGAAGTGCAGTGGCAAGAATCTATATTAAAGTCACTTAGTGATGTCTTAGTGATGTATTCCACGGCCCCTCCCCCTATCTCTCCCCTCCCTGTATTAGCCATTTATATAGGAAGCGCTGTTTATTATTGTCAGATGGGAGGAGTCAGTGGAAGGGTAGGGAAGGGAGAGTGTGTCTGTGCTTGTTTTTTTGGGTGGCCTTATGCAGCCTTGTTCTTCTATATGGTTATGGAAATCCTTGGTGGCGTAATATCCTTATATTTCATTGTAGGCACTGTATTATCCCTTATATAAATTGCTACTTGGGTAAGCACCGGCAACATTGGTATTGCCAGCATCACTGTTGTCACTGGCAGCCGCAGTGACCCTGGCCCGGTGTTGGTGACATCAGTGGAATTGGTGTCTCTTTGTAAACAATCATTTTTTAATGAGATAGGAGTACTTTCTCTAATATTAATCAGCTTTTTATAATGAGAGTTATCTATTTATTCCAGTGTTACAGCTATTGTCTCACTCTCCCTATTCCAGTGTTACAGCTATTGTCTCACTCTCCCTATTCCAGTGTTACAGCTATTGTCTCCCTCTCCCTATTCCAGTGGTACAGCTATTGTCTCACTCTCCCTATTCCAGTGTTACAGCTATTGTCTCCTTTGTAAACTACTTAGTACGGCCAGCGGTGGGTTTAATTATAGTTTTAGGGGTGGACATACCCTTTAATCCAGGAAAAAATAGCTAAAATGGAGAATTACCACAGGAGGCAAACTATGCCTGTAACTCAGAAAAACAAGTCTTCGTTTGACAATACTACAGATAGACACATGTACTCTGTATACAATATTATGAAACTTACCAGTTTCTCGACAGTTTCTCCAATAGGGGATTTTTCCATGCTGTTTTTGGACACAAAGATTGTAAGAAAAATGAATAAACTATAACAATCATATCAAGCACAACAATATTACATGGATATATGTGTTTATGTATAGTATAGTTTAGTATTTGAGGTTGAATAAAGACATAGGTCCATCCATTCCAACCTACTCAGCAATAACCATAATTCCTGCTGAAAACCACCGACATGCTTTTAATACATGGAACTGTGTGTCAAAAAACCCATCTGATGAAATAATAAAATGACACACGTGTACAATGATTGCCTGTCAATCCAAATGACAGCGGGTGAACAATGTTAACATGAGAATAAGAGCAAATAATTAGATCTCCCTGAGAGAACGCAACAGGTAAAGTCCCAAGTTACTTACAGGGAACAAAGCAGGAATAGTAAAGCGCTGATTGTAGGAGCATTACGCACTACACAGAGGAAGGGGAAATAGGCTTTTCGGAAATTAGTTGCGGAAACAGTGGGCCTTATATACTAAGATGTGCAAATGGTTTCCTGTTGTATTTTTCTGCAGCAACCAATAGAATGTTTGCTTTTTAAAGGACATGTCCACTCAAACAATGTTTTTGCTAATAATGTAGATTACCCCACCAAGCCTAGTTTTTGCATGAATAACTTCTGCAAAAGATGTTCTTGAATGTCCTTACCTGACCCGGTCCCTTGCTGTCTACGTGCCGACCCCTGCTCCTAGTTTAAGATCGTTGTGAGCAAAAGCAGGAGCAGATGGCTTGTGCGCTCTTAGCCAATGCAATTCCTGGTTGCGGATTAACTGACAGCCGCAATCAGAAAGTGGAAAAAATAGAGAGAGAGGAAAGACAGACTGCAACAAAACTCTGTATTAGTTAGATATTATAAGACCGTCCTTTATTTTCATAGTATTATTAATATGGGGGGGTCAGAGTGCCCTTTATTATTATGTTTATTAAGGGGGGGTCAGAGTGCCCTTTATTATTATGTTTATTATGGGGGGGGTCAGAGTGCCCTTTATTAATATGGGGGGTCAGAGTGCCCTTTATTAATATGGGGGGTCAGAGTGCCCTTTTGAGTTTTATGGCCCAGTAATATATTGGTAAATAGTGATCATATCCCGTGAAATGGTCACTTCTCCAGTGTGAACAGCCATATATTGTCTAATATACGTGGAAACCATTTGGTCTTATAGCTTTAGAGCTATTTTACTGATAATCAACCTTCAAAAATATATAAGGAATGGTCAGGTATACTCTCCTGCGTATTATATTACAAACAAGCATTATTTTCACATGAGAAACAATTGGTTTTCTAGCTGATGTTGTATTTTACATGTACTTACCCTTAAGTATAAAGTAATAAAGGAATGGTCATATATTGTTACCTCTTGTGGGCAGAGTCGGGGAGGGGGAGGTTGCCCCTAGCCCGCCTCTAACCTGACATAAATTATATCACGTTTAGAGACGTGGCGAGTGGCGTAACTGGCCCGTGTGAGACGTACTTTACGTCACATAGTAGGCGTGCCCAGAAGAAGAATGCGGGATATCTCCGGTAGGTTCGGGTCGCGGACTTTTCAGGGAGCTCCCGTGACTCCCGGAGGGGTGGGATACCTGACCCCATTTGACATCACAATTTCTGGACTTACAGTAGTTCAAACTAATGTCGTTTTGCCCATGGAAATCAGTAGCTTCTTCATTCAGAGGTGTTGATAATGTGACCAAAATTTGCTGAATTATCAACCCCTCGGACTATAGAACAAAAGTTGGTCCAATGATATCTTTCATAACTCGTGGTCACATGGTCAGGTATCCCCATAGTCCCGGGGTCTCTGCCGGGAAAGGGCGGGAAGCACATTGTTTTGGACCGGGTACTCTGCCTTTGGCATGATCAAGTGCTAATGCTGCATCCATTTCAGCCCACCATTTTGATGACTTAAAACCTTTTGAAATCAAACGGTAGCATTGGTGATGTCTCGTGCAGGATATTCATGTCAAATCAAACGGTAGCATTGGTGATGTCTCGTGCAGGATATTCATGTCAGACATAACAGTGTGGACTGGGCATAGTGTCTTCTTCTATCTAGTAGTCAGTGTGTCCTAGGCATAGTGTCATCTTCTATCTAGTAGTCAGTGTGTCCTAGGCATAGTGTCATCTTCTATCTAGTAGTCAGTGTGTCCTAGGCATAGTGTCATCTTATATTTACCAGTCAGTGTGGCGTGGCCATTAGCGATCTTCTATTTACCAGTCAGAGTGGCCTGGGCATAGTGTCATCTTATATAAAAAATGGCACTCAGCCGTACCACTTATAGTAAAAAATGGCACCTATCCAAATGAAAAAAAAAATATTAATAAAGGGCACTCTGACCCCCCATATTAATAAAGGGCACTCTGACCCCCCATATTAATAAAGGGCACTCTGACCCCCCCTTCCTCTCCATTCCGGCAGCAGCGCCAAGCCCGGTGCCAATTAGTGACGTCAGCCGGCGCGCCAGTACATGGACTGATCGTGCGGCTGCCGGAATGGAGAGGACGCTGCTGCCGGAATGGAGAGGACGCTGATCTTCAATGGTGAGTGACTCGAGTATAAACCGAGTCCGAGTTTTCAGGCTGATTTTTCAGCCTGAAAAACTCGGTTTATACTCGAGTATATACAGTAGATATTTCTATGAGGAAGTCAATATTAACCCTACCCAACCATTAAAATCTCTACCCAGTCATTATTAACCCTACCCAGTAACATTAACCCTATCCAGTCATTATTAACCCTACCCAGTTAACATTAACCCTACACAGACATTGTTAACCACACCAAGTCAGTGTCATGAAGAGTGATATAAAGGAAACCCCCCCCCTTTCCTTTAACCTGTTTTTTTTTTTTTGCCTTTTGCCTCTAAATCGCCTGTTTTTTTAAACTTTAATTGGTAGGGTATAAAGTTGGACTAGATGGACGTATGTCTTTATACAACCTCCAATACTATGTTACTATGTAACTGTTATACAGACATTTATGGGTGGGGTATAAGGTTGGACTAGATGGACGTATGTCTTTATACAAACTCCAATACTATGTTAACTATGTAACTGTTATACAGACATTAGGGTAGGGTATAAAGGTTGGACTAGATGGACGTATGTCTTTATACAACCTCCAATACTATGTTACTATGTAACTGTTATACAGACATTATGGGTAGGGTATAAAGGTTGGACTAGATGGACGTATGTCTTTATACAACCCCCAATACTATTTACTATGTAACTGTATACAGACATTATGGGTAGGGTAAAGGTTGGACTAGATGGACGTATGTCTTTTACAACCTCCAATACTATGTTACTATGTAATGTTATACAGACATTATGGTAGGGTATAAAGGTTGACTAGATGGACGTATGTCTTTATACAAACCTCCAATCTATGTTACTATGTAACTGTTATACAGACATTATGGAGGGGTATAAAGGTTGGACTAGATGGACGTATGTCTTTATACAACTCCAATACTATGTTACTGTGTAACTGTTATACAGACATTAGGGTAGGTATACAGGTTGACTAGATGGACGTATGTCTTTATACAACCTCCAATACTATGTTACTATGTAACTGTTATACAGACTTATGGGTAGGGTATAAAGGTTGGACTAGATGGACGTATGTCTTTATACAACCCCAACATTATGTTCATGTAACTGTTATACAGACATTATGTGGGTAGGTTATAAAGGTTTGGACTGGATGGACGTATCTTATACAACCTCCAATACTATGTTACTATGTAACTGTTATACAGACATTATGGGTAGGGTATAAAGGTGGACTAGACGGACGGTATGTCTTTATACAACCTCAATACTATGTTACTATGTAACTGTTATACAGACATATGGGTAGGGTATAAAGGTTGGACTGGACGGACGTATGTCTTTATACAACCTCCAATACTGTGTTACCATGTAACGTTTATACAGACATTATGGGTTGGGTTTTAAAGGTTGGACTAGATGGACGTATGTCTTATACAACCTCCAATACTATGTTACTATGTAAACTGTTATACAGACATTATGGGTAGGGTATAAAGGTTGGACTAGATGGACGTATGTCTTTATACAACCTCCAATACTATGTTACTATGTAACTGTTATACAGACATTATAGGTAGGGTTAAAGGTTGGACTAGATGGACGTATGTCTTTATACAACCTCCAAACTATGTACTATGTAAACTGTTATACAGAACATTATGGGTAGGGTATAAAGGTGGACTGGATGGACGTAGTCTTTATAAACCTCCAATACTATGTTACTATGTAACTGTTATACAGACATTATGGGTAGGGTATAAAGGTTGGACTGGATGGACGTATGTCTTTATACAACCTCAATACTATGTACTATGTAACGTGTATACAGACATATGGGTAGGGTATAAAGGTGGACTGATGGACGTATGTCTTTAATAACCTCCAATACTATGTTTATATGTAACTGTAACAGACATTATGGGTAGGGTATAAAGGTTGGCAAAGATGGACGTTGTCTTTATACAACCTCCAATACTATGTACTATGGAACGTTATACAGACATTATGGGTAGGGTATAAAGGTTGGAAAAAGTGGACGTATGTCTTATACAACCTCCAATACTATGTTACTATGTAACTGTTATACAGACATTATGGGTAGGGGTATAAAGGTTGGACTAGACGGACGTATGTCTTTATACAACCTCCAATACTATGTTAATATGTAACTGTTATACAGACATTATGGGTAGGGGTATAAGGTTGGACTAGACGGACGTAGTTTTATACAACCTCCAATACTATGTTACTATGTAACTGTTATACAGACATTATGGGTAGGGTATAAAGGTTGGACTAGACGGACGTATGTCTTTAACAACCTCCAATACATGTTATTATGTAACTGTATACAGACATTATGGTAGGGTATAAGGTTGGACTAGATGGACGTATGTCTTTATACAACCTCCAATACTAGTCACTATGTAACTTATACCGAACATTATGGGAAGGGTATAAAGGTTGGACAGACGGACGTATGTCTTTATACAACCTCCAATGCTGTCACTTGTAACTGTTATACAGACATTATGGGTAGGGTATAAAGGTTGGACTAGAAGGACGTGTGTCTTTATACACCCTCCCCATATTATGTTATTATGAACTGTTATACAGACATTATGGGTAGGATAAAAGGTTGGACTAGACGGACGTATGTCTTTATACACCCTCACTATTAATGTTATTATGTAACTGTTATACAGACATTAGGTGTAGGATAAAAGGTTGGACTAGACGGACGTATGTCTTTATACAACCTCCAATACTATGTTACTATGTAAATGTTATACAGACATTATGGGTAGGGTATAAAGGAAGGATAGGACGTATGTCTTTATACAACCTCCAATACTATGTTACTATGTAACTGTTTATACAGACATTTGGGTAGGGTATAAAGGTTGGACTAGATGGACGTATGTCTTATACAACCTCCATAACTATGTTACTATGTAACTGTTATACCGACATATGGGTAGGGTATAAAGGTGGGACTGATGGAGTATGTCTTTAACAACCTCCAATATTATGTTACTATGTAACTGTTATACAGACATTATGGGTAGGGTATAAAGGTTGGACTAGATGGACGTATGTCTTTATACAACCTCCAATACTATGTTACTATGTAACTGATATACAGACATTATGGGTAGGGTATAAGGTTGGACTAGACGGACGTATGTCTTTATACAACCTCCAATACTATGTTATATGTAACTGTTATACAGACATTATGGGTAGGGTATAAAGGGTGGACTAGAGGACGTATGTCTTTATACAACTCCAATACTATGTTACTATGTAACTGTTATACAGACATTATGGGTAGGGTATAAAGGTTGGACTAGATGGACGTATGTCTTTATACAACCTCCATTAATATGTTATAGTAACTGTTATACAGACTTATGGGTTGGGTATAAAGGTTGGACTAGATGGACGTATGTCTTTTACAACCTCCAATACTATGTAACTATGTACTGTTATACAGACATTATGGGTAGGGTATAAAGGTTGACTAGACGGACGTATGTCTTTATACAACCTCAATACTATGTTACCAGTAACTGTTATACAGACATTATGGGTAGGGTATAAAGGTTGGACTAGATGGACGTAGTCTTTATACAACCTCCAATACTATGTACTATGTAACTGTTATACAGACATTATGGGAGGGTAGGTATAAAGGTTGGACTAGATGGACGTATGTCTTTTATACAACCTCCAATACTATGTTATATGTAACTGTTATACAGACATTATGGGTAGGGTATAAAGGTTGGACTAGATGGAATGTTCTTTACTCAACCTCCATACTATGTTCTTGTAAGGGGCAATAGGCTAATCACCTGTTTACCTACGTATTCTATACAGGTAGATATATGTATAGTATAGTACAGTACAGATAGACAGTACTGTATAGTACAGTGAGTAGTATAGTATAGTATAGTAAGTATAGTACAGTACAGTATAGTACAGTATAGTATAGTACAGTAAGGATAGTACAGTACAGTTATATAAGTATAGTATAGTACAGTATAGTACAGATAGTAGAGTACAGACAGTATAGTACAGTAAAGTATAGTATAGTATGGCATAGTACAGTAAAGTACAGTACGATAGTATAGTATAGTACAGTATAGTATATGACGTTTAGTACAGTATAGATAGTAAAGAACATTACAGTATAGTACGAATTAGTATAGTATTAGTACAGTATAGTACAGTATAGTGTAAATATAGTACAGAATAAATAGACAGTTACTAAACTGTACGTACTATACTGTACGTAACTATACTGTACTATACTATATGTTATATACTGTACTATACTATACTGTCTTACTATACAATATGTACTATACTGTACTATACTATACTGTATATAAAGTACTGTACCATACTATATTATACTGTTCTACACTATACTGTACCGTACTATACTATACTGTACTATACTATATTATATTGTACTATACTATACTGTACTGTACCGTACTATATATACCCAGTCAGGGTTCACATGGACAATCCTCTACTGTACTGTACTATACTATACTGTACTATACTATACTTTATTATTCTATACCCAGTCAGGGTGCACATGGACAATCCTATACTGTACTGTACTATACTGTACTATAGTATACTGTACTATATGGTGCTGTACTTTACTGTACTATACTGTACTGTACTATACTATACTGTTACTATACTGTACTTACTATAACTGTACTATACTGTACGATACTATACTATACTTAACTGATACTATACTATACTGTACGTTACTCATACTGTCTTTACATACTGTACTATTACTTATGTACTATACTGTACTATACTGTACGATACTATACTATACTACTGTACTTGTACTGTACTATACTATACTGTATTGTACTATAATTACCCAGAGTCAGAGGCACATGGACAATCCTATACTGTACTGTACTGTACTATACTGTACTATACGTACTATAACTATACTATACTGAATATACTATACGATACTGTACATTACTATACCCATTCAGGGTGCACATGAACAATCCTATACTGTACTGTACTAAACTGTACTGTACTGTACTATACTGTACTATACTATACTATACTATACTGTACTGTACTGTACTATACTGTACTATACTATACTATACTTTAGTGTACTATACTGTACTGTACTATACTTATTATACCCAGTCAGGGTGCACATGGACAATCCTATACTATACTGTACTATACCGTACTGTATATACTGTACTACACTGGTACTGTACTATACTGTACGTAACTTACTGTACTATACTATACTGTACTATTCGGTACTATACTATACTATACTGTACTATACTGTACATACGATTACTGTACTGTACTATACTAACTGTACTGTACTATTTGGTACTATACTATACTGTACTATACTGTACTATACTGTACTGTGCTATACTGTACTATACTATACTGTACTGTACTATACTATACTGTACTGTGCTATACTGTACTGTACTATACCGTACTGTTCTATACTATGCTGTACTGTTCTATACTGTACAATACTATACACGTACTACGTACTGTACTGTACTATACTACTATAGTTTACTTTACTGTACTATACTTTACCCATTAGTGTGCACATGGACAATCCTATACTATACTGTACTATACTGTACTGTACTATACTGTACTATATGATACTGACTATACTATACTTTAGTGTACTGTAGTGTACTGTATGTAATGTAGTGTACATACTGTACTATACTGTACTGTACCATACTATACTGTACTATATGTACCATACTATGTAATATAGGTACATATTATACTGTACTATACTTTATTATACTATACCAAGTCAGGGTGCAAGATGGACAATCCTTTACTGTACTATACTATACCGTACTGTATTATACTGTACTACACGGTACTGTACTATACTGTACTGTACTATACTGTACTATACTGTACTATACTATACTGTACTATACTATACTGTACTATTCGGTACTATATATATACTGTTACGTATACTGTACTATACTATACTGTACTATACTATACTGTACTGTACTATTTGGTACTATACTATACTGTACTATACTGTTAATGTACTGTACTATACTGTACTGTGCTACTGTACTATACTATACTGTACTGTACTATATTACTGTACTATACTGTACTGTACTATACCGTACTGTTCTACTAAATGCTGTAACTGTTCTATACTGTACAATACTATACCGTACTATACTGTACTGTACTGTACTATACTACTATAGTTTACTTACTGTACTATACTTTACCCATTCAGTGTGCACATGGACAATCCTATACTATACTGTACTATACCGTACTGTACTATACTATGCTGTACTGTCTATACTGTACTATACTATACCGTACTATACTGTACTGTACTGTACTAAAATACTATACTTTACTCTAGTGTACTATACTTTACCCATTCAGTGTGACATGACAATCCTATATTATACTGTACTATACTGTACTGTACAAACTTTACTGTACTATACTATACTGTACTGTACTATACATACCCAGTTCAGGGTGCACATGGACAATTCTATACTGTACTGTACTATACTATACAGTTGTATACTGTACTGTACTATACTGTAACTTAGTGTACTGTACTGTACTATTCGACTGTACTATAATGTACATACTGTACAATACTATACTTTATTATGCATACCCAGTCAGGTGCACATGGAAAATCCTCACTGTACTGTACTATACTATACTGTACTATCTATACTGTACTGTATCTATATGTACTATACTATACTGTACTATACTATACTGTACTGTACTATAACTATTTACTGTAGTATACTGTACTGTACTATACTATACTGTACTATACTGTACTGTACTTACTATACTGTACTATACTATAACTTATTATACTATACCCAGTCAGGGTGCACATGGACAATCCTTTACTGTACGACTATACTATACTGTACTATACTATAGTACTGTACTATACATTCTGATACTGTACTGTACTATACTATACTATACTATACTGTATATACTATCTGTACTATACTGTACTATGACTATTATGTACGATACTATACTATACTATACTGTACTTTACTGTACTATTCTGTACTGTACTATACTGTCATACATACTGTACTTATTACTATACGTACTTACTATACTTACTATAATACACTATACGACTTACTGTACTATACTGTACTGTACTATACTATACTGTACTTTACTATACTATACTAGACTGTACTATACTATTACACATACTGTACTATACTGTACTTACTGTACTTACTTACTATATACTGTACTTACTATACTGTACTATACTGTACTGTACTGTACTTTACTGTACTATTCGTACTTACTATACGGTACTATACTGTACTGACTATACTGTACATACTTACTGTACTAACTATACTGTACTGTACTTTACTGTTACTATCTGTACTGTACTATACTGTACTTACGTACTGTACATTACTATACTACACTGTAATATACTATACAATACTGTACTATACTGTACTGACTATACTGTACTATACTGTACTTTACTGTACTATTCTGTACGTATATACTGTTACTATACTGTACTGTACTATACTATCTACACGTACTATACTATACAGTACTGTACTATACTATACTGTACTTTACTATACTGTACTTATTACTATACTGTACTATACTGTACTATACTGTACTGTACTATACTATACTGTACTTTACTATAACTGTACTATACTGTATGGTACTATACTGTACTTACTCTACTATACTATACTGTACTATAATATACTGTTACTATACTGTACTGTACTATACACTATACTATACTCACTGTACTTTAACTATACTGTAGTACTATACAATATACTATACACACTGTATACTATACTGTACTGTACTGTACTAGTACTGTACTTTAACTATAACTGTACTATACTGTACTGTACTATACGTACTATATCTACTATACTATACTGTACTATAATATTACTGTACTGTACTATACTGTACTGTACTATACTATACTGTACTATACGTTAATATCTGTACGTACATACTATTACTATACTATACTGTATAAATACAATACTGTACTATACTTTACTATACTTTACTGTACTGTACTATACTATACCCAGTCAGGGTGCACATGGACAATCCTATATTGTTTGTACTATACTATACTATACTGTACTATACTATACTGTACATTCTGTACTATACTCTATTATAATATACCCAGTCAGGGTGCACATGGACAATCCTCTACTGTACTGTACTATACTATCCTGTACGATACTATACTGTACTGACTATACTGTATTAACACTATACTGTACTATACTGTACTATACTATACTGTAGTTTACTAAACTGTACTGTACTATACTGTACTATACTGTACTGTACTATACTATACTGTACATACATAACTGTACTATACTGTACTATACTGTACTGTACTATACTATACGTTAGTGTACTGTACTGTAGTGTACTGTACTAACTGACTGTACCATACTATACTGTACTATATGGTACCAACTATACGTACTATAATATACTTATTATACTACCCAGTCAGGGTGCACATGGACAATCCTTTACTGTACTGTACTATACCGTACGTATTATACTGTACTACACGTACTGTACTATACTGTACTATACTGTACTATACTATACTATACTGTATTGTACTACTGTACTGTACTGTACTATACCGTACTGTACTATAATATGCTGTACTGTTCTATACTGTACTATACTATACCGTACTATACTGTACTGTTACTGTAATATACTGTACTATACTATACTGTATTGTACTATACTGTACTGTACTGTATATACCGTACTGTACTATACATACTACTGTATTGTACTATAATTACTGTACTGTACTATACGACTGTACTATACTATGCTGTACTGTCTATACTGTACTATACTATACGTACTATACTGTACTGTACTATACTGTACATACTAATCTACTGTATCGTACTATACGTACTGTACTATACTGTACTTACTGTACTGTACTTGACTATACCGTACTGTACTATACTATACTATACTGTATTGTACTATACTGTACTGTACTGTACTATACCGTACTGTACTATACTATGTGTACGTTCTATACTGTACTAACTATACGTTACTAACTACGTACTGTACTATACTACTATACTTTACTGTAGTGTACATACTTTACCCATTCAGTGTGCACATGGACAATCCTATAATATACTGTACTTACTGTACTGTACTAAACTGTACTGTACTATACTGTACTTACTGTTACTATACTGTACTATACTGTACTGTACTGTACTACTGTACTGTACGTACTGTACTATACTGTACTATACTGTACTATACTGTACTATACTATACTATACTGTACGTACGACTATACTATACTGTACTTAACTATAATGTACTATACGTACTGTACTATACTATATTGTACTATACTGACTATACTATCTTATATTACTATACTGTACTGTACTATACTATACTATACTATACTATACTGTACTATACTGTACTATACTGTACTATACTGTACTATACTGTTTACTATACTGTCTATACTATACTGTACTTACCATATAAGAAATCAAATTGGAAGAGTCACACACCTTGCATGTGAACAAAATTTGTTATTGAACCATTAACTCAAATGTGCACAACGTTTCGGGGGGCTCCTCCCCTTCATCAGGTGCACCTGATGAAGGGGGAGGAGCCCCCTGAAACGTTGTGCACATTTGAGTTGATGGTTCAATAAACAAATTTTGTTCACATGCAAAGGTGTGCGACTCTCTCACTTTGATTTCTTTATATTGGATATATGGACTCCCTGGGGTAGGGGTCGCGAGAATCAGCACCCTGAAATTTGGATGTGCTTGGGACCTTGCTTTTTACTGTATTGTACTATACTATACCCAGTCAGGGTGCACATGGACAATTCTATACTGTACTGTACTATACTATACAGTTGTATACTGTACTGTACTATACTGTACTATACTGTACTGTACTGTACTATTCTGTACTGTACTATACTGTACTATACTGTACTATACTGTACTGTACTGTACTGTACTGTACTATACTATACAGTTGTATACTGTACTGTACTATACTGTACTATACTGTTACTATACTGTACTATTCTGTACGTATACTGTATGTACTATACTGTACTATACTGTGACGTAGTACTATACTGTACTATAATATAGTTGTATACTGTACTGTACTATACTGTACTATACTGTACTATACTGTAATATTCTGTACTGGACTATACTGTACTGTACTATACTGTTACTTACTGTACTGTACTGTACTGTACTATACTACAGTTGTATACTGTACTGTACTATACTGGTACTATAATGTATACCTACTGTACTATTCTGTTACTGTACTATAATGTAACTATACTGTACTATACTATACTGTACTATACTGTACGTAACTGTACTATTCTGTACTGTAATATACTATACCCAGTCAGGGGCACAGACATTTATACTGTACTGTACTATAATATACAGTGTAACTGTACTGTACTATACTGTACTATACTGTACTGTACTGTACTATTCTGTACTGTACTATACTGTACTATACTGTACTGTACTATACTGTACTATACTGTACTGTACTATACTATACTATACTGTACTATACTATACTATACTGTACTATACTATACTGTACTATACTGTACTGTACTGTACTATTCTGTACTGTACTATAATGTACTATACTGTACTGTACTATACTATACTGTACTATACTATACTATACTATACTATACTGTACTATACTTTACTGTACTATACTATACTGTACTGTACTATACTATTCTGTACTGTATTATACATTACTGTACTATTTCTGTACTGACTAACCGTACTGTACTATACTACTGTACTATTACTTATACACTGTACTATACATACAATACTGTACTTACTATACTGTACTTACTATACTGTTACTATCTGTACTGTACTATACTGTACTTAACTATACTATACTATACTAACTGTACTATACTGTACTGTTAATACTGTACTATTTTTACTGTACTGTACTATACTATACTATACTACACTGTACTATACTGTACTGCACTATTACTATACTATACTATACTACACTGTATATACTATACTGTAATATACAGTACGTTGCTATACTGTACTGTACTATACTATACTGTCCGTACTATACTTTACTATACTTTAACTGTACTGTACTTAACTATACCCAGTCAGGGTGCACATGGACAATCCTATACTGTATGTACTATACTATACTATACTGTACTGTACTATACTGTACTAACTGTACTGTACTGTACTATACTGTACTATACTGTGTACTATACTGTACTGTACTGTTACTATACTGTACTATACTGTTACTATACTGTACTGTTACTGTACTATACTGTACTATACGTACCTATTCTGTACTATACTCTACTTTATTATACTATACCAGTCAGGGTGCACATGGACAATCCTAAATTATGTTATATGTAACTGATACAGACATTATGGGTAGGATATAAAGGTTGGACTAGACGGAGTAGGTCTTATACAACCTCCAATACTATGTTACTATGTAACTGTTATACAGACATTATGGGTAGGGTATAAAGGATGGACTAGGCGGACGTATGTCTTTATACAACCTCCAATACATATGGTACTATTTAACTGTTATACAGACATTATGGGTAGGGTATAAAGGTTGGAATAGATGGACGTATGTCTTTATACAACCTCCAATACTATGTTACTATGTAAACTGTTATACAGACATTATGGGTAGGGGTATAAAGGTTGGACTAGATGGACGTATGTCTTTATACAACCTCCATTATGTTACTATGTAACTGTTATACAGACATTATGGGTAGGGTATAAAGGTTGGACTAGATGGACGTATGTCTTTATACACCTCCAATACTATGTTACTATGTAACTGAATACAGACATTATGGGTAGGGTATAAAGGTGGAAGACGGACGTAGTCTTTATACAACCTCCAATACTATGTTACTATGTAACTGTTATACAGACATTATGGGTAGGGTATAAAGGGTGGACTAGATGGACGATGTCTTTATACAACCTCCAATACTATGTTACTATGTAACTGTTATACAGACATTATGGGTAGGGGATAAAGGTTGGACTAGATGGACGTATGTCTTTATACAACCCCCCAATACTATGTAATGTAACTGTTATACAGACATTATGGGTTGGGTATAAAGGTTGGACTAGATGGACGTATGTCTTATACAACCTCCAATACTATGAACTATGTAACTGGTATACAGACATTATGGGTAGGGTATAAAGGTGGGACTAGACGGACGTATGTCTTTATAAACCTCCAATACTATGTTACCAGTAACTGTTATAACAGACAATGGGTAGGGTATAAAGGTTGGACTAGATGGACGATGTCTTTATACAACCTCCAATACTATTATATGTACTGTTATACAGACATATGGTAGGTATAAAGGTTGGGACTAGAGGACGTATGTCTTATAAAACCTCCAATACTATGTTACTATGTAACGTTATACGACATTATGGGTAGGGTATAAAGGTGGACTAGATGGAGTGTTTCTTTACTCAACCTCAATACTCTGTGTCTATGTAAGTGTAGGCTAACAGGCTAATCACCTGATTTACTACGTATTCCGATAAAGGTAGTATCAATATAGTATAGTATAGTCGTACAGTTATAGTACAGGACTGTTATAGTACAGTAGAGTATAGTACTAGTATAGTATAGTATAGTATAGTACAGTACAGTATAGTACAGTATAGTATAGTACAGTACAGTATAGTACAGTACAGTATAGTATAGTATAGTATAGTACAGTATAGTACAGTATAGTATAGTACAGTACAGTATAGTACAGTACAGTATAGTATAGTATGGCATAGTACAGTACAGTACAGTACAGTATATAGTAAGTATAGTACAGTATAGTATACTACAGTTTAGTACAGATAGTAGTTAAGCACATACAGTATAGTACAGAATAGTATAGTATAGTACAGTATATAGTACAGTATAGTGTAATATAGTACAGAATAATATAGTACAGTATACTAAACTGTACTGTACTATACTGTACTGTACTATACTGTACTATACTATACTGTACTATACTGTACTATACTATACTGTACTGTACTATACAATACTGTACTATACTGTACTATACTATACTGTACTATAAAGGACTGTACCATACTAATATACTGTTCTACACTATACTGTCGTACTATACTATACGTACTATACTATATTATATGTACTAACGTATAATGTACTGTACCGTACTATTATATACCCAGTCAGGGTTCACATGACAATCCTCTACTGTACTGTACTATACATACTGTATACTACTATTACTTATTCTATACCCAGTCAGGGTGCACAGGACAATCCTATACTGTACTGTTAATCTGTACTATATGTATACTGTACTATATGGTGCTGTACTTACTGTACTATACTGTACTGTACTATACTATACTGTACTATACTGTACTTTACTATACATGTACTATACTGTTAAGTATACTATACTATACTGTACTAATATACTATACTGTACTGTACTATACTGTACTTTACCATCTGTACTTACTTTACTGTACTATACTGTAGTAACTACGTCTACTATATATATATAACTGATACTGTACTGTATACTTACTATACTGTATTTGACTATACTATACCCAGTCAGAGGGCACATGGACACATCCTATACTGTACTGTACTGTACTATACTAAGATACTGTAATGTATACTTACTATACTGTACTAACTATACTAACTGACTATATTATACCCATTCAGGGTTGACACATGAACAATCCTATAATGTACTGTACTAAACTGTACTGTACTGTACTATACTGTACTATACTATACTATACTATCTGTACTGTACTGTACTATACTGTACTATACTATACTATACTTTAGTGGGACTATACTGTACTGTACTATACGTATTATTACCCAGTCAGGGTGGCACATGGACAATCTATAACTACTGTACTATACCGGACTGTTATTATACGTACTACACGGGTACTGTACTATACTGTACATGTACTATACTGTACTATACTATACTGTACTATTCGGTACTATACTATTACTATACTGTACTATACTGTACATACTACTGTACTGTACTTACTATACTGACTGTACTATTTGGTACTATTACTAGTACTATGTACTATACTGTACGGTGCTATACTGTACTGTACTATACTAACTGTACGGTACTATACTATACTGTACTGTTGCTATACTGTACTGTACTATACCGTACTGTCTATACTATGCGTACTGTTCTATACTGTACAATACTATACCGTACTATACTTACTGTACTGTACTATACTACTATAGTTTACTTACTGCACTTATACTTTACCCATTTCAGTGTGCACATGGACAATCCTATACTATACTGTACTATACTTACTGTTACTATACTGTACTATATGATACTGTACTATACTATACTTTAGTGTACTGTAGTGTACTGTAGTGTACTGTAGTGTACTATACTGTACTATACTGTACGTTACATACTATACTGTACTATATGGTACCATACTATACTGTACTATATGGTACCATATTATACTGTACTATACTATACTTTATTATACTATACCAAGTCAGGGTGCACATGGACAATCCTTTACTGTACTATACTATACCGTACTGTATATACTGTACTACCGGTACGTAATATACTGTACTGTACTATACTGTATTATACTGTACTATACTATATGTACTATACTATACTGTACTTTCGGTACTATACTATACATACTGTACTATTACTGTACTATACTATACTGTACTAAATATACGTACGTTACTATTTGGTACTTACTATACTGTAACTATACTGTACTGTACTGTACTATACTGTACTGTGCTATACTGTAACTGTACTATACTATACGTGTACTGTACTATACTATACTGTACTATACTGTACTGTACTATCCGTACTGTCTAACTATGCTGTACTGTCTATACTGTACAATACTATACCGTTACTATACTGTACTGTACTGTACTATACTACTATATTTACTTTACTGTACTAACTTTACCCATTCAGTTGTGACCATGGACAATCCTATACTATACTGTTACTATAACCGTACTTGTAATATACTATGCTGTACTGTTCTATACTGTACGATACTATACTCACTATAACTGACGTACTGTACTAAAATACTATACTTTACTCTAGTGTACTATACTTACCATTCAGGTGCACATGGACAATCCTATATTATACTGTCTATACTGACTGTACTAAACTTTACTGTACTAACTATACTGTACTGTACATACTATACCCAGTCAGGGTGGCACATGGCAATTCTATACTGTACTGTACTATACTATACAGTTGTACTGTACTGTTACTATACTGTACTATAGTGTACTGTACTGCTACTATTCTGTACTGTATATAATGTAGATACTGTACAATATATACTTTATTAGTGCAATACCCAGTCAGGGTTGCACATGGAAAATCTCACTGTACTGTAACTACTATACTGTACTAACCTCATACTGTACTGTACTATAACTGTACGATACTATACGTACTATACTATACTGTACTGTACTATACTATACTGTACTTACTGTTACGTATGATACTATACTGTACTATGTACTACTTACTATACTGTACTATACTTACTTTATTATACTATACCCAGTCAGGGTGCACATGGACAATCCTTTACTGTACTGTACTATACTATAACTGTACCTATACTATACTGTACGTACTGACTATTCTGTACGTACTGTCTTACTACTACTGGTACTTACTATCTGTATACTGTACTTGCTACTACTTATATTACTACATAACTGTACTTTACTACTATTCTGTACTGCTATATGTAACTATACAGTACGGTACTACTATACTGTACTTTATTACTGTACTATACTATACACTTATACTGTACTATACGTACTATTACTGTACTGTACTATACATACTGTACTTTACTATACTATACTATAATGTCTATACTGATACTATACTGTTACTATACTGTTACTATACTGTACTGTATATACTATACTGTACTTTACTATACTGTACTATAACGTACTGTACTGTACTTTACTGTACTATCGTACTGTACTATACTGTACTATTACTGGTACTGAGACTATACTGTACTATACTATACTGTACTATACTATACTGTACTGTACTTTACTGTACTATTCTGTACTGGTACTATACTGTACTATACTGTACTGTTACTATACTATACTACATGTACTATACTATACATGTCTATACTGTAATGACTATATGTACTATACTGTACTTTACTGCTACTATTCTGTACTGTACTTATACTAAGTACTGTACTGTACTATACTATACTACACTGTACTATACATACAGTTACGTTACTATACTATACTGTACTTACTACTTACTTGTACTATACTATTACTGATACTATACTGTACTATACTGTACTGTACTATACTTATACTGTACTTTACTATACTGTACTATACTGTTACTGTTCATACTGTACATACTCTACTTATACTTAATGTACATAATATAACTGTACTATACTGTACTGTACTATACACTATACTATACTACACTGTATTACTTTACTATACGGTACTAACATACACTATACTATAATACACTGTACTATACGTACTGTACTGTACTATACTGTACTTACTATATGTACTATACTGTACTCTACTATACTGTACTATACTCTACTATACTATACTGTACTATAATATGACTGTACTGTACTATAGTACTGTACTATACTATAAAATGTACTATACTGTAATATACTGTACTGTACTATACTATACTATACCTATACTGTTAATATACATACTGTACATACTTACTTATTACTACTGTACACTATACTATACCCAGTCAGGGTGGCACATGGACAATCCTATATTGTATGTTACTATACTATTACTATACTGTACTATACTATACTTACTATTCTGGATAAATACTATATGATACTATACCAGTCAGGGTGCACATGGACATCTACTGTACTGTACTATACTATCCTGTAACTACATACTGTACGTACTATACTGGATTAAACTATACTGTACTATACTGTACTATACTATACTGTAGTTTACTAAACTGTACTTATTGTACTATACTGTACTATACTTACTGTACTATACTAGTACTGTACTATACTATACTGATCTATACGTACATACTGTACTATACATACGTAGGTACTGTACTGTAGTGTACGTACTATACGTACTGTCCATACTTACTGTACTATATGTCATACATACTGTACTATAATATACTTTATTATACTATACCCAGGCAGGGTGCACAGGGAAATCCTACTGTACTGTACTACCGTATGTATTATATGACTACACGTACTGGAATATACTGTACTATACTGTACTACTATACTATACTGTATTGTACATACTGTACTGTACTGGACTATACCGTAATGTAGATAATATGCTGTACTGTTCTTACTGTACTAACAACCGTACTATACTGTACTGTACGTACATACTGTATATACTATACGTATTATACTATGAACTGTACTGTACTTACGATACTGTTACAGTGTACTATACGATACCTACTATGTACTATACTGTACTGTACTGGACTATACCGATACTGCTACTATACTATGCGTATATGTTCTATACTGTACTTATACTATACCGTACTATACGTTTGTACTATTGTCGACTATACTGTACTATAGTCAATATTGACCCTACCTAACCATTAAACTCTCTACCCAGTCATTATTAACCCTACCCAGTAACATTAACCCTATCCAGTCATTATTAACCCTACCCAGTTAACATTAACCCTACACAGACATTGTTAACCACACCAAGTCAGTGTCATGAAGAGTGATATAAAGGAAACCCCCCCCCCTTTCCTTTAACCTGTTTTTTTTTTTTTGCCTTTTTGCCTCTAAATCGCCTGTTTTTTTAAACTTTAATTGGTAGGGTATAAAGTTGGACTAGATGGACGTATGTCTTTATACAACCTCCAATACTATGTTACTATGTAACTGTTATACAGACATTTATGGGTGGGGTATAAGGTTGGACTAGATGGACGTATGTCTTTATACAAACTCCAATACTATGTTAACTATGTAACTGTTATACAGACATTAGGGTAGGGTATAAAGGTTGGACTAGATGGACGTATGTCTTTATACAACCTCCAATACTATGTTACTATGTAACTGTTATACAGACATTATGGGTAGGGTATAAAGGTTGGACTAGATGGACGTATGTCTTTATACAACCCCCAATACTATTTACTATGTAACTGTATACAGACATTATGGGTAGGGTAAAGGTTGGACTAGATGGACGTATGTCTTTTACAACCTCCAATACTATGTTACTATGTAATGTTATACAGACATTATGGTAGGGTATAAAGGTTGACTAGATGGACGTATGTCTTTATACAAACCTCCAATCTATGTTACTATGTAACTGTTATACAGACATTATGGAGGGGTATAAAGGTTGGACTAGATGGACGTATGTCTTTATACAACTCCAATACTATGTTACTGTGTAACTGTTATACAGACATTAGGGTAGGTATACAGGTTGACTAGATGGACGTATGTCTTTATACAACCTCCAATACTATGTTACTATGTAACTGTTATACAGACTTATGGGTAGGGTATAAAGGTTGGACTAGATGGACGTATGTCTTTATACAACCCCAACATTATGTTCATGTAACTGTTATACAGACATTATGTGGGTAGGTTATAAAGGTTTGGACTGGATGGACGTATCTTATACAACCTCCAATACTATGTTACTATGTAACTGTTATACAGACATTATGGGTAGGGTATAAAGGGTGGACTAGACGGACGTGTATGTCTTTATACAACCTCAATACTATGTTACTATGTAACTGTTATACAGACATATGGGTAGGGTATAAAGGTTGGACTGGACGGACGTATGTCTTTATACAACCTCCAATACTGTGTTACCATGTAACTTTATACAGACATTATGGGTTGGGTTTAAAGGTTGGACTAGATGGACGTTGTCTTATACAACCTCCAATACTATGTTACTATGTAACTGTTATACAGACATTATGGGTAGGGTATAAGGTTGGACTAGATGGACGTATGTCTTTATACAACCTCCAATACTATGTTCTATGTAACTGTTATACAGACATTATAGGTAGGGTTAAAGGTTGGACTAGATGGACGATGTCTTTATACAACCTCCAAACTATGTACTATGTAACTGTTATACAGACATTATGGGTAGGGTATAAAGGTGGACTGGATGACGTATGTCTTTATAAACCTCAATACTATGTTACTATGTAACTGTTATACAGACATTATGGGTAGGGTATAAAGGTTGGACTGGATGGACGTATGTCTTTATACAACCTCAATACTATGTACTATGTAACTGTATACAGACATATGGGTAGGTATAAAGGTGGACTGATGGACGTATGTCTTTAGATAACCTCCAATACTATGTTTCTATGTAACTGTAACAGACATTATGGGTAGGGTATAAAGGTTGAAGATGGACGTTGTCTTTATACAACCTCCAATACTATGTTACTATGAACGTTATACAGACATTATGGGTAGGGTATAAAGGTTGGAAAAAGATGGACGTATGTCTTATACAACCTCCAATACTATGTTACTATGTAACTGTTATACAGACATTATGGGTAGGGTATAAAGGTTGGACTAGACGGACGTATGTCTTTATACAACCTCCAATACTATGTTATATGTAACTGTTATACAGACATTATGGGTAGGGTATAAGGTTGGACTAGACGGACGTATGTTTATACAACCTCCAATACTATGTTACTATGTAACTGTTATACAGACATTATGGGTAGGGTATAAAGGTTGGACTAGACGGACGATGTCTTTAACAACCTCCAATACATGTTATTATGTAACTGTATACAAGACATTATGGGTAGGGTATAAAGGTTGGCTAGATGGACGTATGTCTTTATACAACCTCCAATACTAGTCACTATGTAACGTTATACCAGACATTATGGGAAGGGTATAAAGGTTGGACAGACGACGTATGTCTTTATACACCTCCAATGCTGTCACGTTGTAACTGTTATACAGACATTATGGGTAGGGTATAAAGGTTGGACTAGACGGACGTGTGTCTTTATACACCCTCCAATATTATGTTATTATGTAACTGTTATACAGACATTATGGGTAGGATATAAAGGTTGGACTAGACGGACGTATGTCTTTATACACCCTCACTATTAATGTATTATGTAACTGTTATACAGACATTATGGGTAGTAGGATAAAAGGTTGGACTAGACGGACGTATGTCTTTATACAACCTCCAATACTATGTTACTATGTAATGTTATACAGACATTATGGGTAGGGTATAAAGGAGGATACGGACGTATGTCTTTATACAACCTCCAATACTATGTTACTATGTAACTGTTATACAGACATTATGGGTAGGGTATAAAGGTTGGACTAGATGGACGTATGTCTTTATACAACCTCCATAACTATGTTACTATGTAACTGTTATACGACATATGGGTAGGGTATAAAGGTGGGACTGATGGACGTATGTCTTTAACAACCTCCAATATTATGTTACTATGTACTGTTATACAGACATTATGGGTAGGGTATAAAGGTTGGACTAGATGGACGTATGTCTTTATACAACCTCCAATACTATGTTACTATGTAACTGAATACAGACATTATGGGTAGGGTATAAGGTTGGACTAGACGGAACGTAGTCTTTATACAACCTCCAATACTATGTTACTATGTAACTGTTATACAGACATTATGGTAGGGTATAAAGGGTGGACTAGATGGACGTATGTCTTTATACAACTCCAATACTATGTTACTATGTAAATGTTATACAGACATTATGGGTAGGGTATAAAGGTTGGACTAGATGGACGTATGTCTTTATACAACCTCCATAATAGTGTTATAGTAACTGTTATACAGACTTATGGGTTGGGTATAAAGGTGGACTAGATGGACGTATGTCTTTTACAACCTCCAATACTATGTAACTATGTACTGTTATACAGACATTATGGGTAGGGTATAAAGGTTGGACTAGACGGACGTATGTCTTTATACAACCTCAATACTATTTACCAGTAACTGTTATACAGTACATTATGGGTAGGGTATAAAGGTTTGGACTAGATGGACGTAGTCTTTATACAACCTCCAATACTATGTACTATGTAACTGTTATACAGACATTATGGGGTAGGTATAAAGGTTGGACTAGATGGACGTATGTCTTTATACAACCTCCAATACTATGTTACTATGTAACTGTTATACAGACATTATGGGTAGGGTATAAAGGTTGGACTAGATGGAAGTGTTTCTTTACTCAACCTCCAATACTATGTTTCTATGTAAGTGTAGGCTAACTAGGCTAATCACCTGATTTACCTACGTATTCCTATACAGGTAGTATAATATAGTATAGTATAGTACAGTACAGTATAGTACAGTACTGTATAGTACAGTAGAGTATAGTATAGTATAGTATAGTATAGTATAGTACAGTACAGTATAGTACAGTATAGTATAGTACAGTACAGTATAGTACAGTACAGTATAGTATAGTATAGTATAGTACAGTATAGTACAGTATAGTATAGTACAGTACAGTATAGTACAGTACAGTATAGTATAGTATGGCATAGTACAGTACAGTACAGTACAGTATAGTATAGTATAGTACAGTATAGTATACTGACCGTTTAGTACAGTATAGTATAGTAAAGCACATTACAGTATAGTACAGAATAGTATAGTATAGTACAGTATAGTACAGTATAGTGTAATATAGTACAGAATAATATAGTACAGTATACTAAACTGTACTGTACTATACTGTACTGTACTATACTGTACTATACTATACTGTACTATACTGTACTATACTATACTGTACTGTACTATACAATACTGTACTATACTGTACTATACTATACTGTATATAAAGTACTGTACCATACTATATTATACTGTTCTACACTATACTGTACCGTACTATACTATACTGTACTATACTATATTATATTGTACTATACTATACTGTACTGTACCGTACTATACTATACCCAGTCAGGGTTCACATGGACAATCCTCTACTGTACTGTACTATACTATACTGTACTATACTATACTTTATTATTCTATACCCAGTCAGGGTGCACATGGACAATCCTATACTGTACTGTACTATACTGTACTATAGTATACTGTACTATATGGTGCTGTACTTTACTGTACTATACTGTACTGTACTATACTTACATACTGTTCACTATACTGTACTTACTATAACTGTACTATACTGTACATACTATACTATACTTAACTGATACTATACTATACTGTACGTTACTCATACTGTCTTTACCATACTGTACTATACTTTACTGTACTATACTGTACTATACTGTACTATACTATACTATACTATACTGTACTGTACTGTACTATACTATACTGTATTGTACTATAATTACCCAGTCAGAGTGCACATGGACAATCCTATACTGTACTGTACTGTACTATACTGTACTATACTGTACTATACTATACTATACTGTACTATACTATACTATACTGTACTATACTATACCCATTCAGGGTGCACATGAACAATCCTATACTGTACTGTACTAAACTGTACTGTACTGTACTATACTGTACTATACTTACTAACTATACTTACTGTACTGTACTATACTGTACTATACTATACTATACTTTAGTGTACTATACTGTACTGTACTATACTTATTATACCCAGTCAGGGTGCACATGGACAATCCTATACTATACTGTACTATACCGTACTGTATTATACTGTACTACACGGTACTGTACTATACTGTACTGTACTATACTGTACTATACTATACTGTACTATTCGGTACTATACTATACTATACTGTACTATACGTACATACGCTATACTGTACTGTACTATACTATACTGTACTGTACTATTTGGTACTATACTATACTGTACTATACTGTACTATACTGTACTGTGCTATACTGTACTGTACTATACTATACTGTACTGTACTATACTATACTGTACTGTGCTATACTGTACTGTACTATACCGTACTGTTCTATACTATGCTGTACTGTTCTATACTGTACAATACTATACCGTACTATACTGTACTGTACTGTACTATACTACTATAGTTTACTTTACTGTACTATACTTTACCCATTCAGTGTGCACATGGACAATCCTATACTATACTGTACTATACTGTACTGTACTATACTGTACTATATGATACTGACTATACTATACTTTAGTGTACTGTAGTGTACTGTAGTGTACTGTAGTGTACTATACTGTACTATACTGTACTGTACCATACTATACTGTACTATATGGTACCATACTATACTGTACTATAGTACCTATATTATACTGTACTATACTATACTTTATTATACTATACCAAGTCAGGGTGCACATGGACAATCCTTTACTGTACTATACTATACCGTACTGTATTATTATGTACTACACGGTACTGTACTATACTGTACTGTACTATACTGTACTATACTGTACTATACTATACTGTACTATACTATACTGTACTATTCGTACTATATATATATGTACGTATACTGTACTATACTATACTGTACTATACTATACTGTACTGTACTATTTGGTACTATACTATACTGTACTATACTGTACTGTACTGTACTATACTGTACTGTGCTATACTGTACTGTACTATACTATACTGTACTGTACTATACTATACTGTACTATACTGTACTGTACTATACCGTACTGTTCTATACTATGCTGTACTGTTCTATACTGTACAATACTATACCGTACTATACTGTACTGTACTGTACTATACTACTATAGTTTACTTTACTGTACTATACTTTACCCATTCAGTGTGCACATGGACAATCCTATACTATACTGTACTATACCGTACTGTACTATACTATGCTGTACTGTTCTATACTGTACTATACTATACCGTACTATACTGTACTGTACTGTACTAAAATACTATACTTTACTCTAGTGTACTATACTTTACCCATTCAGTGTGCACATGGACAATCCTATATTATACTGTACTATACTGTACTGTACTAAACTTTACTGTACTATACTATACTGTACTGTACTATACTATACCCAGTAGGGTGCACATGGACAATTCTATACTGTACTGTACTATACTATACAGTTGTATACTGTACTGTACTATACTGTAACTTAGTGTACTGTACTGTACTTTCGTACTGTACTATAATGTACTATACTGTACAATACTATACTTTATTATGCATACCCAGTCAGGGTGCACATGGAAAATCCTCACTGTACTGTACTATACTATACTGTACTATCTATAACTGTACTGTATCATATGTACTATACTATACTGTACTATACTATACTGTACTGTACTATAACTATTTACTGTACTATACTGTACTGTACTATACTATACTGTACTATACTGTACTGTACTTACTATACTGTACTATACTATAACTTATTATACTATACCCAGTCAGGGTGCACATGGACAATCCTTTACTGTACGACTATACTATACTGTACTATACTATATGTACTGTACTATACGATTCTGATACTGTACTGTACTATACTATACTATACTATACTGTATATACTACTGTACTATACTGTACTATGCTATTAGTACTGATACTATACTATACATACTGTACTTTACTGTACTATTCTGTACTGTACTATACTGTCATACATACTGTACTATTACTATACGTACTTACTATACTTACTATAATACACTATACGACTTACTGTACTATACTGTACTGTACTATACTATACTGTACTTTACTATACTATACTAACTGTACTATACTATACACATACTGTACTATACTGTACTTACTGTACTTACTTACTATAACTGTACTTACTATACTGTACTATACTGTACTGTACTGTACTTTACTGTACTATTCGTACTTACTATACGGTACTATACTGTACTGGACTATACTGTACATACTTACTGTACTAACTATACTGTACTGTACTTTACTGTACTATCTGTACTGTACTATACTGTACTATACGTACTGTACATTACTATACTACACTGTATATACTATACATACTGTACTATACTGTACTGACTATACTGTACTATACTGTACTTTACTGTACTATTCTGTACGTAATACTGTTACTATACTGTACTGTACTATACTATACTACACTGTACTATACTATACAGTACTGTACTATACTATACTGTACTTTACTATACTGTACTATACTATACTGTACTATACTGTACTATACTGTACTGTACTATACTATACTGTACTTTACTATACTGTACTATACTGTACTGTACTATACTGTACTTACTCTACTATACTATACTGTACTATAATATACTGTACTATACTGTACTGTACTATACACTATACTATACTACACTGTACTTTACTATACTGTACTATACTATACACTATACTATACTACACTGTACTATACTGTACTGTACTGTACTAGTACTGTACTTTACTATACTGTACTATACTGTACTGTACTATACTGTACTATACTCTACTATACTATACTGTACTATAATATACTGTACTGTACTATACTGTACTGTACTATACTATACTGTACTATACTGTAATATACTGTACTGTACATACTATTACTATACTATACTGTTAATATACAATACTGTACTATACTTTACTATACTTACTGTACTGTACTATACTATACCCAGTCAGGGTGCACAGGACAATCCTATATTGTTGTACTATACTATACTATACTGTACTATACTATACTGTACTATTCTGTACTATACTCTATTATAACTATACCCAGTCAGGGTGCACATGGACAATCCTCTACTGTACTGTACTATACTATCCTGTACGATACTATACTGTACTGACTATACTGTATTAACACTATACTGTACTATACTGTACTATACTATACTGTAGTTTACTAAACTGTACTGTACTATACTGTACTATACTGTACTGTACTATCTATACTGTACTATACTATAACTGTACTATACTGTACTATACGTACTGTACTATACTATACGTGTAGTGTACTGTACTGTAGTGTACTGTACTATACTGTACTGTACCATACTATACTGTACTATATGGTACCAATATACTGTACTATAATATACTTATTATACTACCCAGTCAGGGTGCACATGGACAATCCTTTACTGTACTGTACTATACCGTACTGTATTATACTGTACTACACGTACTGTACTATACTGTACTATACTGTACTATACTATACTATACTGTATTGTACTACTGTACTGTACTGTACTATACCGTACTGTACTATAATATGCTGTACTGTTCTAGTACTGTACTATACTATACCGTACTATACTGTACTGTACTGTAACTATACTGTACTATACTATACTGTATTGTACTATACTGTACTGTACTGTATATACCGTACTGTACTATACATACTACTGTATTGTACTATAATTACTGTACTTACTATACGTACTGTACTATACTATGCTGTACTGTTCTATACTGTACTATACTATACGTACTATACTGTACTGTACTATACTGTACATACTATCTACTGTATGTACTATACGTACTGTACTATACTGTACTTACTGTACTGTACTTGACTAACCGTACTGTACTATACTATACTATACTGTATGTACTATACTGTACTGTACTGTACTATACCGTACTGTACTATACTATGTGTACGTCTATACTGTACTACTATACGTTACTAACTACGTACTGTACTATACTACTATACTTTACTGTAGTGTACTATACTTTACCCATTCAGTGTGCACATGGACAATCCTATAATATACTGTACTTTACTGTACTGTACTAAACTGTACTGTACTATACTGTACTTACTGTTACTATACTGTACTATACTGTACTGTACTGTACTATACTGTACTGTACTGTACTGTACTATACTGTACTATACTGTACTATACTGTACTATACTATACTATACTGTACGTACGATACTATACTATACTGTACTTAACTATAACTGTACTATACGTACTGTACTATACTATATTGTACTATACTGACTATACTATACTATACTATACTATACTGTACTGTACTATACTATACTATACTATACTATACTGTACTATACTGTACTATACTGTACTATACTGTACTATACTGTACTATACTGTACTATACTATACTGTACTGTACCATATAAAGAAATCAAATTGGAAGAGTCACACACCTTTGCATGTGAACAAAATTTGTTTATTGAACCATTAACTCAAATGTGCACAACGTTTCGGGGGGCTCCTCCCCCTTCATCAGGTGCACCTGATGAAGGGGGAGGAGCCCCCTGAAACGTTGTGCACATTTGAGTTGATGGTTCAATAAACAAATTTTGTTCACATGCAAAGGTGTGCGACTCTCTTCACTTTGATTTCTTTATATTGGATATAGGACTCCCTGGGGTAGGGGTCGGAGAATCAGCACCCTGAAATTTGGATGTGCTGGGACCTTGCTTTTTACTGTATTGTACTATACTATACCCAGTCAGGGTGCACATGGACAATTCTATACTGTACTGTACTATACTATACAGTTGTATACTGTACTGTACTATACTGTACTATACTGTACTGTACGTGTACTATTCTGTACTGTACTATACTGTACTATACTGTACTATACTGTACTGTACTGTACTGTACTATACTATACAGTTGTATACTGTACTGTACTATACTGTACTATACTGTACTATACTGTACTATTCTGTACGTATACTGTATGTACATACTGTACTATACTGTGACGTAGTATATACTGTACTATAATATAAGTTGTATACTGTACTGTACTATACTGTACTATACTGTACTATACTGTACTATTCTGTACTGGTACTATACTGTACTGTACTATACTGTTACTTACTGTACTTACTGTACTGACTATACTACAGTTGTATACTGTACTGTACTATACTGGTACTATATGTATACGCTACTGTACTATTCTGTACTGTACTATAACTGTAACTATACTGTACTATACTATACTGTACTATACTGTACGTACTGTACTATTCCGTACTGTAACTATACTATACCCATCAGGGGCACAGACATTTATACTGTACTGTACTATACTATACAGTGTGACTGTACTGTACTATACTGTACTATACTGTACTGTACTGTACTATTCTGTACTGTACTATACTGTACTATACTGTACTGTACTATACTGTACTATACTGTATCTTACTATACTATACTATACTGTACTTATACTATACTATACTGTACTATACTATACTGTACTATACTGTACTGTACTGTACTATTGTACTGTACTATAATGTACTTTAACTGTACTGTACTGATACTATACTGTACTATACTATACTATACTATACTATACTGTACTATACTTTACTGTACTATACTATACTGTACTGTACTATACTATTCTGTACTGTATTATACATTACTGTACTATTCTGTACTGTACTATACCGTACTGTACTATACTGTACTGTACTATACTATACTACACTGTACTATACTATACAATACTGTACTATACTATACTGTACTTTACTATACTGTACTATACTGTACTGTACTATACTGTACTATACTCTACTATACTATACTATACTGTACTATACTGTACTGTACTATACTGTACTATATTTTACTGTACTGTACTATACTATACTATACTACACTGTACTATACTGTACTGCACTATTACTATACTATACTATACTACACTGTACTATACTATACTGTAATATACAGTACTTGCTATACTGTACTGTACTATACTATACTGTCCTGTACTATACTTTACTATACTTTACTGTACTGTACTATACTATACCCAGTCAGGGTGCACATGGACAATCCTATACTGTATTGTACTATACTATACTATACTGTACTGTACTATACTGTACTATACTGTACTGTACTGTACTATACTGTACTATACTGTGTACTATACTGTACTGTACTGTACTATACTGTACTATACTGTACTATACTGTACTGTACTGTACTATACTGTACTATACTGTACTATTCTGTACTATACTCTACTTTATTATACTATACCCAGTCAGGGTGCACATGGACAATCCTATACTGTATTGTACTATACTATACTATACTGTACTATTCTGTACTATACTCTACTTTATTATACTATACCCAGTCAGGGTGCACATGGACAATCCTCTACTGTACTGTACTATACTATCCTGTACGATACTATACTGTACTGTACTATACTGTACTATACTATACTATACTATACTGTACTATACTGTACTGTACTATACTGTATTAAACTATACTATACTGTACTTTACTAAACTGTACTGTACTATACTACAGTATACTGTACTGTACCATGCAGTATACTGTACTGTACTATACTATACTGTACCATACTATACTAGACTGTACTTTACCATACTATACAGTACGATGCTATATTACTGTACCTATTTCTGTACCTATAACTGTATCTTTTACTGTGCTTATTACTGTATCTATTACTGTAAATATAACTGTACCTATTACTATATTACTGTACCTATTAATGTACCGTTTACTGTACCTATTACTATATATATTAATGTATCTATTACTGTACTTATTGCAGTATTTATTTTCCTACCTATTACTGTATCTAGTACTGTACATATTATGGTACTTATTACGGTAACTCTTTCAGTACCTATTACTGTACTTATTACTGTACAGTATTTATTACTGTACCAATTACTATATCTATTACTGTACCTATTACTGTATCTATTACTTTTTACTGTATCTATTAATGTTCCCATCACTGTATTCATACTATATAGATTATTGTATCAATTACTGTACCTATTATACCTATTACTGTATCTATTACTGTACTTATTAATGTATCTATTACTGTAACTATTACCGTATTTATTACTGTATATTTCACTGTATCTATATTAATGTACATTTTACTGTATTTATTACTGTACCTATCACGGTACTTATTACTGTATCTATTACTTACGTATTAATGTATCTATTAAAGTACCTATAACCATATCTATTACTGTACCTGTTACTGTACTTATTATTGTGTTTATTACTGTACCTATTACTGTATGTATTACTGTACCTATTACTGTATGTATTACTGTACCTATTACTGTATGTATTACTGTACCTATTACTGTATGTATTACTGTATGTATTACTGTACCTATTGCTGTATCTATCACTGTACCTATTACTGTATTTATTACTGAATCTATTGTACCTATTAATGTACCTAGTACTGTATCTATTGCAGTACCTAGTACTGTATCTATTAGTGTACACAATACTGTATCTTTTACTATTTATCTGTTAATGTAGGTCATATGACCCTGACCAAAGTCTCGTGGCTTTGACATCTCCTGTTGTTCTTTAATAAGTATTTTATAACCTTAGGGTCCCAATGTAACAGTCAATTCACGAAAAGGGATAAGATTCCCCTCTAATACGGTTACAAGTCCCCCCCCCCCCCTTTGGATAGTTTTTTACTGCCATCTGGTGGAAGAACCTGGTACAACTGATTGCAAACTGTAAAAAGACAACTACCGGTACTGTGGAAATCTGTGCAGCTGAATAGCTGCTATTCCTTCCTGCAGATTTGCAAATTGCAATACTTACTAAGCTATGGAAACAAACGTCCAAAATAAACTAGAAAGGGAAAGTATAAACTTGGAATTTGGCTTAAAGGCTGCATTTTGGAAGGGAATGTGTGTGTGTAATTTTATAGCAACATACGAACCGGATCGGGTTTCTGATCAGTTTGGACAATTTCTCTTTTTTTTTTTTAGGCAACTGCCTAATTCTGGGTGGTGCTTGGGACAGACAAGGGAACCCTAGTGCCCCTAATTAGCAGTCGGGGAATCCCGCACCAATGTAAAGGTTACTTATTAGAAATAACAGCTACACAATCATCTCCACATTTCATACACACGTGTAAATTATTTATTGTACCAGACCCTCAACCAGAAAAGCTCATATACGCCTTCCCCATTCAAGTCGACGCTCTTGTCCGGATTCTCCGCTTTAAACTTTGGCGTCCTCGGGAATGGACAGGTCACTAAGACGGATGCTTGTTTCCTCTTCACCCACCTATCCTAGATGGCAGCAGAGACCTGTTACCTCCGTATACCGTGGTGATTGTTACTGCTCGTACTATAAATAGAAACCACATGTGACTGAAAAGATAGTATATCTTTTCTTCATTGGTTGAAGTCATGTATCACTGAAGAAGCCCCACCCACATAACATGGGGTGAAATTCGCGTTAGATATACTAGCTTTTCAGTCACATGTGGATCAGTAGGTGTGTGTACCTGTGTTGGGTTGGAGGTTAAAAAAGCAAGCTTTATTGATTGATCAAAATTAGTTTTTTTGACTTTAGTTACCCTTTAAGTATGGCTTCCACAGTAATCTATAAGTAGATCAGTAGGTATGTGTACCTGGGTCTGGTTGAGGGGGTATGTCTTTTTTGTGTTTACAACCATAAAACTATCTTTTATTGAGGATAAATCTAAATTAGTTTTTTTTTTACTTTAGTACCCGTGAAGTAGGCTTCCACCGTAATGATAAGTAGATCAGTAGGTGTGTACCTGGGTCTGGTTGAGGGGGTATGTCTTTTTTGTGTTTTAAACCATAAAAACTATCTTTTATTGAGGATAAATCTAAATTAGTTTTTTTTTTTACTTTAGTTACCCTTTAAGTATGGCTTCCACCGAATGGATAAGTATCAGTAGGTGTGTGTACCTGGGTCTGGTTGAGGGGGTATGTCTTTTTGTGTTTATAACCATAAAACTATCTTTTATTGGGATAATCTAAATTAGTTTTTTTTACTTTAGTTACCCTTTAAGTATGGCTTCCACCGTAATGGATAAGTAGATCAGTAGGTGTGTGTACCTGGGTCTGGTTGAGGGGGTATGTCTTTTTTGTGTTTATAACCATAAAACTATCTTTTATTGAGGGTAAATCTAAATTAGTTTTTTTACTTTAGTTACCCTTTAAGTATGTGCTGCCACAGTAATGGATAAGTAGATCAGTAGGTGTGTGTACCTGGGTCTGGTTGAGGGGTATGTCTTTTTTGTGTTTACAACCATAAAACTATCTTTTATTGAGGGTAAATCTAAATTAGTTTTTTTTACTTTAGTTACCCTTTAAGTATGGCTGCCACAGTAATGGATAAGTAGATCAGTAGGTGTGTGTTACCTGGGTCTGGTTGAGGGGTATGTCTTTTTTGTGTTTATCAACCATAAAACTATCTTTTATTGAGGGTAAATCTAATAGTTTTTTACTTTAGTTACCCTTTAAGTTGGCTGCCACGTAATGGATAAGTAGATAGTAGGTGTGTGTACCTGGGTCTGGTTGAGGGGTATGTCTTTTTTGTGTTTATAACCATAAAACTATCTTTTATTGAGGATAAATCTAAATTAGTTTTTTACTTTAGTTACCCTTTAAGTAGGCTGCCACGTAATGGATAAGTAGATCAGTAGGTATGTGTACCTGGGTCTGGTTGAGGGGGTAAGTCTTTTTTGTGTTTATAACCATAAAACTATCTTTTATTGAGGATAAATCTAAATTGTTTTTTTACTTTAGTTACCCTTTAAGTATGGCTGCCACAGTAATGGATAAGTAGATCAGTAGGTGTGTGTACCTGGGTCTGGTTGAGGGGGTATATGTCTTTTTTGTGTTTATAACCATAAAACTATCTTTTATTGAGGATAAATCTAATAGTTTTTTTTACTTTAGTACCCTTTATATGGCTGCCACAGTAATGGATAAGTAGATAGTAGGTGTGTGTACCTGGGTCTGGTTGAGGGGTATGTCTTTTTTGGTTTATAACCATAAAACTATCTTTTATTGAGGATAAATCTAAATTAGTTTTTTTTTACTTAGTTACCCTTTAAGTATGGCTGCCACAGTAATGGATAAGTAGATCAGTAGGTGTGTGTACCTGGGTCTGGTTGAGGGGGTATGTCTTTTTGTGTTTATAACCATAAAACTATCTTTTATTGAGGATAAATCTAAATTAGTTTTTTTGACTTAGTTACCCTTTAAGTATGGCTGCCACAGTAATGGATAAGTAGATCAGTAGGTGTTGTACCTGGGTCTGGTTGAGGGGTATGTTTTTTGGTGTTTACAACCATAAAACTATCTTTTATTGAGGATAAATCTAAATTAGTTTTTTTGACTTTAGTTACCCTTTAAGTATGGCTGCCACAGTAATGGATAAGTAGATCAGTAGGTGTGTGTACCTGGGTCTGGTTGAGGGGTATGTCTTTTTTGTGTTTACAACCATAAAACTATCTTTTATTGAGGATAAATCTAAATTAGTTTTTTTTGACTTTAGTTACCCTTTAAGTATGGCTGCCACAGTAATGGATAAGTAGATCAGTAGGTGTGTGTACCGGGTCTGGTTGAGGGGTATGTCTTTTTTGTGTTTAACCATAAAAACTATCTTTTATTGAGGTAAATCTAAATTAGTTTTTTACTTTAGTTACCCTTTAAGTATGGCTGCCACCGTAATGGATAAGTAGATCAGTAGGTTGTGTACCTGGGTCTGGTTGAGGGGGTATGTCTTTTTTGTGTTTACTAACCATAAAACATCTTTTATTGAGGATAAATCTAAATTGTTTTTTTGACTTTAGTTACCCTTTAAGTATGGCTGCCACAGTAATGGATAAGTAGATCAGTAGGTGTGTGTACCTGGGTCTGGTTGAGGGGTAGGAGTCTTTTTTGTGTTTATCAACCATAAAACTATCTTTTATTGAGGATACATCTAATAAGTTTTTTTACTTAGTTACCCTTTATATGGCTGCCACAGTAATGGATAAGTAGATCATAGGTGTGTGTACCTGGGTCTGGTTGAGGGGTATGTCTTTTTGTGTTTATAACCATAAACTATCTTTTATTGAGGATAATCTAAATTAGTTTTTTTTACCTTAGTTACCCTTTAAGTATGGCTGCCACAGTAATGGATAAGTAGATCAGTAGTGTGTGTGTACCTGGGTCTGGTTGAGGGGGTATGTCTTTTTTGTGTTTATAACCATAAAACTATCTTTTATTGAGGATAATCTAAATTAGTTTTTTACTTTAGTTACCCTTTAAGTATGGCTGCCACAGTAATGGATAAGTAGATCAGTAGGTGTGTGTACCTGGGTCTGGTTGAGGGGGTATGTCTTTTTTGTGTTTTAACCATAAAACTATCTTATTGAGGATAAATCTAATTAGTTTTTTTGACTTTAGTTACCCTTTAAGTATGGCTGCCACAGTAATGGATAAGTAGATCAGTAGGTGTGTGTACCTGGGTCTGGTTGAGGGTAGTCTTTTTGTGTTTATAACCATAAAAACTATCTTTTTATTGAGGATAAATCTAAATTAGTTTTTTTTGACTTTAGTTACCCTTTAAGTATGGCTGCCACAGTAATGGATAAGTAGATCAGTAGGTGTGTGTACCTGGGTCTGGTTGAGGGGTAGTATTCTTTTTGTGTTTACAACCATAAAACTATCTTTTATTGAGGATAATCTAAATTAGTTTTTTTGACTTAGTTACCCTTTAAGTATGGCTGCCACAGTAATGGATAAGTAGATCAGTAGGTGTGTGTACCTGGGTCTGGTTGAGGGGTATGTCTTTTTGTGTTTACAACCATAAAACTATCTTTTATTGAGGGTAAATCTAAATTAGTTTTTTTTACTTTAGTTACCCTTTAAGTATGGCTGCCAGGAATGGATAAGTAGATCAGTAGGTGTGTGTACCTGGGTCTGGTTGAGGGGGTATTTTTTTGTGTTTATAACCATAAAACTATTTTTTATTGAGGATAAATCTAAATTGTTTTTTTGACTTTAGTTACCCTTTAGTATGGCTGCCACAGTAATGGATAAGTAGATCAGTAGGGTGTGTACCTGGGTCTGGTTGAGGGGGTATGTCTTTTTTGTATTTATAACCATAAAAACTATCTTTTATTGAGGATAAATCTAAATTATGTTTTTTGACTTTAGTTACCCTTTAAATATGGCTGCCACAGTAATGGATAAGTAGATCAGTAGGGTGTGTGTACCTGGGTCTGGTTGAGGGGGTATGTCTTTTTTGTGTTTATAACCATAAAACTATCTTTTATTGAGGATAAATCTAAATTAGTTTTTTTTTACCTGTTACCCTTTAAGTATGGCTGCCACAGTAATGGATAGTAGATCAGTAGGTGTGTGTACCTGGGTCTGGTTGAGGGGGTATGTCTTTTTTGTGTTTACAACCATAAAAACTATCTTTTATTGAGGATAAATCTAAATTAGTTTTTTTTACTTTAGTTACCCTTTAAGTATGCGCCACAGTAATGGATAAGTAGATCAGTAGGTGTGTGTACCTGGGTCTGGTTGAGGGTATGTCTCTTTTGTGTTTACAACCATAAAACTATATTTATTGAGGATAAATCTAAATTAGTTTTTTTGACTTTAGTTACCCTTTAAGTATGGCTGCCACAGTAATGGATAAGTAGATCAGTAGGTGTGTGTACCTGGGTCTGGTTGGGGGGGTATGTCTTTTTTGTATTTACAACCATAAAACTATCTTTTATTGAGAATAAATCTAAATTAGTTTTTTTACTTTAGTTACCCTTTAAGTATGGCTGCCACAGTATGGAAGTAGTTCAGTAGGTGTGTGTACCTGGGTCTGGTTGAGGGGGTATGTCTTTTTTTGTGTTTATAACCATAAAACTATCTTTTATTGAGGATAAATCTAAATTAGTTTTTTTTTACTTTGTTACCCTTTAGTATGGCTGCCACAGTAATGGATAAGTAGTCAGTAGGTGTGTGTACCTGGTCTGGTTGAGGGGTATGTTTTTTTGTGTTTATAAACCATAAAACTATCTTTTATTGAGGATAAATCTAAATTAGTTTTTTTTACTTTAGTTCCCCTTTAAGTATGGCTGCCACAGTAATGGATAAGTAGATCAGTAGGTGTGTGTACCTGGTCTGGTTGAGGGGTATGTCTTTTTTGTGTTTATAACCATAAAACTATCTTTTATTGAGGATAATCTAAATTAGTTTTTTTTACTTTAGTTACCCTTTAAGTATGGCTGCCACAGTAATGGATAAGTAGTCAGTAGGTGTGTGTACCTGGGTCTGGTTGAGGGGATGCCTTTTTGTGTTTTATAACCATAAAACTATCTTTTATTGAGGATAAATCTAAATTAGTTTTTTTTTACTTTAGTTACCCTTTAAATATGGCTGCCACAGTAATGGATAAGTAGATCAGTAGGTGTGTGGTACCGTGGGTCTGGTTGAGGGGGTATGTTTTTTGTGTTTTATAACCATAAAACTATCTTTTATTGAGGATAAATCTAAATTAGCTTTTTTGACTTTAGTTACCCTTAAATATGGCTTCCATGGAATGGTAAGTAGATCAGTAGGTGTGTGTACCTGGGTCTGGTTGAGGGGGTATGTCTTTTTTGTGTTTTAACCATAAAACTATCTTTTATTGAGGATAAATCTAAATTAGTTTTTTTGACTTTAGTTACCCTTAAGTATGGCTGCCACAGTAATGGATAAGTAGATTAGTAGGTGTGTTACCTGGGTCGGTTGAGGGGGTATGTCTTTTTTGTGTTTACAACCATAAAACTATCTTTTATTGAGGATAAATCTAAATTAGTTTTTTTACTTTAGTACCCTTTAAGTATGGCTCCACAGTAATGGATAAGTAGATCAGTAGGTGTGTGTACCTGGGTCTGGTTGAGGGAGTATGTCTTTTTTGTGTTTATAACCATAAACTATCTTTTATTGAGAATAAATCTAAATTAGTTTTTTTGACTTTAGTTACCCTTTAAATATGGCTGCCACAGTAATGGATAAGTAGATCAGTAGGTGTGGTGTACCTGGGTCTCTGGTTGAGGGGGTATGTCTTTTTGTGTTATAACCATAAAACTATCTTTTATTGAGAATAAATCTAAATTAGTTTTTTTGACTTTAGTTACCCTTTAAAATATGGCTGCCACAGTAATGGATAAGTAGATCAGTAGTGTGTGTACCTGGGTCTGGTTGAGGGGGTATGTCTTTTTTGTATTTATAACCATAAAACTATCTTTTATTGAGGATAATCTAAATGTGTTTTTGACTTTAGTTACCCTTTAAGTATGGCTGCCACAGTAAGGATAAGTAGATCAGTAGGTGTGTGTACCGGGTCTGGTTGAGGGAGTATGTCTTTTTTGTTTTATAACCATAAAACTATCTTTATATTGAGGATAAATCTAAATTAGTTTTTTTGACTTTAGTTACCCTTTAAGTATGGCTGCCACAGTAATGGATAAGTAGATCAGTAGGTGTGTGTACCTGGGTCTGGTTGAGGGAGTATGTCTTTTTGTGTTTATAACCATAAAACTATCTTTATTGAGGATAAATCTAAATTAGTTTTTTTGACTTAGTTACCCTTTAGTATGTCTGCCACAGTAATGGATAAGTAGATCAGTAGGGTGTGTACCTGGGTCTGGTTAGGGAGTATGTCTTTTTGTGTTATAACCATAAAACTATCTTTTATTGAGGATAAATCTAAATTAGTTTTTTTGACTTTAGTTACCCTTTAAGTATGGCTGCCACAGTAATGGATAAGTAGATCAGTAGGTGGTGTACCTGGGTCTGGTTGAGGGGGTATGTCTTTTTTGTGTTATAACCATAAAACTATCTTTATTGAGGATAATCTAAATTAGTTTTTTTGACTTTAGTTACCCTTTAAGTATGGCTGCCACAGTAATGGATAAGTAGATCAGTAGGTGTGGTACCTGGGTCTGTTGAGGGGGTAAGTCTTTTTTGTGTTATAACCTAAAACTATCTTTTATTGAGGATAAATCTAAATTAGTTTTTTTTGACTTTAGTTACCCTTTAAATATGGCTGCCACAGTAATGATAAGTAGATCAGTAGGTGTGTGTACCTGGTCTGGTTGAGGGGGTATGTCTTTTTTGTGTTTATAACCATAAAACTATCTTATTGAGAATAAATCTAAATTAGTTTTTTTGACTTTAGTTACCCTTTAATATGGCTGCCACAGTAATGGATAAGTAGATCAGTAGGTGTGTGTACCTGGGTTGGTTGAGGGGGTATGTCTTTTTTGTGTTTATAACCATAAAACTATCTTTATGAGGATAAATCTAAATTAGTTTTTTTGACTTAGTTACCCTTAAGTATGGCTGCCACAGTAATGGATAAGTAGATCAGTAGGTGTGTGTACCTGGTCGGTTGAGGGAGTATGTCTTTTTTGTGTTTATAACCATAAAACTATCTTTTATTGAGGATAAATCTATAGTTTTTTTGACTTTAGTTACCCTTTAAGATGTCTGCCACAGTAATGGATAAGTAGATCAGTAGGTGTGTGTACCTGGGTCTGGTTGAGGGGGTGTTGTCTTTTTTGTGTTATAACCTAAAACTATCTTTTATTGAGGATAAATCTAATTAGTTTTTTTGACTTTAGTTTACCCTTTAAGTATGGCTGCCACAGTAATGGATAAGTAGATCAGTAGGTGTGTGTACCTGGGTCTGGTTGAGGGGTATGTCTTTTTTGTGTTATAACCATAAAACTATCTTTATTGAGGATAAATCTAAATTAGTTTTTTTACTTTAGTTACCCTTTAAGTATGGCTGCCACAGTAATGGATAAGTAGATCAGTGGTGTGTGTACCTGGTCTGGTGTGAGGGGTATGTCTTTTTTGTGTTTATAACCATAAAACTATCTTTTATTGAGGATAAATCTAAATTAGTTTTTTTTGACTTTAGTTACCCTTTAAGTATGGCTGCCACAGTAATGGATAAGTAGATCAGTAGGTGTGGTACCTGGGTCTGGTTGAGGGGGTAAGTCTTTTTTGTGTTTATAACCATAAAACTATCTTTTATTGAGGATAAATCTAAATTAGTTTTTTGACTTTAGTTACCCTTTAAGTATGGCTGCCACAGTAATGGTAATAGATCAGTAGGTGTGTGTACCTGGGTCTGGTTGAGGGGGTATGTCTTTTTTGTGTTTATAACCATAAAACTATCTTTTATTGAGGATAAATCTAAATTAGTTTTTTTGACTTTAGTTACCCTTTAAGTATGGCTGCCACAGTAATGGATAAGTAGATCAGTAGGTGTGTGTACCTGGGTCTGGTTGAGGGGGTAAGTCTTTTTTGTGTTTATAACCATAAAACTATCTTTTATTGAGGATAAATCAAATTAGTTTTTTTGACTTTAGTTACCCTTTAAGTATGGCTGCCACAGTAATGGATAAGTAGATCAGTAGGTGTGTGTGTACCTGGGTCTGGTTGAGGGGGTATGTCTTTTTTGTGTTTATAACCATAAAACTACTTTTATTGAGGATAAATCTAAATTAGTTTTTTTGACTTTAGTTACCCTTAAGTATGGCTGTGCCACAGTAATGGATAAGTAGATCAGTAGGTGTGTTCCTGGGTCGGTTGGGGGGGTATGTCTTTTTGTGTTTACAACCATAAAACTATCTTTTATTGAGGATAAATCTAAATTAGTTTTTTTGACTTTAGTTACCCTTTAAGTATGGCTGCCACAGTAATGGATAAGTAGATCAGATATAGGTGTGTGTACCTGGGTCTGGTTGGGGGGTATGTCTTTTTTGTTTACAACCATAAACTATCTTTTATTGAGGATAAATCTAAATTAGTTTTTTTGACTTTAGTTACCCTTTAAGTATGGCTGCCACAGTAATGGATAAGTAGATCAGTAGGTGTGTGTTCCTGGGTCTGGTTGGGGGGGTATGTCTTTTTTTGTGTTTACAACCATAAAACTATCTTTTATTGAGGATAAATCTAAATTAGTTTTTTGACTTAGGTTACCCTTTAAAGTATGGCTTCCACAGTAATGGATAAGTAGATCAGTAGACATGTGTACCTGGGTCTGGTTGAGGGGGTATGTCTTTTTTGTGTTTACAACCATAAAACTATCTTTTATTGAGGATAAATCTAAATTAGTTTTTTTACTTTAGTTACCCTTTAAGTATGGCTGCCACTGTAATGGATAAGTAGATTAGTAGGCGTGTGTAACTGGGTCTGGTTGAGGGGGTATGTCTTTTTTGTGTTTATAGTTTACAGTAGTTACATCAGTTGTTAAGTGCAGCATAGTTTTAACAGCGAATTCCTTTTAAACTAGTAATCCCCCGATTTCATAATCCCATTCTCCACTTCATTTAAAGACCTTCTTTCTCTCCTCTCTCTCTCCCCTCTCTCTCTATCTCCCCACTCTCTATTTCCCTTTTCCCCCTCTCTTCCCCTCCTTCTTTCCCCTCTGTAATGTTAACATATTGGCAAAGGAACGTGACTGGTTCAAGAGAGGTGTTAAGGAGGCCATTTATGTGAAAATAAAGAAACCAAGCCTAAATAGAGGGGATCTCCCCACTCTCTATTTCCCTTTTCCCCCTCTCTTCCCCTCCTTCTTTCCCCTCTGTAATGTTAACATATTGGCAAAGGAACGTGACTGGTTCAAGAGAGGTGTTAAGGAGGCCATTTATGTGAAAATAAAGAAACCAAGCCTAAATAGAGGTGGGGGGGTTCGTTATTATAAATGGGCATTAATATGGGGTTTGTACATTAAAACATTTACATGATAACAATTTTATTATCTAAAAACTCACTGCAAGAAAAATATTACAGGAAGTACATACATACATAGGAAGGACATACATACATAGGAAGGACATACATACATAGGAAGTACATACATACATAGGAAGTACATACATACATAGGAAGGACATACATACATAGGAAGTACATACATACATAGGAAGTACATACATACATAGGAAGGACATACATGCATAGGAAGTACAGGGGCTGTTTTTGTTTCTTTTGACTTTTCCTTACATGTTAAACGCCCACCCCCCGCATAGTACTAAAGTAAAAGTCATTTTTATTACGCAATTGCATAAAAACATAAAAAAATGACAAAACTTACACTAACTTCTAAGCCTGCCCATCATGAAAATTTCACACTTGAGGTTGTTCAGAACACTTTTCACAGATGAGCATAAAAAACGTTGTAATCCGATGTCTTTTTAAATACTAGGAGCAGCCTTAGTGTCATGAACGCCAGTTCGCTGGGCACGTGATCTGACTAATTAATCGGTATTCGCTGCCGCCACTTTAAGTTACGGCCTTAAAGACGCCCCAAAAACTTGACTCTGACTATGCACACCCCTGTCCTGGCAGCTAAATGGTTAACACTACACCATTCACTCCAGCAACTAACTGGTTAATTAGCATCAGTCCTTCACAAACAGTCACAGAGTTAATTACCATTTACACTGCACACTCCATTCAAACACATATAAACTTATCAGAGGCTACTGAGTTCTTTTAGAGCATCAAAGACAAAACTTATTCACACTTTTAATGAGTTATACAGTTCCCTTTTTTGCACTTCCAGGACATGCACTTTTCTGCTCCACTAATGATGGCAGAAATTACATGATTTCTTTTGTTTCTAAATCACAGTATACAAGAATTTGTAAACTCTTATAGTCAAATAGTATTACATTTTATTTTCCATGTTAATGTATAACCCTAATCCTTTATTTAATGTTGACTTTTAAAAAGGATCTTGACTCTACATGTGCCACTTCTCGTTATGGGAATCAAGACTCTGATTTCAGTCAGTTCATTATGGCCAAC
>JAACNH010000432.1:107378-216086 GCA_019447015.1 Hymenochirus boettgeri | reverse complement strand
TATTCATCCATCCAGGTCACGGTATATCTGTAATATTCATCCATCCAGGTCATGGTATATCTGTAATATTCATCCATCCAGGTCAAGGTATATATGTAATATTCATTCATCCAGGTTACGGTATATCTGTAATATTCATCCAGGTCATGGTATATCTGTAATATTCATTCATCCAGGTCACGGTATATCTGTAATATTCATTCATCCAGGCCATGGCATATCTGTAATATTCATTCATCCAGGTCATGGTATATCTGTAATATTTATTCATCCAGGTCATGGTATATCTGTAATATTCAATCATCCAGGCCATGGCATATCTGTAATATTCATTCATCCAGGTCATGGTATATCTGTAATATTCATTCATCCAGGTCATGGTATATCTGTAATATTCATTCATCCAGGTCATGGTATATCTGTTGTATTCAATTAGATCAACTGGACTTAAAATGTAGTTCTTGAATTGAGAAAAGCCAGTCGGATGACTAGCGAAACGTCTTCAAGAACTACATTTCCAGTCCAGTTGATCTAATTGAATACAACAGATATGCAATAACATAACTTTTAATCTGCTAAAATGGACACACTAGAATGAATATCCCATAATACTAAGGGACTGACTAAACGTAAACTAGCAATCCAGTATTATAAACGACACAAAGCGGATATAGTTCTAATTCAAGAAAACAAAAGAACCAAAATACTGGAGACTCCAATATCCAACTATTTACTGTTCTTCAGCTCCCGAAAGGAAAAGAGGAGTAGCTATTGTCATAAGCAAAACCATCTCATTTCAGGAAATAAATTGTAACAGCGATCCAGAGGGACGCTACGTGATATCAAAGGGTTTTATAGCTGATGTCAAACATATTTATGCACCAATACAGGCCAAAAGCAGTTTTTCGAGTCTCTCTTCTCAAAAATGAATTCTATGGAACTGGGTAAATGAATTGTGGCTGGTGACTTTAACAACACACAGTGCAGAGATAGTTAGATACCTCCCATACCTCTATATTACCCTCTCAATCAAACACCCCATTACTGAAATTAACAATAATTGATATATGGAGAATACAACACCCAACAGAACGGGAATATACTTTTTATTCAAACCCACACAAAGTATTTTCTAGAATAGACCACATATATATCGCACCAACACTCCCCTACGCCCTATGTACAAACATCTCTGAAATAATCTGGTCAGACCATGCCCATGTAGATCTAACATTTTTGGGGTTACAATCCTCTCTCCTTGTTACAAATGGAGACTCAACGAAAGCCGACGATCAGACAAACAACCAGTAAACTTACTATCAAAAGATACAGTATAAGGAATTATTTCCAGGACAACCTAACACCAGAAACATCACTAGCATGTTGCCCACAAAGCGGTCCTAAGGGGTAGAATAATCCAATTAGCTTCCCAACAGAAGCACAGCCCAGATCATAGAACTCACAAAATAAATTGAGAATAGCAGAAACAACACTCTAACTAGAATATTTAAATAAAATAAACCAACTCAACACTCTATTGATAGACAAGGCTGAAAAAGCTCTGAGACTAACAGGACACACCTACGAAAAATGCAATAAACCAGACACCCTGTTGGCCAGAAAGCTTTCACCGAGACTAATAGACCAAGAAGCAACACACAAGGATTCCTAGAATATAACGCAAAAATGATAGCACAAATGTTCGGTCACTTCTATGAAGAACTCTACAATGGCCAAACCACCCCCAGAAACTCAGACAATAATTCCTTAAAAGAGCAATTCCTAACAAAGACGAACCTCCCTAAATTAAACCCTCAACAATTGGAAACTTTAAATGCACCCGAAGAATTATTAAAAACTATTCCCTCCTTTTCAGCCAGAAAATCTCCAGGCCCAGATGGTTTTACCATATTATATTACCAAAAATTCTACATCCCTTTGCATACACAAATACTTAAAGGGCATGTCCACCCCCAAAACTATAATCCCCCCAACTACTGGCCCCACCATGTAGTGTAGTTTAATCCTTACCTCACATCCCAGCTCCATATGGTTCTCCTGCTATCCCCCCTAAAGTAAAAAAAAACGCCCACCAGGAGTACTGCAGAGTCCATATAGGACTCTGCCTCCTGTCTCGCCTCTGGGAGAAGTTTGGCATGCTTACTGCAGCCCTTCTCCCCCTCCCTCTCCCTCCCTCTCCCTCCCGATTAGCATTCCCTCCCCCTAGCGTTAAATCCTTTTGATATAACATTCCCCCTGTCCCCCCAGCCCCAACCATTATATTTTTATTATCAGAAAGTGTCCCAAACATTACTTACCTTCCCTCTTTCCTCCGCCTTACAAAAATAAAGTTTAAAGTGCAAATACATTACACTTTACCTCCCATTCTTTAATAAAACAATATACCATAAAGTTATTTTAACCAGGGAAGATTCCCTTTAAACGTGGGAAACCTTACTAAAACATATTGACAATTACTGGTATTATTACATATAGTTCTGGATGATCCAGGGAACCATTATGATTGCCATTAGGATTTTGCTTTAGGGTATAAAGGGTATAAAGGTTGGACTAGATGGACATATGTCTTTATACAACCTTCAATACTATGTTACTATGTAACTGTTATACAGACATTATGGGTAGGGTATAAAGGTTGGACTAGACGGACGTATGTCTTTATACAACCTCCAATACTATGTTACTATGTAACTGTTATACAGACATTATCGGTAGGGTATAAAGGTTGGACTAGATGGACGTATGTCTTTATACAACCTCCAATACTATGTTACAATGTAACTGTTATACAGACATTATGGGTAGGGTATAAAGGTTGGACTAGATGGACGTATGTCTTTATACAACCTCCAATACTATGTTACTATGTAACTGTTATACAGACATTATGGGTAGGATATAAAGGTTGGACTAGATGGACGTATGTCTTTATATATATTGAAGTTTATTAACAGGCTACAAATATGCATAAACAATAAACTGAAACAAACAATACAATACATAGCATATTGGCTTTTGGGCATAAAAATAAAAAGTCTCTTTCCGAGAAGAAAGTCCAGTCCAAAGGAAATAAAAAGTCTTACAGCAGACAACAAATATAAAAACAATCTTATTTCAGATCTTTCTTAAAAAGTAACTAAAATCGATCTCCAATGAGATATAAAGTAAATTCAACTCTTACATCAGAGAAAAAAGAAACAAAATAAAACCGAGCCCGCCTACCTACACTCTAATATAACTAACCCTGTCACCTACCTACACAGATAGATGATGAGGGGATAGACAACCATTCGCACTATCAAGCAAATAACTTAAAGTATCTTACTGCAGAAAAAAGGAAAACATAAGTTTGACTTGTTCAAGTTTATAAACCACATTTATTCCAACATCCATACAACGAGACAACAAGGAAACAAAATATTAAACCTAACATTACAACATATTAAAACTAACATTATAACATATTAAAACTAACATTATAACATATTAAACCTAACATTATAACATATTAAACCTAACACGAAAAGAAACATCAAAACAAGAATCGGTTGGCTTCCGTAGAAACCTACTAACGATACATTCTACATTCTAATGCACTTAGACACTTGAGAGGGCAAAGTGTAAACTACTCACCCTGGAATGCATGAGCCCAGACATAAAAACACAAAGGGCCTAGGGCAAAAAAAGGGCAAGTGATAAGACAGGAAAAACCACCACCAAGAAACATCAGGACCCCTCAAGGGGGCTCAAGGTACATGCCTCTCCACAGAGTAGACCATCTCCCTTCACTCATCCTCTGTTTCTCCAGAGCCTTCACCTTAAACAGTTCCCTCAGGATGTTGGAAACCACCACCTCACAGGAAAGGACTTTATGCCTAATTGAAATTTGGCACCGTGCACTCCACGTGTAGAATTTTACTATTGTGCTAACTAGAAATAAGGTGCTTAACTCAATACTTGCATGCCTTTGAGACACCCCATAAGCCCACCCCTGGTATGACATACCTGAGAGGCAGGGGATAACCAACTTTCTGGACACCCTTTTGTAAACTTCTATGTTAAAAGGACAATTAAGCAGGAAGTGGTCCATCGTTTCCTCAAGACCACTGCAGCTCTCCCGGGGACACATTCGGTCATTGCGGCGCCTACTTATCACATTGCCTCTTACATAGAGTTTTCCATGGAAGGAACGCCAAGCAATATCCCTAAACTTCGGGGGAACCCTGGGGGACACCACTAAAGAGAGCCCTATACTCAATATATTGCTTGGGCAGTCTTTTAAGACCAGCGGCTCATGGAAATAGGAAGACAAGACCCTCTGGTCGATGGCCCTCCTAGGTGAGGATCTAATTTCTTCCATTCCCACTTGCCACTTCCTCATGGCTTTCAGGGCTCCTGCCACATAGGAGGGGAGAGGACCTCGATGATTCCGCAGACTCTTTACCAAGCCGCCCTTCATCCAAGACCCAAGAAATGGAGTGACCCAGCTCTTAAAAATCTCTACCCACAAAGGAGGCTTCTCTTCGAGGAGGTTTGCAAAGTTGTATTTAACAAACATGTTCACAAAGAACACGACAGGGTTGAGCATGCCCAACCCTCCCTCCTTCCTTTGCCGGTAGGCGACAGTCCTTTTGATTAGGTTCAGTTTGTTTCCCCATAAAAGCAGGAAAAACAAACTATTGATTCTTGCATAGTACTTCTCTGGCAAAAGGCACACAGTACTTACATACAGAAAAAGCGGGACCAGGTAAGTCTTGATCAATGAAACCCTTTCACTAAGAGTGTATGGTCTCCCCTTCCACTGATCCACCCTGGAAGATGCAAGTTCCAACCTAGACACCCAATTTGTCTCAGCGAAATCGCCTTGGCCAAAAGTGATCCCTAAGATCTTAATTTTGGGGGAAGGCTCAGGGAAGATTCCCGGGAGGTTAAAGGCAGGCTCGCCTTCTTTTCCCATCCAGAAAGCTTCACATTTGTTCCTGTTGATGAGGGAACCTGAAGCCTCAGAATACTCTTGTACCAGTTCGGCCACCTCGACCGCCTCGTCGGAGCTTGAGACTACCAGAGTAATGTCATCCGCATAGGCAGCTACCTTCAAGGAAACTCCCGGAGAGACAGGTACCCCCCGCAGCACGCTGCCATCAAACCTCTTGATCAGAGGATCTATGGCGAAAGCGTAAAGCAGAGGGCTGAGCGGGCAACCCTGCCTGACCCCAGAAGAGACCCTAAAAGGTTCCCCCAACCAGCCATTCACAAAGGGAATGCTTTCAGCGCCTTCATACAAAACCATGAGCCAATTGATGAAACCCTCAGGAACACCGTATCTTCCAAGGACACTCCAGAGATACTTGTGATTCACTCTATCAAAGGCCTTAGACTGGTCCAGTGACAAAAGGTATTTTCCCCACTCACAAGACCTGCAACGCATTAGGGCCTCCCGGACCCCCAATACTGCGGAAAAGGTGGATCTACCCTTAACCGTGCAGTGCTGCGAGGGAGAAAGCACCAGGTGTGCTACCTCAAAGAGGCGATTGAACAATACTTTTGCCAAGATTTTCCTATCCGTATTGAGTAAAGCGATGGGGCGCCAGTTCTCAATATAGGAAGAATCTAACCCTTTTGACAGCAGAATCAAAGCAGAACGCCTCATGGAGGGTGGAAGGAGACCCTCAGAAAGGGAGTCCGAAAAAACCTCCACAAGACTAGGGGCCAGGACATCACAAAAGGCCTTGTAGAACTCCGCCGTGAGTCCATCGGGCCCAGGGGATTTCTTAACAGCAAGGCCTTCTATGGCTGCCCCCACCTCCTCCACAGTGATATCCCCTGTCAAAGAATCCCAAGGAATATCAGATCTTGTCTGAACAGGAGTCCGCTCCAAAAAGTTGGATATGCTGGCCTGGCTGAGCTCTTTCTCAGACAAGAGGTCAGCATAAAAGCTCTTAACAACCGACAGGATACCTGCTGGAGATGTCTCCAGGGTCCCATCACTCCCCCGCAAACCACTAATCGATTTGCGAGCGATGGAGTCCCTGCAACTCTGATAGGGATCGGGAGAATGGTGTGACCCATAATTCCTCTCAAAGTTCAGGGAGGCCAGCCGGTCATACTGGAACCTCCTCATCTGAGACTTTACCCTGGTGATCTCCCCAAAGTCACCACAATCAGACACCAGCCTATCCAACTTCCTCTTAAGTTTTAGATAGGCATGATATTTACTCTGTACCTTATCAATCGCTAGGCCTCGAAAGAGTCGTGCGGTCCTCTTTTTGGTGATCTCCCACCATTCCGTCCTACTGCGGCAGACATCCTTCAGGGACTCCTGATCCTGAAAGAAGGCCAAAAAAGACTGTTTAGTACATTCCTCGTCAAGGATGGTCGAATTGAGGTGCCAGAAACCCTTACCTCTCGAGGGGGCCTCTGGAATATTCAAGGACATGACCACCAAACAGTGATCTGAGAACTCTACTGCCTTCACCTCAAGAGGAGAAGTAATAGAGTCCTTTTTAACAAAAAACCTATCTATCCTACTACTACTTTTATCTATCTATCTATCCTACTACTACTACTATCTATCTATCCTACTACTACTACCTATCTATCTATTCTACTACTACTACTACCACCTATCTATCCTACTACTACTACTATCTATCCTACTACTACTACTATCTATCTATCCTACTACTACTATCTATCTATCCTACTACTACCTACCTATCTATCTATCCTACTACTACTATCTATCTATCCTACTACTACTACTACCTCTATGAAAAGTGTAACCCGTGAGGCCTGGAGATTGGCGAATGTGCACATCTACCAGACCTGCTTCTCTAACTAAGCCATTGAAAAATACGCTGTCGTACCCCAACCTGCCAGCCTGGCCTCTCCTGTCCATTGGCCTAGCGATGGTGTTAAAATCCCCACCAAACACTACAGACTGGGCTGTAAAAAGAAAGGGCTTTATTCTGGTAAACAATTCCTTCCTCTCGGCCTTCGTCTGAGGGCCATAGAAATGTATTAGCCGCAGAGGCGAACTGTTCACCAGAACATCCATAAGCATGCAGCGTCCCATCTCGATTTCAATCACCCGTTTGACTGTTACCATATCTGTTTTACAAAGAACAGCCACTCCACTGTAAGGCTCGGCAGCAAGAGACCAAAAGGACGGTCCACAGGACCAGTCCCCCTTGGCGCGATGGATCTCAGCCAAGGTGGTGAGCCGGGTCTCCTGCAAAAAGAAAATGTCTGCCTCAATTCGGGAGAGAAAAAATAACGCCATGCTACGTGCACTTACAGACTTGATGGAGGCAACATTAATTGTTCCACATCTTATTGGAGGGGGCACAGCCATTTACAAGGTGAATGAAGTTATGGGGGGTTTTCATTTACCCTTCCTTACCCTCCTCCCCTCATCATCGGACCCTTCCCTCTTAGCTGAGAGGCCGGATGGCAACCGCTCAGCCTCCTGATTGTCTATAAAAATTAAATCACTGGAAGAAGAGGTTTCTCTAGCTAATTCTCTCTCCAGCCTCGCTATTTCTTCCTCCAGACTGTCCTCTCCTAACACAGAGTAAGGATTTTTAAGCGGAATAGACAATTTGGGAATGGGCTTGTTCCTCTTGCTCCTCCCACTTCCCACCAAACTCCATCCCACCTTCTCGACAGCGGAGGACCTTCGGACTCTGGAAGCAGAGTTACCAACTGGGTGAGATATTTGGGCAAGAGCCCCCCTTGACTTGGATCTGGTAACCCTGGCTTCGGGCTTATAAATAGGTCCAGAAATGAGCTTGGGTTTGGGTGACCCTGATATATTTTTGGTCATCTCTGCTCTGGGAGCTTCCTGTGGAGTCACAGTGACAGGCTCTGCAGGCATGGTGGTACTCTCTTTGGCCCCAGAGCAATGCGAAGGGGACACTTCTCCAGTGTCCACTGCTTCCCCAGCAACTGCTACAACCTCAGAGCTCACTTCCTCGGAGACTACTATCTCCTCTGCAAACTCTTGCGCAACTTGCTGCCAAGAGACGGGGCAAGAGGTGTAAGTGTGCCCCATCTCACCGCAGAGGTTGCAACAGACACTGTTAGGGCAGTCTTTCGCATTGTGCCCCAGCTCAAGGCATAGAGCACACTTCAGTTTGTCACAATACATTGAAAGATGACGAAACGACCCGCACTTCCAGCACTGACGCGGCTGGCCCGGGTAGAAGCATTGTATCCTATCCCTGCCGATAAAGGCAGAATTCGGGATGTGCTGGGTAACGTTACGGACTGTGTTCAGTTTAACGCTGCACTTCCAACCACCATCCCAAATTCCACTGTCATCAAGGTTTTTAAACAGGTCGCTTTGGACGGAGCCGTATCTCCCAAGCCAGGTGCGGAGGTCTGAGGGCGGAATGCTCTCATTAAAGACCTTTATGGTCACTCTCACGACACCCGGCCGGGAAACCGCCACCACCCGAAAGCCAATCCACCAAGCAGGATCCCTGTCATACTTTTTCCAAAACTCATCCAGACCTTGGGGGGACACAAAGCTGATGACAAACTCCCCCGGACTGGGCCCAGAAATAAAGGCAAAGATGTCCACTGCCTCAAACCCAACCCGGAGGAGTCTGTCAACCACCTGCTGCCTATCCGGAGAAGGGCCCTCCCCCACCCACTTCAAGTTCACCACATTCCTCCTACCCCCACCGCCACTGTACATGTTACCATACACAGATGTTTGTGCGTTAGCAGGAACAGTCCTCCGTGTAGCAGAATGAGTGGCTCTGGCAGCGGACGCATATGATGTTGGTTTGGTCCCTGCAGGTGAAACTGGAGGCTGCTTAGCGGAAACAGATTGAACCTTTGCACAACTGGGACCAGATGATCCAGCAGATCTTACAGGGGGGACAGACACAGACTGGACAGGGGGAGCCTTGGACACAGAGACTGGGGCTGACACAGAGGGAGATTGGGAGACAGACACAGCAGGAGCAGGGGAAAGGGAAACAGGTGCTGGGCCAGCAGGGACCGGGTGATCCCACTTACCACCTATTGGTGGACCCTCCATCCCGCTGGCCTCAGTCTCTGCCGCCATCTCTCCGGATGCTGGGGGGGATCGATCACCCAGAGCTTCCGACATCTCCAGCTTAGGAACCAAGATTTTAGATTCCCCTGAACTTGTCACCGCTTTCTTCCCAATAGAAACTTGCTTGGGGACTTTAACTGTAGGGCAAACCTCTTTGCTGAACTCTTCCTCTACCAAGATGGCCGCCGGGACTTGCTTGGGACCAGCTGAAATAACTTCCTGCTTCCCTGACCCTCTCTTCTCCTTAGCTTCCTCAGGTGCAGTGCTAATAGCAGGATCTGTGCTGATTGGTCCACTGCGAGATCCATCTCCTTCCTGAACCACAGCCTCTGGAACACCAGAACCAGCTGACACAGCCTTTGGATCCAAAATGGCCGCTGCAGGTACTTTCCTCTCACTGCCCTGAAACTTAAAGATTGCCTCTTTACATATGGGAACTTTATCTGCACGTTCCTTACCAGCCGCACTGACAGACTCTTCTCCTTTCTGGGCAGGTTTGGCAGTCAGGGAGGAGCATGGAGCACTGGTAGCTGCAGGTGTGATGTCACTGGCACTAACAGGATCCAAGATGGCCGCCGAACCACATGTTCCAGCCATGTTTGGTGTGGTAGACTCCAGGCACTTGGTGTTAGTGGAATTAAAGGGGTTTGCACTGCATGGTTGGAAAACAAATTTGGAAACCACAACTTTCTTTCCTTTCTTGTGCTTTTCCCCTATTTTCCTCCTCTTTGCCTGATTCTCATCCGTGGAGAGATCATCCATGGAGAATTCCAGTTTTTGCTCTTTAATGGGAGATTCCAGATATTTTATTTCTTTCAGCAAACCGGGGGATTTAGGATCTTCCACAGCCCAGTCCATTTCTTTCTCCTTGTCTTTTTGTCCAGGTGTTACTGATGGGGAAACTGGTGACCGAGACCTCCCTTCAGAGGCCCCAGGCACCTCCACCCCTGCCTGCACCGACACTGGGGAGACCTGAAATGAACAGCATGGCTGGGCCTTAGCTGTATTCCCCCTGCATTTGCTCTCCTTCTCTGCCTGGAAACGATCCCTCAGGGTATAAGCCTCCCGCATAGGACCAATTTCATCTCCCAAGGCCTGCTCCTCCTTGGTAAGCAGCTCAAATCTCTTTTCCATGGCAGAAATGATAGCTTGGGTCTTGGGATTGGATCTAGAAACATCCCCAGCACAAAAATCTTTTTTTTGTTTAATTCTTACTTCAAGGGATCTTAACTTTTCTTTTATAGCTACATATCTCTTTAGGCCATTTGCCAGGGCCTCCGCAAATCCAGGATCCCCAGGCTCAAGGTGTTTTTTTTGCCCAGGATTAGCAGCAGAAGGCCCAGGCTCCGGACCAGGGCTTTTGGAGGCCATAGTAGGCCCAGAACAGTGAACCAAAAATGGATATGCAAGTAAGCACTTGTTGGAGCTCAGGAGCACACAATAACACAACCTTCCACCTCCAATGCTATGTTACTATGTAACTGTTAGTCCTTTTTAACAAAAAACCTATCTATCCTACTACTACTACTACCTACCTATCTATCTATCCTACTACTACTACTACTATCTATCTATCCTACTACTACTACTACTACTACTACTATCTATCCTACTACTACTATCTATCCTAATGCTACTACTACCTATCTATCCTACTACTACTACTACCTACCTATCTATCTATCCTACTACTACTACTACTACTACTATCTATCCTACTACTACTATCTATCCTAATGCTACTACTATCTATCTATCCTACTACTACTACTACTACTACCTATCTATCCTACTACTACTACTACCTACCTATCTATCTATCCTACTACTACTACTACCTCTATGAAAAGTGTAACCCGTGAGGCCTGGAGATTGGCGAATGTGCACATCTACCAGACCTGCCTCTCTAAGCCATTCAAAAATACGCTGTCGTACCCCAACCTGCCAGCCTGGCCTCTCCTGTCCATTGGCCTAGCGATGGTGTTAAAATCCCCACCAAACACTACAGGCTGGGCTGTAAAAAGAAAGGGCTTTATTCTGGTAAATAATTCCTTCCTCTCGACCTTCGTCTGAGGGCCATAGAAATGTATTAGCCGCAGAGGCGAACTGTTCACCAGAACATCCATAAGCATGCAGCGTCCCATCTCGATTTCAATCACCCGTTTGACTGTTACCATATCTGCTTTACAAAGAACAGCCACTCCACTGTAAGGCTCGGCGGCAAGAGACCAAAAGGACGGTCCACAGGACCAGTCCCCCTTGGCGCGATGGATCTCAGCCAAGGTGGTGAGTCGGGTCTCCTGCAAAAAGAAAATGTCTGCCTCAATTCGGGAGAGAAAAAATAACGCCATGCTACGTGCACTTACAGACTTGATGGAGGCAACATTAATTGTTCCACATCTTATTGGAGGGGGCACAGCCATTTACAAGGTGAATGAAGTTATGGGGGGTTTTCATTTACCCTTCTTTACCCTCCTCCCCTCATCATCGGACCCTTCCCTCTTAGCTGAGAGGCCGGATGGCAACCGCTCAGCCTCCTGTACCCTCCCCCACCCACTTCAAGTTCACCACATTCCTCCTACCCCCACCGCCACTGTACATGTTACCATACACAGATGTTTGTGCGTTAGCAGGGACAGTCCTCCGTGTAGCAGAATGAGTGGCTCTGGCAGCGGACGCATACGATGTTGGTTTGGTCCCTGCAGGTGAAACTGGAGGCTGCTTAGCGGAAACAGATTGAACCTTTGCACAATTGGGACCAGATGATCCAGCAGATCTTACAGGGGGGACAGACACAGACTATCGTTTAAAATGGTGCTAATTTTGCCCCAACCAATCAGATGTTAGCTTTCAAATGTTAAATAAGATCTGATTGGTTGGGGCAAAATTAGCACCATTTTAAACGATAAGAACTTTTATTGAATCTCCTTGTTAATTCCCAGTGTTACCAGCTGAGTCCATCCTTAGTGCAAGTCCCATTGTTATTATATAAAGATTTAAAGGGAAATTCTGTCTCCTTCCAGATTCCAGACCCGTGTGTTCTCCTGGACTTCCAAACCCAGAACCCTCAGGATTCTATTACCAGGACACCTGGTATTCCCGCTCCTGCAGGAACAGGGACTTCCCTACACCGTCTGATGTCACCAGCTGTCTGGCGGGGAAGACCATTTATATGTTTGGGGACTCAACATCCAAGCAGTGGACAACCTGATTACAGATATACCGTGACCTGGATGGATGAATATTACAGATATACCGTGACCTGGATGAATGAATATTACAGATATACCATGACCTTGATGGATGAATATTACAGATATACCGTGACCTGGATGAATGAATATTACAGATATACCGTGACCTTGATGGATGAATATTACAGATATACCATGACCTGGGGAATCATGTTCTACAACTTTAGAATTTATAATTTAGTTAGGGGAATGAGCAGTACACAGGGTGAGGACCCTTGTCTCTTGGGTTTAGCCTAGTAGTTTAGCAGTGATACTTACCTAAACTTTCCCTCTTTGCTTTTTGCACAGGGCCATTGGTCTCAGAATGAATTAGGGGCAAAGCTGGACCAGAATAGTGAGAAGTTTCGGTAATCCAGTGATTTAGACTAGTTCCTCGCCCTGGGTAATGTGAACGGGAAAGAAAAGAGAGGGGGTGGGGAGGAATATATAATTACTCCCAGAGGCTGTGTGAGTCTGGGTGAGTCTCACTCCACATAATACTTACACTAAAAGAGACGCGCAGTGGTATAGTCACGCTAACCAATATTTAATCGTTAAGGGGGATTAAACCCCGAAGAAGAACACTGCGGCTCTCTGGCTGTGAATCCGCCTGTATGTGCATTACACCCCCTACTCTCCTTCCAGATCCCAAACCCGTGTGTTCTCCTGGACTTCCAAACCCAGAACCTTCCGGATTCTATTACCAGGACACCTGGTATTCCCGCTCCTGCAGGAACAGGGACTTCCCTACACCGTCTGATGTCACCAGCTGTCTGGCGGGGAAGACCATTTACATGTTTGGGGACTCAACTACTGAACAGTGGTTGAACTATCTGTTGAGCTTTGTACCATGTAAGTGATTTATTTCACGTATGTATTTTCTTGGACGCCATGTTTTGACCGTCTGTAAGCTTGGGAATATTTCAGGATCTGCAATAAAGAATTTAAAGGGTAAGTGTGGATAAAGTTCTAATGCAACCAAATATCTAGATTCAACCAACATTCTGTGGCTGGTAGTGTTCAGCCATTAACATCCATCTAAAAATGAAATAATCAATAGCAAATGAAGGTAGAGTGGAAGACAGAAGACTCAATGGAAGACAGAAGACTCAATCACATTAAATGCAAATGGCTACTTTATTCCGTTGTAATCAAACAATAATAAAGGAGGGCGACACCACTCAGGGTGAATCTGCAAAGTAACCTGGATTTATTGTAACATGTTTCCGACTATAACAAGTCAAGTCCTGTGTCAAGCATTTAAGATTGATTGACATAGGACTTGCTATAGTCCGAAACTTGCACATTGCATGGCACGGAGCAGTGTGGCCCCTAATCTACTATTTGGACATCCTGAGTGCATACTCACCTGTTTATTCCATGTTAATAAGGGCCCGTGTCTTACTGATATGGAATAAAGAAGTCACATTGCAGTTATTCTTCTTGGGTCTTCTTTCTTCCATCATTCCTGTTATTTGTAAAAAATAATCATTCTAAAAGCTTTCTAAGGGTTCACGTACCACTCAGTGGTTTAACTAGAAATCACTGGGCCCCCCTGCAAAACTATGATGGGGCCCCTATCCGTGCTTCATCCACAGTGGTTTTCTGGGAAGAGGCTATATGTGTCATAGGAGAAAATAAGGACATGGAGCCCCTTTGGCTCCCGGGCCCCCCAGTGGTTTCTCCCCTGGTAGTTACACCCCTGCTACTATTACTACTTCTATTACTACTTTTATTACTACTACTATTACTACTTCTATTACTACTACTATTACTACTTCTATTACTACTACTATTACTACTTCTATTACTACTTCTATTACTACTACTATTACTACTTCTATTACTACTACGATTACTACTTATATTACTACTTCTATATACGTCCTTTTCAGTACTACTTCTACTATTACTACTCTCTAATTACACTTTCTATTCTACTACTATAGACTATTACTACTTCTATTACTACTACTATTACTACTACTTCTATACCTACTTACTATTACTACTTCTATTACTTTACCTTCTATTACTACTTACTATTCTAATTACTACTTCTACTTCTATACTACTTTCTATTACTACTTATTAGTACTACTTTTATTACACTTTTATTACTACTTTATTACTACTTTATTACTACTTTCTATTAACTACTTTTATTACTACTTATTACTACTTTTCTATTACTACTTTATTACTACTTTTATACTACTTTTTACTACTTTTATTATACTACTTTTTTACTACTCTACTTTTATTACTACTTTATTACTACTTCTATTACTACTTCTTTTCTATTACTTACTTTCTATACTCACTATTTATTACTTACTACTTTTATTACTAACTTTATTATACTTTTATTATACTACTTCTATTACTACTTCTATTACTTACTATTCTATTACTACTTCTATTACTACTACTATTACTACTTTCTATTAATACTACTATTACTACTTCTATTATACTACTACTATTACTACTTTCATTACTACTTCTATTACTACTTCTATTACTACTACTATTACTCCTTCTATTACTAACTTATTTACGACTTTATTACTACTCTTTATTACTATACTCATTACTACTTACTGTAACTTTATACTACTACTATCTACTACTAACTTTAGTCTACGTCTATACTATCCATGGCTATACACTGTATATCTTAATCCTCCCTCTCTCCTCTGTTTCTTTATTTGCGCTAACCATAACCTTAATGGAGGCTTATACTCAAACATAAACCAACTTATTTCTGGCTCCTACCACAGTCATTGTCACTGACATTCCTCCCATCCCTGACAACTCCACCCTCATAATTACATCTTTAGAAAGAATGACCCATAATAAATGTAAAGGGCATGTCCACCCCCAAAACTATCATCATCCCCCCCACTACTGGCCCCACTCTGTAGTGTAATAAAATCCTTACCTCACATCCCAGCTACAAATGGTTCTCCTATAATCCCCCCCCAAAGTCCAAAAAACTGTCCACCAGGAGCATGGAAGAGGGGGAATTGTTTCTGCCTCTGAGGCTTCCTCTGAGAGGTTTGTGGCATGCTCTGAGCAGCCCTCCCCCCAGTCCCATTTCTTACTCCCCCCACCTAGCGTGAACCTTTTACATATGTTATAGTTATTGCTTCCCTTCCCCGCTCTAAATGCATTAATCTCCCCCGATAGTTTACTTACCTTCCCTCTATTCTCCACCGTCCGTGTTGGCTGCCTCTCAGCCAATCACAGACCGCTGCCGGTCCTGCCCCCTGCTTGCAGTTCCATGCAAGCAGAGGGGCAGGACGTGTGGTGGAGGATAGAGGGAAGGAAAGTAAGATCGGGGAGTTTCTGCAAATAAGATTAATGCCTTTGGGGCTGAGGAGCAATACCTATAACATGTTTTTTCAAAGGGTGGACATGCCCTTTAACTATCCTACCTTGTTCTCTGAAATCATAGCATATGCCTGCTTTGCATTTGGATGCCTTGTGGAAACTAAGGAGTAGTGTGTGTTCAATGGCTATATTTGTTTATGCCCCCTTCACAAGGTGCGTGGTTATGAGTTTGAGCATGCTCATAGAAGTCAGCTAGGGGAAAGCATTCAATCATGGCTGTGAAGTCAACTGGAAGAACCATTATAAACATCAAACAAAGTCTTAGTCACAGTGCAGGTCGCCCAAGTCAATGGGGGTCCATAGGCGGATAGCCAGGACGGACCAAGTCAAGGCCAGAAAAAAACGTTGGACGCGTTTCAACCCTCTGCAAGGGCTTTCTCAACAGCATGGGTAAGAGAAGAAGAAGACGCCAACTATTTAAACCATCGTGATTATGCAAATTAAATGCCGTGAACAAAGTAAAACCAATAACTGTTTGATTCAATTAGATCAACTGAACTTGAAGTTTAGTTCTTGAGTCATTTCGCTAGTCATCCGACTGGCTTTCTCAATTCAGAATTTCTCAAGAAGTTTCTTCAAAGACTAACAAGTCCAGTTGATCTAATTGATACAACAGATATACCATGACCTGGATGAAATAAATATTACAGATATACCATACACCTGGATGGATGAATATTTACAGATTACCATGACCTGATGAATAATTTACAGATATAAACATGACCTGGATGGATGAATATTACAGATATAACCATGACCTGGATGGATGAATATTACAGATAACCGTGACCTGGATGGATGAATATACAGATATAACATGACCTGGATAATGAATATTACAGATATAACATGACCTGGATGATAAATATACATATATACATACGGGATGGTGAATATTACAGATATACCGTGACCTGGATGGATAATATTACAGATATGCCCGTGACCTGGATGAATTAATTTATTATACCGTGACCTGGATGAATGAATATTACAGATATACCGTGACCTGGATGAATGAATATTACAGATATACCGTGACCTGGATGGGAATATTACAGATATACCGTGACCGGATGGATGAATATTACAAATACACAGTGACCCGGATGAATGAATATTACAGATATACCGTGACCCGGATGAATGAATATTACAGATATACCGTGACCTGGATTGATGAATATTACAGATATACCGTGACCTGGATGGATGAATATTACAGATAAACCGTGACCTGGATGGATGAATATTACAGATATAACATGACCTGGATGAATGAATATTACAGATATAACATGACCTGGATGGATGAATATTACAGATATACCGTGAAGATCACTGGATGGATGAATATTACAGATAACCGTGACCTGGATGGATAATATTACACAGATATACCGTGACCTGGATGATGATATTACAGTTATACCGTGACCTGATGAATGATATTAACAGATATACTGTGCCTGGATGGATGAATATTACAGATATACCGTGACCTGATGAGGAATTTACAGATTACCGTGACCTGGATGGATGAATATTACAGATATACCGTGACCTGGATGGTAATATTACAGATATAACGTGACCTGGATGATGATATTACAGATACCGTGACCTGGATGAATGAATATTACCGATATACCATGACCTTGATGGATGAATATTACAGATATACCATGACCTGGAGGATGAATATTACAGATATAACCGTGACCTGGATGGATGATATTACAGATATACCATAACCTGGATGGATGAATATTACAGATATACCATGACCTGGATAATGAATATTACAGATATAACATGACCTGGATGGATGAATATTACAGATATACCATGACCTGGATGGATGATATACAGATATACCGTGACCTAGATGGATGATATTACAGATATACCGTGACCTGGATGGATAAATATTACAGATATACCGTGACCTGGATGGATGAATATTACAGATATACCGTGACTGATGGATGAATATTACAGATATACCGTGACCTGATGAATGAATATTGCAGTATTACCGTGACCTGGAGGATGTATTACAGATATACCGTGACCTGGATGGATGAATATTACAGATATCCCGTGACCTGGATGGATGGAATATTACAGATATACCGTGACCTATGAATGAATATTACAGATATACCGTGACCTGAATGGATGAATATTACAGATACGTGCCGTGATGGTATATGACTGATGAATTATGTGGATGATTACGAATGTATAATTTTTGCCCTTTAATGAAGGAGGGGGAGGAGCTTGAAAACTGTCAGTTACTTCTTTACGTACAAGCTATACTTGTTTGTATAGATCACTGAGATAGGGGCAGTGTAGACAAACGATGACATCTGCCCCATCTTTACAGTCATTTTAATTTGGGACATCTTCTGAATGAAGATATGAGATAAGTGAGGGATGTTTGTTAAAGTAAGAGGAGGAAATCTTAACATTTAATTGAAAATGCCCAACTATTAGGTTAAACTCAGATTCACGTGGATGGGGCTTTTCTTGACCTTCATCTTCTCATTGTCTTATTTAACAGTTTTTATTTAATATCTGTAAATTTACTCCGAGTCTCTTTTATTTCTTTACCTCCCTTTTCTGTTGTTTCCCAGCTTACATCTGGCAGATCCCAACATGAATTCCCAGGACCTACTTTGGCTGTAGACACCAGTCCACCAATTTGAAGTCCATTGGCAGGTTCACGAGAGCCATTACTTTGTACTGTACACCACAAGCACAGATTGCATTACGTGGCCAATGAGCTAGACAAGCTTGGAAACAATAAGAAGATCTTGTGATTGTAATCAATTGTATGGCCCATTTTATTACACTACCAATTAAATTTTATATACAAAGACTCCGTTCCATTCACGAGTCTGTGGTCCGGCTAATAAGGCGAAGTCCATCGACTAAGATCTTCTTCAGTCTGCGAACACTGGATACTTGTACAAATATGGCAGTGACTGGTTGTCCCTTCAGCTGGACTGGTGATGAGGACCATGTTCTCTGGACTCCAGTCACAATAGTGGATGCTTGGGAGATGACCTCCTGTCATTATCTACCCCAGGAACCCATCCTGGAAAGGTCATTTCAAGAATCAATTGATTTGATGTTGTCTTTTCTCTGTCCGTCTAAAACTTATATCGTCATTGGATTTCAAAGAAAGAGAACGATATTACTATCTAAGCACTATTACTACTTATTCATTTAATTATATTTTAAAGACTTGTATTGATTTACTAGACTTACCCAGCCAGTAACTCTCAGTACTTGGGGCCATATTTATAAGCCAAGGGTAGACTTTCTAGTGATACTGCGACTTTCACGATCGGTATCGCTAATTTCTGATCGTTAAACCTATCGAATGAACGATCGGTTTAATGATTGTAAATTTTCAATATCGATCGTAAATCTACGATAATGAAATCCTATTAACGATCCCCATAGAATACCATTGCGGTATTTACTGCAGCATGGTATTCATTACCGAACATTGGTCGTAAATTAACTAACCCACCCGTATCACTAAAAGCGATACCACGGATCAAGAAGAGTCTAGTCAACTTTGGTTAACCAATAAATGGGAAAAAAATAATACATAATGTCCAATAACTAGATTGTAAGCTCTATGGACAGAGACACCTTCCTCTTTTTGCAAAATCTTCTGTTTGATAATGTAAATATTTAAGTATTGAACTATGCTTGTGAAGGTTCTCATTCATCCAGGTCATGGTATATCTGTTGTATTCAATTAGATCAACTGGACTTGAAATGTATTGTTCTTGAACGACGTTTCGCTAGTCATCCGACTGGATCTCCTCAATCAGAATGACTTGTACAAGAATCTGTGCAATTATGTACCCTGGAACATCCCAATTAGCATATATCACAGCCAGGTGGTTAAGGGTGTGATTAGATAGTGGCTAAGAGGTGTTTTAGAACGCCCAGAGTAAGGTGTTAAACAGCATTGTACTCCAACTGTCTGCACTGTACAATGCTGTTTTAACACCTTACTCCTGGGCTTCCTATAACACCTCTTAGCCACTATCCAATCACACCTTAACACCTGGCTGTGATATGCTAATTGGATTTTCCAGGGTACATAATTGCCACAGATTCTTGTACAAGTCATTCTGAATTGAGAAAGCCATGTCGTATGACTAGCGAAACGTCTTCAAGACTAAACTTCAAGTCCAGTTGATCTAATTGAATACACAGATATGTATTGAACTATCAATGTATTTATGTCCTTGAATGAATTTATGTATATTTGATACTGTACAGCACTGGTCCCAAGTGGTGCTTTATAATAAACATTCATATGATACTCCAAGATGGAAGCCAATAATGTTCTGTCCAATTGGGCTTTTGATGTCTCTTGATTGGATGTTATGAAGAACAGTCTGAGTCCATAGATTGGTTAATGAGGGGGAGGGGGCTTTTTCTGCCCTGATGGTGTAAAGTTGTGTTTTAGGGAAACGTTTAAACCTATTTTCCTCTAGCCTATACCTCGGAGTACCGTACATATCACTAACAAAATGTTACGGGATTTGCGATTGGCATATCATACGTCCAAAGATACCAAACATGATCTTGTTGTGATTTTCTATGACTGAATAACTATCTCAAATTCCCTTTTGGATATTCATCTAATACAAGTATGGGCAGATATTTCAGCATTAGTTTGACATTATTTGTGAAATATTTCAGAATTCTTTACCCTAATTATTATGAAAAATGAATTGTCTTTGAATTGGCATCTGTTCTAGCTTTGTTGTAAAGCAGTAGACCACCTGCAAAAGTCTATTCAGGTCTGTGCATTTACATAAACTGTCACACTTTGCCCCTTTGTTAAGAAATCCTGCTGGTTTGAACAAATAAAAGAAACACAGTCTTTTAAATAGTCAGGCAGAGGATTGGTAAACATTTGACTGACTGACATGGACCATGTGGGATTTGCCATACTGGATGTCACTGCTATTGAGGTGGGATAAATTTGAAAATGAATGATTCAATTACAGATAATGCCTATGTGGTTTAAATCACACTCACGTTTGTGACATGTCTGTCTAACATTTAACAAAGTAACATAGTATGGAGGTTGTATAGACACACTCCATCTAGTCCAACCTTTATACCCTACCCATAATGTCTGTATAACAGTTACATAGTAACATAGTATTGAAGTTGTAAAAAGACATACGTCCATCTAGTCCAACCTTTATAACCCTACCCATAATGTCTTGTATAACAGTTACATATTACATAGTATTGGAGGTTGTATAAAAGACATACGTCCATCTAGTCCAACCTTTATACCCTACCCATAATGTCTTATAACAGTTTACATATACACATAGTATTGGAGGTTGTATAAAGACATACGTCCATCTAGTCCAACCTTTTACCCTACCCATAATGTCTGTATAACAGTTACATAGTAACATAGTATTGGAGTTTGTAAAGACATACGTCCATCTAGTCACCTTTATACCCTACCCATAATGTCTGTATAACTGTTACATAGTAACATAGTATTGGAGGTTGTATAAAGACATACTCCATCTCATCCAACCTTTTATACCCTACCCATAATGTCTGTATAACAGTTACTAGTAACATAGTATTGGAGGTTGTATAAAGCATATCTTCCATCTAGTCCAACCTATACCCTACCCATAATTTCCTGTATAACAGTTACATAGTAACATAGTATTGGAGGTTGTATAAACATACTCCATCTAGTCCAACCTTTATACCCTACCATAATGTCTGTATAACAGTTACATAGTAACATAGTATTGGAGGTTGTATAAGAACATACGTCCATCTGTCCAACCTTTATACCTACCCATATGTCTGTATAACAGTTACATAGTAACATAGTATTGAGGTTGTATAAAACATACGTCCATCTAGTCCACCTTTAGACCCCCTACCCATAATTCTGTATACAGTTACATAGTAACATAGTAATTGGAGGTTGTAAAGACATACGTCCATCCAGTCCAACCTTTATACCCTACCCATAATGTCTGTATAACATTTACATAGTACATAGCATTGGAGGTTGTATAAAGACATACGTCCATCTAGTCCAACCTTATACCCTACCCATAATGTCTGTTAAACAGTTACATAGTAACATAGTATTGGAGGTTGTATAAGACATACTCCATCTAGTCGACCTTTATAACCCTACCCGTAATGTCTGTATAACAGTTTACATAGTACATAGTATTGGAGTTTGTTATAAGTACATTCATCTAGTCCAACCTTTATACCTACCCATAATTCTGTATAACAGTTACATAGTAACATAGTATTGGAGGTTGTAGAAAGACATACGTCCATCTATCCAACCTTTATACCCTAACCCATAATGTCTGTATAACAGTTACATAGTAACATGTATTGGAGGTTGTATAAAGACATACGTCCATCTAGTCCAACCTTTATACCCTACCCATAATGTCTGTTAACAGTACATAGTACAAGTATTGGAGGTTGTATAAAGACATACATCCATCTAGTCCAACCTTTATACCCTACCATATGTCTGTATAACAGTTACATAGTAACATAGTATTGGAGGTTGTATAAAGACATACATCCATTAGTCCACCTTTATACCCTACCCATAATGTCTATAACAGTTACTAGTAACATAGTATTGGATGTTGAATAAGACATACGTCCATCTAGTCCACCTTTATACCCTAACTCCATATGTCTGTAACAGTTTCATAGACATAGTATTGGAGTTGTATAAAGACGTACGTCCATCTAGTCCCTAACCTTTATACCCGTACCCCATATGTCGGTAGAACAGTTACTAGTAACATAGTAGTGGAGGTTGTATAAAGACATACCATCTAGTCCGACCTTATACCCTACCCATAATGTCTGTATAACAGTTACATAGTAACATGTATTGGAGGTTGTATAAAACTTGGCACTGGGATGAGTGGAATGTGACACGGGGATGATGGGAATGTGACACCGGGGATAAGTGGGAATGTGACCACCCTGGGATAATGGGACATGTGACATCCTGGGATAAGTGGGAATGTGACACCGTGGGATAAGTGGGAATGGTGACAACCGGGGGGACAAGTGGGAATGTGACAACCGGGGATAAGTGGGAATGTTGACACCTGGGGGACAGTGGGGATGTGACCTGGGGGATAAGTGGGAATGTGACACTGGGGACAATTGGGAATGTTGACCTGGAGATAGTTGTGGAATGTGACTGGGGTATGAGTGGTAATGTTGACACGGGATGATGGATTTACATGGGGATGAGTGGAAGTGTGACACTGGGGGACAAGTGGGAATGTGCAACTGGGACGTTGGGGAAGTGGACCTGTGGGATAAGTTGGAATGTGACACTGGGGGATAAGTGGAATGTGACCCTGGGGGATACGTGGGAAGTGACCCTGGTGATTTAGTGGAATGTTGACCCTGGGTGTTAGTGGGAATGTGCCTCTGGGATTAGTGGAATGTGTCTGGGTGATTAGTGGGATGTGACCCTGGGGATTAGTGGAATGTGACCATGGGGGATTAGTGGGAATGTTTAGATCCTGGGGGATTAGTGGGAATGTGACACTGGGATATAGTAGAATGTGACCCTGGGGGATTAGTGGGAATGTGACCACTGGGGATAGTGGGAATGTGACCCTGGGTGATTAGTTGGCAATGTGACACTGGGGGAACGTGGGAAATGTGACTCTTGGGTGATTAGTGGGAATGTGACCCCTTGGGAATTATGGGAATGTGACCCTGGGGATGAGTGGGAATGTGACACGGGGGATAAGTAGGAATGTGACCCGGGGATTAGTGGGAATGTGACACTGGGGATAAGTGGAATGTGACCCTGGGTGATTAGTGGGAATGTGACCCTGGGATAAGTGGAATGTACACTGTGATATGGGAATGTGCACTGGGGGATAGTGGGATGTGACACTGGGAGGATAAGTGGGGAATGTGACCCTGGGGATTTTGGATGTGACACTGGGGATAGTGGGAAGTAACCCTGGGGTTGTGGGAAATGCCTGGGGATAAGTGGGGAAGGACACTGGGGATTAGTGGGAATGTGACACTGGGGATTAGTGGGAATGTTGACACTGGAGATAAGTGAGGAATGTGACCCTGGGTGTAGTGGGATGTGAACTGGGGGATAAAGTGGAATGTGATACTGGGGGATTAGTGGGAATGTGACACTGGAGATTACTTGGAATGTGACCCTGGGGGATTAGTGGGAATGTGACACTGGGAGATTAGTGGGAATGTGACACTGGGGATTATGGGAATGTGGACAACCTGGGGATAGTGGATGTACCCTGGGGGATTAGTGGGAACGTGACCAATGGGGATAAGTGAGATGTGCCCTGTGTGATTAGTGGGAATGGACCCTGGGGATAAGAGGGAATGTGACCCTGGGGAATTTATCCGGAGTGACACTGGGATTAGTGGAATGTGACACTGGGGATAAGTGGGAATGTGACACTGGGGGAATAAGTTGGGAATTGGACACTCTGGGGGATTATGGGATGTGAATGCTGGGGATTAGTGGGAATGGTGGACACTGGGGATAAGTGGGAATGTGACCCCTGGGGGATTAGTGGGAACGTGACACTGGGGATAAGTGGGAATGTGATCCTGGGTGGTTAGTGGGAAGTGACACTGGGGATACGAGGGGGGAATGTGAACCCTGGGGATTAGTGGGAATGTGACACTGGGGATTAGTGGGAAGTGACCTGGGGATAAGTGGGAATGTGACTTGGGGATAGTGGGATGGGCAACTGGGATAATGGAAATGTGCCCTGGGTGATAGTGGAATGTGACCCTGGGGGATAAGTGGGAATGTGACACTGGTTATAAGTGGGAATGTGACACTGGTTATAGTGGGAATGTGACACTGGGGATAAGTGGGAATGTGACACTGTGGGATAAGTGGGAATGTGACACTGGGGGATAAGTGGAATGTGACACTGTGGATAAGTGGGATGTGACCTGGGGATAAGTGGGAATGTGACACTGGGGGATAAGTGGGAATGTGCACTAAACTGGGGATACGTGTGGATGTGACACTGGGGGATGAGTGGGAACTGTGACAGCTGGGGATAAGTGGTGGGTTGACTGGGGGTGAGTGGGAATGTGACACTGGGGATGAGTGGGAATGTGACACTGGGGATAAGTGGGTGGGTGACACTGGGGGATGAGTGGGAATGTGACACTGGGGGATGAGTGGGAATGTGACACTGGGGATAAGTGGGTGGGTGACACTGGGGGATGAGTGGGAATGTGACACTGGGGGATAGTAGGAATGTGACACTGGGGATAAGTGGGTGGGTGACACTGGGGGATAGTGGGAATGTGACACTGGGGATGATGGGAATGTGACCTGGGGATAGTGGGTGGGTGACACTGGGGAAAGTGGGAATGTTACACTGGGGATAACGTGGAATGTGACACTGGGGATAAGTGGGAATGTGACACTGGGATAGTGGGAATGTGACACACTGGGGAATAAGTGGTGTGGTGACACTGGGGGATGGAGTGGGATTGACCACTGGGGGATGAGTGGGAATGTGACACTGGGGATAATGGTGTGGTGACACTGGGTATAAGTGGGAATGTGACACTCGGGGGATAAGTAGGAATGTGAACGGGGATAAGTGGGGTGGTGACACTGGGGATGATGGGATGTGACACTGGGGATGTGGGAATGTGACACTGGGGATAATGCGTGGGACATGCATGAGGAGCTGTGTCCTCTGCTACTGTCCTGCCACAGATGGCTCGAATCAAGATGGGCCCCTCACACAACCCTCTTTCACACACACCACACACACACTCACACACACTCCCTCTCTCGCTCACACACACACACTCCAAGTTGTGTGTTGTTCCTCCTTATACCTTCTAGGTTGACCTGTAGAGGGCCACCTTACACTTGTTTCCTCCCTATAGCTTCTAGTTGACCTGTATAGGGTCCACTTTACACTTGTTTCTTCTCCCTATAGCTTTCTAGTTGACCTGTAGAGGGCCACCTTACACTTGTTCCTCCCTATAGCTTCTAGTTGACCTGTAAGGGCCACCCTTACACTTGTTCCTCCCTATAGCTTCTAGGTTGACCTGTGGGGCCACTTTACACTTGTCCTCCCTATAGCTTCTAGGTTGCCGTGTAGGACACTTTCACACTTTTTCCTCCCTTAGCTTCTAGTAGGTTGACCTGTAGAAGCCACTTGACACTTTTCCTCCTTAGACGCTCTAGGTTGACCTGTATGAGGCCACCTTACACCTGTTTCCTCCCTATAGCTTCTATGTTGTTGACCTCTAAGGCCACTTTACACCCTGTTTCCTACCCCTATAGCTTCTAGCATGTGACCTCTAGAGGCCACCTTACCTTGTTCCTCTTATAGCTTCTAGTTGACCTTAGAGAGGCCCACTTACACTTTTTTCCTCCCTATAGGCTTCTAGGTTGACCTTGTAGAGAGGCCACCTTACACATTGTTCCCTCCCTATACTTCTAGGTTGACCTGTAGAGGCCACCTTACACTTGTCCTCCCTATGCTTCTAGGTTGCTGAGATAGAGGGCCCACCTTACACTGTGTTCTCTCCCTACGGCTTCTAGGTTGACCTGTAGATGGCCACTTTACACTTGTTCCTCCCTATGACTTCATAGGTTGGACCTTAGAGGGGACACTTTACACTTGGCCCCCTATAGCTTCTAGGTTTGACCTGTAGATGGCCCTTTACACTTGTTCCTCCTTATGCTTCTAGGTTGACCTGTAGAGGCCACCTACACTTGTTCCTCCCATAGCTTCTGGTTGACCCTAGAGGGCCACTTTACAACTTGTTTCCTCCCTATAGTCTCTGATTGAACCTCTAGAGGGCCACCTACCTTTGTTCCTCCCTTATATGGTTCCTAGGTAGACCGTAGGGCCACCTTACACTTTTTCCTCCCTATAGCTTCTAGGTTGACCTGTAAGAGGCACCTTACACTTTTCCTCCCTATAGCTCTTAGGTTGACCTGTAAGGGCCACCTTACACTTGTTCCTCCCATGCTCTCTAGGTTGACCTTGAGGCGCACTTACACTGTGTCCTCGCACTATAGCTGTGCCACTTGTTAATTGTCTGGAGGAAGACACACTGCAGTGCGAAACGTCCCAATACTACTTGAATCACTTGGTGAGGCTGGTGTGCCCGCTTTGGCATCTTCTTTGGCTGTCATACTGTGGTAATCATCCCTGGTTTGCCCCCAGAATATAATACACTATATTGGGCATATCCTATCTGCCCACTGGTGTTCTTTCTAGTCTGTTTATCACTGATTTGTGTCCCTGTCCATCGAAGTCTCAGCGTAGTTTTATCATAGGTGAAGAAACTGTTGTCTCCATATAGGGAACGTTCCGGTCTTCAACTAACTTTGTAGGAACGAGTTATTATGGGTTTTGTCTAATAACTTCTCTTTTATCAATGTAACCTCCGCAGTAAAATGATAGAGGCACCCAGGGACAAAATCCCTATTATCCGTATGTAGTAAACCCTAACAAAGCCCATAATGACCCACCTCACATATGTGAAGTAATAGGAACAGGATATCACAGATATAAAGCTCCCACCCCCTAGCATACCCCGCCTCCTATAAGTATCAATGATTTACCATAATCCACATACAATGTGTAAGACACCCCACTTAAATAAGTTAGCAAAAAAAGCTGATTGGAAATCGGGTAAATAAGGTAACTCCTGTCTTAGCGTCATCTATCCCAAGCTAAGTCAGAACTTCCATCAACAGGACACCGGAACCAGTAAGGACAAGAGCAACACAGATGACCTGGAGCTCAGGGTGGAATACCTGGAACACTTTCGCCCAAAACCGGGCTTCTACTGCGGCTCCTGTCGTTGAAGTCGCTGAAGTTGTTTTAATGTTAAGAGGCGCTTACACATCATATTGCCGTGATCGAATCATTAACGGAGGACACATTGCACCACCCTACAGCTTTTACATCGTAGATATCTCACAATCGCCTCCATGGTCTCGTCATGAAGAATACAACCCCTAGGACATATTTTAACCCTTGTCAGAAGAGCCCACGGAATTCCAATTAAAGTAGATCTGTTTAAAGGTTACCTGTATGTGGTAGAATAAGTCCCATATACCAGCATATCTATATCAAAACTGTACATTACAACAGTAGCAATAATAGAACTAGTTGTACCGGAGTGAAGTATAACCTGTAATATTAACTGTATCATTATGCAGGGTATTTTACAGGGTTATTCCAATAAAATTCTTATTGTTAAAAATTGTGCATTTACCCCAACCACAGAAATGCAGCTCATTCAAATGGTTAATAATATCTGATTGGTTGGGGCCATAATTGATAATGGTTTGGCTAATACGCTAGGTCACAAAGGTGAAAGGTGCAACGAAAGGCAGAAACATGAAAATAAAACCTAATATTTTAATACAACCGATACACTAGTCATATCCCAACGTTTCAATTACGTTAACAATGTACACTTCAAATTACTTTTTTCAAATGATGCCCTTGTAATAATTTGTATTTACTAGTTTAGTTAATAAATAGCCCCAATCATACTAAGAGCTTCCGTAGAAGTCCATTTGGCCATGCCCTTAATTCCAAATAGTCAATCCAGTTTTGCACGATCGATACGTTCTTCTTGTCCTGGGCTTTCAAAGTTCTAATTGACTTTTTTTTGAGCTTGTATTTTCCATTTTTTGATTACTGAAGAGGGCTCATTGGGAAAGTCACTACCCAGAGTAATTCCGTCCTAGCCCTAATAAAACTGTCCTTTATAGCCCCTCTTGAACGGCTTCAGGGTGGGCCACTTTGTACGAGGTAAAAATATACCATAACCCGAGGAATTTAAAATTGTAGATGAAGTATCACGATAAGAGGTACATGACCACACCAACCACGTGAGGTAGAAACTGCTCTTTTTATTGTTACACAACTTGTAAGATTTCGTTAAGTACCATTTGTAATTACTTGCAATTCTGTCATGTATACTAGTTACATATTTAGTCTGTGAATTACATTTACCCAATCAATTGGTTGCTAATTAAGCTACCAGAATCACTGAGAGTTAAAAAACGCTGTTTCCCCTTATTCATCATTTTAATTTGGACTTGGTGGAACCTTCCAACACGTATTTGTGCACTTAGGGGCGATGCACACGGCGCATCAACTCCTGTTTTGGAGTTTTAGGTCACGCTAACCGATGTTATACGGTTTAGCATGATCTTAAACTCCCTTCCTTGCGGCGGCTCGCGGCTATGCTACAGTTAACAGCGCCCTCCGCAAGCGATGTTATAACTTGCGAAAATCAGCATTTATTGCGGCACGTTCAACCCATCTGGCGGAATTAGACACGCCAGAGTACGTGTTCCGAGCGGTGCTAATCGGCATTACGACTCCGGTGTGTTTTGCACCGGTTTTGCCGATAGCGGTGCTCGTGCACGGCCCTGTATATCTATATTATCAATCACCTTTATGACGTGTTATATTCTGAACAGTTGGTCTAATCATCCTTTGTCTCCTAATACAGTTTACAATGTCACATATATTCAATCAAGAAGTCAACTGATCTGTTTGCTATTCATTATTAGTCTTACCATTACTCTTGCAACTGCATAAAGAATTTTTACTTTAGTTCTGAACATAATTGAATCTATCGTATTATATATTTGAAATAGTATTACATCACCTTAACACTTTCCATAATGTCAAAGAGTTAGTAGCCGTAGGTTTCTCAGCTATTAGTTCAAGATAATTTCATGACCAGCGAACACGATCTCTGGTATAGAACTGCAATGGTCAACTTAAGATTCTCAAATTAGTTTATTCAATTTGAAAACGCATTTCCAGAGACATGTTCTGTTCCCTCCAATGAAGAACTATCATCTATATACCGTACCAGTGGGTGGCCTGTCGACAGGTGGAGAAGACATATTCTCCTCCCCATCCCAAAAATAAAATTAGCGTAAGCATTGGAATTTTGGCACCTTGACTGTAGTTTTGGGATTATTGCATCTAAGTACAGAGTTTATATTATTTCTGCTATTTCTCACTCTACGCTTTCTACTTTTTCTAACTTCAGGCCACTTCCTACTGAGGCTGAGTGAGACATTTGGTCTCGGGTGCAACCCCTGCACTGAGAAGAAAGGCGGCAGACAGGCAGTGGGGGAAAAACTTTTTTTTCTTGACCGGAAAGAAAAAAAAAGAATTTTCTTAGTAAGAGATTGGATGTTTGTTATACAATCATTTTATATGGTTTAGAGTCTACCTTGCGTGGCCGTGAATCTGATTCAGATGTTAACTCGCGTTAAATACTCCAGTCGAACCTTGCACATTCCTGCTATGAAATGGGGTGTATTTATTAGAAACGTCTGTCTCCTTTCCAGCAGCTGTGTACATGTTTATTGATTGGAAGTTCATTTTGTGTTTTCTTCCTGATTTCGTTACATTTCCTCATTGAACCCTTTAAGTGCACATTTTAAAGTCGTCATTTGCCTGATTGATTTGGAATAACTGAACTGCACCTGTTACCAGTTGCACTGCCAAACCTATTTTTTATTTCCTATATCTGTAACCATATTATGTCTATGAAACTTGTTAGACACTTATGGGTGGGTATAAAAGGTTGGACGAGATGGACGTATGTCTTTATACAACCTCCATACTATTTACTATGTTAACTTTTATACAGACATATGGGTAGGGTAATAAGGTTGGACTAGATGGACGTAGTTCTTTGATACAACCTCCAATACTATGTTAAACTATGTAACTGTTAAACAGACATTATGGGTAGAGATTATAAAGTTGTGCTAAATGATGGATGTCTTTATACAACCTCCATACTGTGTACACTATGTACTGGTATACAGACATTATGGTGGGTAAAAGAGTTGGAACTAGAGGACGTATGTCGTTAAATACAACCTCCATACTATGTTGACTATGTAACTGTTATACGGACATTATGGGTAGGTATAAAGGTTGGACGATGGACGTCTATGTCTTTATACCAAACCCCACTCCAATACTATGTTAATATTTAAGTGTTTTATCAGACATTAATGGGTAGTGGTATAAAGGTTGGCACGATATGGACATATGTCTTTATACAACCTCTAATAACTGTGTAAACTTCTAACTGTTATACGGACATTATGGGTAGGGTATAAGGTAGACTGATGGACAATATGTTTTTCCTTTATACAACCTCCAATACTATGTTACTATGTAAACTGTTTATACGGACATTAAATGGGTAGGTAAAAAGGTTGGGACTAGATGGACCGTTGTTCTTTATAACTGTGTAACTGTACAACAGACATTAATGGGTAGGGTATAAAGGTTGGATTAATGGACGTATCTCTTTTATACACCTCCATATACTATGTTACTGGTAACTGTACACAGACATTATGGGTAGGGTATAAGGTTGGACTAGATGGACGTATCTCTTTATACAACCTCCAATACATGTTACTGTGTACTGTACTCAAGCACTTATTGGGGTAGGGTTTAAAGAAATTAGGACTAGATCGACGTATCTCTTAATACACCTCCAATACTATCTTACTATGTAACTGTATAGAAATTATGGGTAGTGGTAAAATAAAGGTTTGGACTAGATGAGATATGTCTTTATACAAACCTCCACATACTATGTTACTATTAACTGTTATACAGACAGTAATGGGTGAGGGTAGATACAGTTGGACTAGTGGACATTGTCTTTGTCTTTTAGTAACCTCCACATACTATTCTACTTGTATCTTTTAGACAGACATTACGGGTAGGTATAAAGGTTGGACTAATGGACGTATGTCTTTATACACCTACCTCCATACTATGGTTACTATGTAACTGTTTACACAGACATTATGGTAGGGTATGAAAGTCGGACTAGATGGACGTATGTCTTTATAGAACCTCCATAACTATTTACTATGTAACTGTTAGACAGACATTAGTGGGTAGGTATAAAGTTGGAACTAGATGGACGTATGTCCTTTATACAACCTCCAACTTTATGTACTATGTAACTGTTAGACAGACATTATGGTGAGGGTATAAGGGTTGGACTAACTGGACGTATGTCTTTATACAACCATCCAATACTATGTTTTTTACTATGTACTCGTTAGACAGCACATTATTGTCGGGTTGAAATGTTGGGACTAGATAGACGTAATGTCCTTTTATACAACCTCCAATCTATGTTACTAATGTAACCGTTATATGGACATTATGTAGGGTATAAGGAGTCGGACTAGATGGACTATGTCCTTTATATAACCTCCAATACTATGTTACTATGTAACTGTTATATTGGACATTATGGGTAGGGTAAATCGACTAGAGGACGTATGTCTTTATATACAACCTCCATACTTATGTTCTATTTAACTGTATACAGACGTTATGGGTAGGGTAAAAGGTTGGCTAGTGAGGATGTATGTCCTTTATACAACCCCAATACCTTTACTATTTAACTGGTTATATGGACATTATGGTTAGGGGTATAAAAGGATCGGACTAGATGGACCTATGTCTTTATACAACCTCCAATACTATGTTTTACTATGTAAAGGCTGTTAGACAGACATTATTGGTAGGAGTATAACGGTCGGACTAGATGGACTCGATTCTTTATACGCCCTCCAATACTGTGTTACTATGTACCTGTTAACAGACTTATGGGTGAGGTATAAAGGGTCGGACTAATGGACGCATGCTTTACTACAACCTGCCAATACTAATGTTACCGATTACTGTTAGACGACCATTATGGGGTAGGGTTATGGTTTGGACTAGATGGACGTATGTCTTTAGATGAACCTCCAAAACTATGTTACTATGTACTGTTATAAGGACATTATTGGAGCGGTATAATAATTGGACAGATGACGTATGTCTTTATACAACCTCCAATACTATGTTTACTAGTACTGTTAGCCAGACATTATGGGTAGGGTATAAAGGTTTGACTAGAATGGACCGTATGTCCTTTATACAACTCCACATACTATTTACTATTACTGTTATACAGCATTAGGGGTAGGGTATAAAGTTCCGTGACTAGATGGACGTATCTCTTTACAACCTCAATCTATGTTACTATTAACTGTTAGACAGACATTAGGGTAGGGCTATAAAAGGTGGACTAGACGGCCCGTATGTCTTTATACAACCTCCCATACTATGTTACTATGGTAACTGTTATACGATACATTATTGGTAGGGTACTAAGGTTGGACTAGAGGACGTATGGCCTTTTATACAACCTCCATTACTAGTTACTATTAACTGGTTAGACAGACATTATGGGTGGTATAAAGGTTGGACTGAGATGGACGTAATGCTTTATACAACCTCCAATACTATGTTACTATGTAACTGTTTACATGACATTATGGTAGGTATAAAGGGTGGACTAGATGGATTGGATTTCTTTAAACAACCTCCAATACTGTGTACTATTAACTGTTATACAGAATTCTGGGTAGGTTAAAGGTCGTACTATGATGGACGTATAGTCTTTATTACCCACCTCCAATACGTGTTCTATTAAACTGTTGACAGACATTGATTTGGTTAGGGTAAGGGTCGGACTAGTTGTGACGCATGTCTTTTACACCCTCCAATACTAATGTTACATGTACCTGTTAGACAGACATATGGTAGGGTATATAGGTTGGACTGATGGACGTATGTCTTTATATAACCTCCAAAACTATGTTACTATGTACCTGTTAATGGGACATTATGGTAGGGTATAAATTTGGACTAGATGGACGTTGTCTATACAACCTCCATACTGTTGTTACTCATGTAACATGTTACATACATTATGGTAGGTATAAAGGTTGGACTATTGGACGTTGTCTTTATACACACCTCCAATACTATGTTAATCTATGTAACTGTTATACAGACATCATGGGTAGGGTAAAGAGGTGGACTAGATGGAACGTATATCTTTTACAACCTCCAATACTATGTTACTATGTAACTGTTAGACAGACATTATGGGTAGGTAATAAAGGTTGGACTAGACGGACTATGTCTTATATACACCTCTCCAATACTAGTTACTATGTAACTAGTTATAACAGAACATATTATGGGTAGATACTAAAAAGGGTTGGACTAATGGACGTAATGTCTTTATACAACCTCCAATACTTGTTACTATTTAGACAGACATTATGGGTAGGGTATAAAGGTGGAACTAGATATGGATGGATTGTCTTTAATACACCGTCCAATACTGGTGTAACTATGAAACAATACTGTTATACATGACATTATGGGTCAGGAGAAAGGTTGGCACTAGAGGGACTGTATGTCTTGTACAAACCCTCCAATACTCATGTTTTGCTTGTAACTGTATTATTGACTTTGATGTATAGGGTAGCTAAAGGTCGACTGACTGGAGCATATGTCCTTTTATACAACCTCCAATCTATGTTTACTATGTACTTTATAACAGAATTAATGGTGAGGGTAATAAAGGTTGGGACTAGATGGATGATTGTCTTTATACGAACCTCCAACTACTGTTACTATGTAACTGTTAACAGACATTAGGTAGGGTTATAAAGGTTGGACTAAGGGACGTATTCTTTGTAAACCCCAATCTATGTTACTATGTAAAACTGTTATATGTGACCTTAGGGTAGGATAAAGTCGGACTACTGACATATGTCTTTTACACCCAATACATGTTACTATGTAACTGTTATACACGACATTATGGGTAGGGTATAAATCGGACCAGATGGACATATGTCTTTATACAACCTCCAATACTATGTTCTATTAACTGTTTAACAGACATTATGGTAGGGTATACAAGGTCGATCAATATGATGAGATATTTCTTTATACCAACCTCCAATACTATGGTTACTAAGTACTGTTAACAACATTATGGGTAGGTATAAGTGTGGGACTAGATGGACTATGTCTTTGTCTTTATATAACCTCCAATCTATGCTATATTTATCTTTTAGACAGGACATTATGGTATGGGTATAAGTTGGACTAGATGGCGTATGTCTTTCAACCTCCAATACGATGTTTACTTATGTAACGTTATACAGACATTATGGGTAGGGTATAAAGGTTGACTAGATGGACGTATGTCTTTATACCCCTCCAATATTATTTCTACTGTAACGTGTTAGACAGACATATGGGTAGGTATACGGTTGGACTAAGATAGACGTATGTCTTTATACAACCTCCAAGACTATGTTTACTATGTAACCGTTATATGGGACATTATGGTAGGTATAAAGGTCGGACTAGAGGGACGTATGTCTTTATATACCTCCAATACTATTTTACTATGTAAAAAAAAAAAAAAAAACCTTTTATATGACATTATGGGTAGGATAAAGTCGGACTAGATGGACCGTATGTCTTTATACAACCTCAATACCATTGTAACTATTACTGTTATATTGGACATGACTAGGGTAGGGTATAAAGGGTCGGACTAGATGGAACCTATTCTTTATACATCACCTCAATCACTATGTAGCTATGTAACTGTTAGACAGACATTATGGTAGGTATAAAGTTGGACTAGATGGACATAATGTCTTTATTACAACCTCCAATACCTGTTACTATGTACTGTTATACGGGACCTTATGGGTAGGGTATAAAGGTTGAGCTAGATGGGACGTATGTCCTTATACAAACCTCCATACTATGTTACTATGTACCTGTTACGAACAGAACATTATGGTAGGGTATAAAGGTTGGACTAGATGGACGTATATCTTTAATACACCTCAATACTATGTTCTATGCTAACTTTAGACAGACAGTATGGGGTAGGGTATAAAGGTCGGACTAGATGGACGTATGTCTTTAATACAAAACCTCCAGATACCATGTTACTATGTACTGTTTAGACAGACATTATGGGTAGGGGTATAAAGGTTGGACACAAAAAATAATGGACGTATTCTTTATACAACCTCCAATACCATGTTACTATGTAGTGTTATAACAGACATTAGGGGTGGGTTATAAAGGTTGGACTAGATGGACCGTATGTCTTTATACAACCTCAATACTATGTTACTATGTAACTGGTATACAGACTTATGGTAGGGATATAAGGTCGGACTAGATGGAAACGTATGTCTTTATACAACTTCCATACTATTTTACTATGTACTGTTATACAGACATTATGGGTATGGTATAAAGGTCGGACTAGATGGACGTATGTCTTTATACAACCTCCATACCATGTTACTATTAACTGTTTAGACAGACATTATGGTAGGGTATAAAGGTGACTAGATGGCGTATGTTTTTAAACAACCTCCACTACTATATTACTATGTAATGTTATACAGACATTATGGGTAGGATATAAAGGTCGGACTAGATGGACGTATGTCCTTTATACACTTCCAATACTATGTTCCTATGTAACCTGTTATCAGACATTTTGGGTAGGTATAAAGGTCGGACTAATGGACGTATTGTCTTTATACACCCTCCAATACTCATGTACTTGTAACTTGTTAACAGTACTTATGGGTAGGGTATAAACGGTTGGACTAGATGGACGTATGTTTTATACCACCTCCATACTATAATTACTAGGTAAGCGCTTATTAACAGACATTATGGGTAGGTATAAAGGTTGGACTAGATGGACGTTGGTCGTTTATACAACTCTTCGACAATACTATGTGACTATGTAACATGGTTATACAGAACATTATGGGTAGGGTATAAAGGTTTGACCTAGATGGGAACGGATGTCTTATACAACCTCCAATACTATGTTACGTATGTAAACTGTTACAGACTTATGGGTCGGGTATAAAGTTGTGCTAGATGAGACGTATTCTTGATATACCAACCTCACATATATGTTACTATTAACGTTTATACAGACATTATGGTAGGAGTAATAAAGGACGGACTAGATGGACGATTAATGTCTTTATACAAGCACCTCAATTTACATGTTTTACTATGTAACTGTTAACAGACATTATGGGTACGGGTTATAAAGGTGGACTAGATGGCTATGTCTTTTATACAACCTCCAATACTATTTTAATGTAACTGTTACGACATAATTATGGGTAGGTCTAAAGGTTGATAAAAATGGACCCGTATGTTCCTTATATACAACCTTCCAATACTATGTTACTATGTAACTGTTATACAGACAATTATGGGTAGGGTATAAAAGGTTGAGGACTAGATGGAACGTATGTCTTATACCACTCCAATACTATGTTACTATGTGAACTGGTATACAACTTATGGGTAGGTATAAAGGTTGACTAGATGGACGTGTGTCTTATACAACCTCCAATATAGTTTACTATACTTTTATACAAGACATTATGGGTAGGGTATAAAGGTTGGACTAGATGGAGTGTTGGTCTAAATACAACCTCCATACTATGTTACTATGTATGTTTATTACGAATTATGGTGTATGGTATAACGGTTGGCTAGCTGACATGTTTTTATTTATACAAATCCTCCAAATACTATGTTACTATGTAACTGTTTATACGACATTAGGGTAAGGGTAATAGGTTGGACTAGATGACGTTGTCTTATACTACAACCTACAATACTATGTACTATAACTGTTATACAAGACATTATGGTAGGGTATAAAGGTTGGAACTAATGGACGTAATGTTTTTATAAACCTCCCATAAATTGTTACTGATGTACATGTTATACAGACATTATGGGTAGGGTATTAAAGGTTGGACTAGAGACGTTGTCTTAATACAACCTCCATACTAGTACATGTAACTGTTTTATACAGAACATTTGGGTAGTGGTAATAAAGGTTGGACTAGATGATCTTAGTCTTTATCAACCTCCAATACTTGTTCTATTAACTGTTATACAGACATGATGTGGTAGCGGTATAAAGGTTGACTAGAGGAAGTATGTTCTTAAAGAGACCTCCAATACTATGTTACTAGAACTTTATACAGACATATTGTAGGGTATAAAGGTTGGATCTGATGGACGTTGATCGTTTACACCTCCAATACTATGTTACTATGTACTGTTACAACACATGACATTATGGGTATGGTTTTAAAGGTTGGACTAGATTGACGTAGTCTTTATACAACCTCCATACTATGTTACATGTAAACTGTTTACAGACAGTATGGGTAGGGGTATAAGTTGGACTAGATGGCGTCATGTCCTTTATCAACCCTCCAATACTGTGTTATCTATGTACCTGTAGACAGACATTAGGGTAGGTATAAAGGGTCGGACTAGATGACGTATGTCCGTATATAACCTCCAATACTGTGTTACGATGTAACTGGTTAGACAACATTATGGGTAGGTATAAGGTCGGACTAGATGGACGCATGTCTTTATACAACCTCCAATACTATGTCTATGTAACTGTTTAGACCGCCATTAGGGGTAGGGTATATAGGTGGACTAGATGGACGTATGTCTTTATATAACCTCCAAAACTAATGTTACTATGTAACTGTTTATGACAATTATTGGTAGGGTAATAAAGAATTGGACTAGATGGACGGTATGTCTTTATACAACCTCCATACTATGTACGATGTAACTGGTTAGACAGAACATTATGGGTAGTGTATAAAGTTGGACTAGATGGACGTATGTCTTTATCAACCCTCCAAACTATGTTAACTAAATCTTACACTGTTATACAGACATTAGGGGTAGGGTATAAGTTGGACTATATGGACTATATCTTTATACAACCTCCCAATAACTATGTTACTTATGTTATGTTGACAGACATTATGGGTCGGGTTAAAAGTGGACTAGAACGACGTATGTCCTTTATACAACCTCCAATACATGTTACTATGTACGTTATACGACATTATGGGTAGGGTATAAGGTGGACTAGATGGAACTATGTCTTATACACCTCCATTACTATGTTACTATGTACTGTTGGACAGACATTATGGGTAGGGTAAAAGGTTGGACTAGATGGACCTATGTCTTTATACAACCTCCAATACTATGTTCCTATGTAACTGTTATACAGACATTATGGTAGGGTATAAAGTTGGACTAGATGGAGGATGTCTTTATACACCTCCAATCAGTTTAACTATGTAACCTGTTATACAGAATTAGGGGTAGGGTATAAAGGTTGGACTAGAGGGAACGTATGTCTTTGTAACAACCTCCATACTATGTACTATTTAACTGTATATGGACATTATGGGTAGGGTAATACAGGTCGGACTAGATGGACATATGTCGTTATACAACCTCCATAACTATGTTCCTATTTTACTGTATACAGACCATATGGTAGGGTACAAGTTGGACTAGATTGACTATGTCTTTATACTGTGTACCTGTTACACAGACTTATGGGTAGGGTATAAAGGTTGGACTAAATGGACGTATCTTCTTTTATACAACCGCTCCAATACTATGTTCTGTGTAACGTTACACACAGACATTATGGGTAGGGTATAAAGGTTGGACTAGATGGACGTTCCTCTTTATACAACCTCCAATACTAATGTTACTGGGTAATGTTACACAGACATTATGGTAGTTTAAAGTTGGACTAGACGGACGTATCTCTTGTATTACAACCTCCAATACTATGTACTATGGAACTGTTAATGGACATTATGGGTAGGGTTAAAGGTTGGACTAGAGATGGACCTAGTCTTTAATAACAAACCTCCAATCTAATCTCCTATGTTAACTGTTTATACAGAAATTATGGGGTAGGTTAATAAAGGTTGGACTATATGGGATATGTCTTTATACAACCTCCAATCTATGTTCTATGTAACTGTTATACAGACATTATGGGTAGGGTATGAAGGTTTGGACTAGATGGACGTATGTCCTTTATACAACCTCCAATACTATGTTACTATGTAACTGTTAGACAGACATTATGGGTAGCGGTATAAAGGTTTGACTAGATGGACGTATGTCTTATACACCTCCATACTATGTTACTATTAACTGTTATGGACCATTATGGGTAGGTATAAAGGTCGGACTAGATGGACGTATTTCCTTTAATAACCTGCCATACTATGTTTCTATGTAAACTTTAGACAGACATTAGGTAGGGTATAAAGGTTGGACTAGATGACGTTGTCTTTATAAACCTCCAATATATGTTCCTATGTAACTGTTTAGACAGACATTATGGTTAGGGTAGAAGGGTGGACTAGATGGCGTATGTCTTTAATACAACCTCCAATACTATTACTATGTAACTGTTTAGACAGACATTATGGGTAAGGTATACAGGTTGGACTAGAATGGCGTATGTCTTTATACAACCTCCAATCTATGTTTACTATGTACTGTTTATGGACATTATGGGTAGGGTATAAAGGGTCGGACTAGTGGACGTATGTCTTTATATAACCTCTCCAATACTATGTTTACTATTTAATGTTATATGGACATTAGGGTAGGGTCATAAAAGTTCGGACCTCAGCTGGACGTAGGTCTTTATAACCTCAATACCATGTACTATGTAACGTTATATGGGCATTAGGGTAGGTATAAAGGTCGGACTAGATGGACCATGGTCTTTATGCATCCCTCCAATACTATGTTTACTTGTAACTGTTATCGACATTTGGGTAGGGTATAAAGGTTAGACTAGATGACGTATGTCTTGTATATAACCTCCAATAACTATGTTACTATGTAACTGTTAGACAGACATTATGGGGTAGGGTATAACGGTTGGACTAGATGGACGTATATCTTTATCAACCTCCATCTTTGTTACTATGTAACTGTTATACAGACATTATGGTAGGGATAATGTTGGACTAATGACGTATGTCTTTATAACAACCTCCAATACCATGTTCCTATGTAACTGTTAACAGACTTTTATGGTAGGGTATAAAGGTTGGACTAGATGGACGTATGTCTTTAATCCCAACCTCCAATACCATGTTTACTATGTAACCTGAAATACAGACATTATTGGTAGGGTATAAAGGTTGCTAATGGGACGTATGTCTTTATACAACCTCCAATACTAATGTTACGGAGTAAGTTTAGACAGACATTATGGGTCGGGTATAAAGGTTGGACTAGATGGAGTATATCTTTATCACCACCTCCATACTCTGTAACTATGTAACTGTTATACAGACCTTTATGGGTAGATATAAAGGTCGACTATATGACTATGTCTCTTTATATACAACTTCCTACTAATGTTACTATGTAACTGTTATACAGAATTATGGGTAGGGTATAAGGTCGGACTAGATGGACCGTATGTCTTTTACAACCTCAATACCATGTTACTATGTAACTGTTGACAGACATTATGGGTAGGTTATAAAGGTTGGACTAGAATGGACGTATGTCTTTATACAACCTCCATCCATGTTACTATGTACTGTTATACGACAGACATTATGGGTAGGTATAACGGTTAGAACTAGATGGACGTATGTCTTTATCAACCTCCAATACTATTTACTATTGTAACTTTGTATACAGACATTATGGTAGATATAAAGCTCGGACTAGATGGACGTATGTCTTTTTAAACAACCTCCAATACTATGTTTACTATGTACTGTTTACAGACCATTATGGTAGGTATAAAGGTTGTAATAGATGGACTTATTCTTGTATACAAACCTCCAATCTATGTTACTATGTCACGTTTCCAGACATTATGGGTAGGTATCAAGGGTTGGACTAGATTGATGGATTTCTTATACACCCTCCAAAATAACTATTACATGTAACTGTTTAGACAGACATTATGGGTAGGTATAAAGGTTGGACTAGAAGGACGTAGTTTTTATACAACCGCAAATACTATATTACTGGTGTCACTGTTATACAGCCATTATGGGTAGGGTATACAGGTTGACTAGATAACGTATGTCTTTATACACCTCCAATCACTATGTTCTGTGTAACTGTTATACAGACATTAGGTAGGGTATAAAGGTCGGACCAATGGACGTATGTCTGTTAATACAAACCTCTCAATACTATGTTACTGTGTAACTGTTATACGACATTATGGGTAGTATAAAGGTGGGACCAAAAAAAGAATTGAGTATGGCCTTTATCAACTCCAATACTATGTTACTAGTCTGTTATACAGACATTATGGGTGGGTATAAATGTTGGACTAGATGGACGTATGTCTTTACACCACCTCCAATACTATGTTACTATGTAACTGTTATACAACTTATGGGTAGGTAAAAGGTCGACTAGATAGACTATGTTCTTTATACAACGCTCCAATACTATGTTACTATGTAACTTTATACAGACCTTTGGGTAGGGTATAAGTTGGACTAGAGGAGTATGTATTATACAACCTCCAATATATGTTACTATTAAATGGTTATACAGCATTATGGGTAGGTATAAAGTGACTAGATTGACGGTGTCTTTACAACCTCCCATACGATGTTACTAGTACCTGTTATAACAGACATTAGGGTAGGGTATACGTTGGACTAGATGGACCTCTTTATTTAATACAACCTCCAATACTGTGTTACTATTTAACTGTTTTAACATACATTTATGTAGGGTATAAAGGTTGGACTAGATGGACGTATGTCTTTATACAACCTCCAATACTGTGTTACGATGTAACCTGTTATACAGACATTGTTGGTAGGGTATAAAGGTGGACCTAGATGTAAGTATGTGTCTTTATACAACCTCCAATACGATGTTTACTAGTAACTGTTATACAACATTGTGGGTAGGGTATAAAGGTTGGACTAGATGTAAGTATGTCTTTATACAACCTCCAATACTATGTTACCTATTTAACTGTTATAACAGACAATTATGGGTAAGGTATAAAGGTTGGACAGATGGACGTGTGTCTTTATACAACCTCCATACTATGTTTACTATGTAACTGTTAACAGACATTATGGGTAGTGTTAAAAAGTTGGACTAGATTGACGTATGTCTTTATACAACCTCCAATCTATGTTTTGTAACTGTTATACGACATTATGGGTGGGTATAAAGGTTGGACTAGTGGACGTATGTCTTTATACAACATCCAATACGTGTTTACTATGTAACTGTTTAGACAGACATTATGGGGTAGGGTATACAAGGTCGGACTAGATGCGTATTGTCTTTATATATCCCACAACATACTGTGTTACTATGTCACTGGTTAGAACAGACATTATTGGTAGGTATAAAGGTCGGACTAGAATGGACGCATGTCTTTATACAACCTCCAATACTAATATGTTACTATTGTAACTGTAGACATACATTATGGGTGAGGGTATATAGGTTGGACTAGATGGACGTATGTCTTTATATAACCTCCAAAACGATGTTACTATGGTAACTGTTATATGGCCATTATGTAGGGTTAAGATTGGAACTAGAATTGACGTATTTCTTATACAACCTCCAATACCTATGTTCTATGTACTGTTAGATCAACATTATGGGTAGGGTAATAAGGTTGGACCTAGATGGACGTATGTCCTTTAATACAACCTCCAATCCTATTTTACTTGTAACTGTTATAACAGACATTTGGTAGGTATAAAGGTTGGACTAGATGGACGTTATCTTTATACAACCTCCCATACTATTTTAACTATGTAATCTTGTAACAGACTTATGGTAGGGTATAAGGTTGGACTAGACGGACGTATGTCTTTATAACAACCTCCAATACTATGTTACTATGTAACTGTTATAAAGACATTATGGGTAGGGTATAAAGGTTGGGACAGATGGACGTAGTCTTTATACAACCTCCATTAACTATGTTCCTGTTAACTGTTAGACAGACATTATGGGTCGGGTATAAAGGTTGGACTATATGGCCTATGTCTTATAACAACCTCCAATACTATGTTTATATGTAACTGTTTACAGACAATTATGGTAGGGTATAAAGGTTGGACGAGATGGATGGCTGTCTTATACAACCGCCAATACAAGTGTAACTATGTCCACTGTTATCAGCCATTTCGGGTAGGGTAAAAGGTTGGACTAGAATGGACTATGTCCTTGTACAACCTCCAATACTATGTTTACTATGTACCTGTTATTAGGACATTATTGGTAGGGTATAATGGTCGGACAGATGGACATATGTCTTTATACAACCTCCCAACTAGTTTCCGAGTACGTTATACAGACATTATTGGTAGGGTAAAAGGTTTGACTAAGTGGACGTATGTGCTGTATATCTGTGGAACTGTTACACACAACTTATGGGTAGGGTATAAAGGTTGGACTAAATGGACGTATCTCTTTATACAACCTCCATCTATGTTACTGGTGTAACTGTTACACAGACATTATGGGTAGGGTATAACGGTTGGCTAGATGGACGTATCTCTTCACAACCCTCCAATACTATGTTACTTTTTAACTGTTCACCAGACATTATGGGTAGGGTTTTAAAAGTTGGACGAGACGGAACGTTCTCTTTATACAACCTCCAATACTAATGTTACTATGTAACTGTGTTATAGGCATTATGGGTAGGGTATAAAGGTTGGACTAGATGGACCTTTTCTTTAATACAACCTCCAATACTATCTTACTATGTAACTGTTATACAGAAATATGGTAGCGGTATAAAGGTTGACTAGATGAGATATGTCTTTATCCAACCTCCAATACTATGTACATTAATGTTATACATACATTATGGGTAGGGTCTGAGGTTGGGACTAGATGGACGTAAATGTCTTTATACAACCTCCAATACTATGTTCCTATGTAACTGTTAGACAGACCTTATGGGGAGGGTATAAAGGTTGGACTAGATGGACATGTCTTTCAATACAAACCCAATACTATGTTTCCTATGTAACTGTTATATGGACATTATGGGTAGGGTATAGGGTCGGACTAGATGGGACGTAAGCTACCGTACTGTAAACTATCGTAAGATACTACCGTACCGTAAACTATTGTAGGATACTACCGTACCGTAAACTATCGTAGGATACTACCGTACCGACAACGCAGTGTGCTCTATTTAGAGAGAGGAAAAAAAAAAAAGGGGAGGATCTAGGACAGACATGGTCAGTGTTGCCTATTTACGAGAGAGGAGGAGGCCAGCGACACAGACATGATCATTGGTGCTCGATTTATGAGAGGAGGATCCGTGACACAGACATGCTCATTTCTCTAATTTAGAGAGAGAGGGGCCAGCGACACCGACAATTCTCAGTGTGCCTCTCTTTATTGAGAGGAGGAGCTAGTGACAGACATGCTCAGTGTGCTCTATTTGTGAGAGAGGGCCGCGAACGACATGCTCAGTTGGGCTCTATTTAGTGAGAGGAGGACCAGTGACACAGACACTGCTCATGTGCTCTATTCTTAGAATGAGAGGAGGGGCCAGCGACCGACCTGCATCATTGTGCTCTATTTTAGAGAGAGGAGGAGTAGTGACAGACATGGTCATTGTGCTCATTTAGAGAGAGGAGGGCCAGCGACACAAACAATAGCTCCTGTGCCTATTTGAGTGATAGGAGGATCCAGTGACACCGACATGCTCGTGTTGGGCTCCATTTTAGAGAGAGAGGGGCCCGCGACACAGACCTGCTCAGTGTCTCTATTTGAGAGAGAGGATGTGAAGCTAGTGACAGCATGGTCATGGTGCTCTATTTAGAGAGAGGAGGAGCCAGCGACACAGACATGATCAGTGTGCTCTATTTAGAGAGAGGAGGAGCCAGCGACACAGACATGCTCAGTGTGCTCTATTTAGTGAGAGGAGGAGCCAGTGACACAGACATGCTCAGTGTGCTCTATTTAGTGAGAGAGGAGCCAGTGACACAGACATGCTCAGTAGGTTGCTCTATTTAGAGAGAGGAGGGGCCAGCGACAACAGACCATGCTCATTGCTCTATTAGTGATAAGGAGGATCCATCGACACGACATGATCCGTGTGCTCTATTAGAGAGAGGGGAAGCCAGCGACACAGACATGCTCATGTGCTCTTTTCGTGAGAGGAGGAGCCGCTACACGACATGATCAGTGTGCTCTATTTAGTGAGAGGAGGATCCAACGACACAGACTGATCAGTGTGCTCTATTTAGAAGAGGAAGCCACGACATCGACATGCTCAGTGTGCTCTATTTAGTGAGAGGAGGAGCCATGACACGACATGCTTCATTGTCTCTATTTAGAGTAGAGGGGCCAGCGACACATACATGCTCAGTGTGCTCTTATTTAGAGAGAGGAGGAGCTAGTGACAGACATGTTCAAGATGTCTTATTTAGAGAGAGGAAGGAGCCAGCGACCAGACATGATCAGTGTGCTCTATTTTGAAGGAGGAGCCAGTGACCAGACCATGCTCAGTGGTGCGCCTATTAGGAGAGGATGGCAGCGACACAGACATGCTCAGTGTGCTCTATTTAGAGAGAGGAGGAGCCAAGCGACACAGACTGCTCAGTGTGCTCTAGTTGAGAGAGAGGAGAGCCATGACAGAACATGCTCAGTGTGCTCTATTTAGAGAGAGGAGGAGCTAGTGACAGACATGCTCATGTGCTCTTTTAGAGAGAGGAAGGGGCCACGACACGACCATGCTCAGTGGTGCTCTATTTCGAAAGAGTAGGGGCCAGCGTACACAGACATGCCTCAGTGTGCTCTATTGAGAGAGAGGATGGGCCAGCGCCACAGACTGCTCAGTTGTGCTCTATTTAGAAAGAAAGGAGAAGCTGACAAAATCGCTACTTTGTAACTCTTGTGCTCGCTACTATACGGAAGGTAAAAGTAACACATATTTGTATATTTGGTTGGAATCATACGTGTTTTAATGGCCATTTTCCGCTATCACGTCAGGATTTGTCCTTTAATACGCCTACATTTTCCCTTTCAAGAATTTTCATTGAAATATTAATGTATTTCCCATCTGGTTTAGTAATTGAAATGTAGAAATGAGAAGCGATTGCGTCTTTTCTTCAGATCAAACATGGAAGAAAAGCTTTGCCAATTATCCAATTCCGAGCCTTCACCTCCAATAAGATCTGGTATTGAAAGTCTCCGGTGCGCTATTCCCCTTGACAGGGAGATAAGTTTTCCTGGTGTCCATATCGCGGGATAAGAGCTTATTCTTTCTAGCAATTATTATGCAAATGTTATTGCCGCTTTAGACTACCTTTATTCCTGGATGTTTTATAATTTAACAAGGTTAAATAATCCGACTGCCTAATAGGTTGCTTCTGACCTTGTTACTCCCATACGCTGGGGAAAAATTACTAATGACCCACTGCTGTTACAAACTGACAAGTCTCCCACCCGGCCAAACCTTAAAGAGATAATTTAATTATTATTAATTATACTGAAACCGCAGTCTTAAATGGGATCTCAATACTGTTTATAGGTCATAAATGTTTTAAGGTTTAGAAGTCACTGAGCATTTGTGTCCATATAAAGGTAAATGACACAGACTGAGTTATACAGGGAACTCTGGTACCACTCATGTATTCTAAGGATAATGGTAGCCCCTACTAAATTATAAGGATATTAGAAGTCACTGAGGAGTTCAGTGTCCATCTAAAGGTACAGGACACAGACTGAGTTCTACAGGAACTCTGGGTACCACTCATGTATTCTAAAAGGGATAATGTCATCCCCTACTGTAAATTATAGGATATTAGAAGTTCACTGAGGAGTTCTGTATCCATGTAGGTACAAGGCCACAGACTGATTCATACATGGAACTCTGGGGACCACTCATGTATTATAAGGATAAGTACCGTCCCCTACGTAATTATACGGAAATATTAGAAGTCACTGAGGAGTTATGTGTCTATATAAAGGTACAGGACACAGACTGAGTTATACAGGGAACTCTGGGTACCACTCTGGTATTAAAGGGATAAGTATCCCCTACTGTAAATTTATAAGGATATAGAAGTCACTGAGGAGTTTCTGTGTCCATATCAAGGTACAAGGACACAGACTGAGTTATCATGGACTCTGGGTACCACTCAGGTTTATAGGGATATGTATCCCCTACTTGTAATTATAAGGAATTCGAAGTCACTGCGGAGTTTCTGTGTCCATATAAAGGTACAAGGACACAGACTGAGTTTACAGGGAACTCTGGGTACCACTCATTATATAGGGATAAGTATTCCCTACTGTAAATTATATTGGATATTAGAAGTCACTGAGGAGTTATGTGGCTATATAATGTACAAGGACACAGACTGAGTTATACAGGGAACTCTGGGGTACCCACCATGTATTATAATGGATAATTTATCCCCTACCTGTCAATTATAAGGATATTAGAAGTCCTGAGGTTTATGTGTCCCTATATAAGGTACAGGACACAGACTGAAGTTTATACAGGGAACTCTGGGAACCACTCATGTTCTAATAAGGGATAATGTTCCCCTACTGTAAATTATAGGATTTAGAGTCACTGAGGCATTTCGGTGTCCACTTCAATGTACAATGACACAGACGGATTTATACATGGACTCTGGGTACCACTCATGTATTATAACGGATAATTAATCCCTACTGATAAATTATAAGGATATTAGAAGTACTGAGGAGTTAATGTGTCTATATAAAGGTACAAGGACACATACTGAGTTATACAGGGAACTCTGGGTACACTCATGTATTATAAGGATAAATGTATCCCTACTGTAATTATAGGATATTAGAAGTCCTGAGATTTTCTGTGTACTATCTAAAAGTAACAAGGACACAGACTGAGTTATACAAGGAACTCTGGGTACCCTCATTTTATAAGGATCAATGTATCCCTACCTGTATATAAAGGATATTTAGAGTCACTGAGGATTTCTGTGTCTATATAAGGTTACAAGTAAGACACAGACTGGTATACAGGAACTCTGGGTACTACTCATATATTATAAGGAATAATGGTATCCCTATGTAAATTAAAGGAAGTAGAATCCTGACTGATGAGTCGTTCATATAAATGTACACGGACCAGACTGAGTGTATACCGGGAACGCTGGGTACCACTCATGTATTATAAGGATAAACTGTATCCCTACTGTAATGATAAGGAGAGTTAGAAGTCACAGAGGAGTTTTCTGGTCTATATAAAGGTATAAGGACACATGACTCTGAGTTAATACGGGACTCTGGTACCACCAATGTATTATCAGGGATAATTATCCCTACTGTAAATTATAAGGATATTAGAAGTCACTGAGGAGTTCTGTGTCGTTAACGGTACAAGGGGCCAACAGACTGAGTTATACCGGGTGAACTCTGGGTACCACTCCTGATTATAGAGTGATAATGTTATAGCCCTACTGTCATTATAAGGATTTAGAAGTCACTGAGGATTTCTGTGTCCATATAAGGGTCAAGGACACAGACTGATATACGGGAACACTGTGTACCCCTCATGTATTAAATACAAAAAAAGAAGGGATATGTATCCCTACTGTAAATTATAAGGATATTAGAAGCACTGAGGAGTTCGTTCCATATAAAGTCAAGGACCACAACTGAGTTCATACAGGAACTCTTTTACCACTCATGTATTATAAGGGATATGTATCCCTACTGTAATTAATAAAGATATTAAAGTCAGAGTGGGAGTTCAGTGGCCAATATAAACGGTACATAGACACAAGACTGAGTTATACAGGGACCTCTGGGTAACCACTCATGTATTATAAATGGATCATGTATCCCCTACTGTCACATTATAAGGATATTAGAAGTCCCTGAGGAGTTCTGTGTCTATATAAAGGTAACAACCAGGACACAGACCGAGTTTACAGGGGACCTCTGGTCACCACTCATGTATTAGTTAGGGTAATGTCTGCCCTACTGTAATTAAAGGATATTAGAAGTCACCTGAGGAGTTCGTGTCCATCGAAAAGGTACAAGCACAGCGGAGTTAATACGGGAACTCTGGGTACCACTCATGTATTATAAGGGATATGATCCCCTACTGTAACTTATAGCTATTAGAGTCACTGAGGAGTTCTTTTGTCTTATAAGGTACAAAAGAGGCACAGACTTCGTTATCCAGGGAACTCGGGTACCCTCATGTATTATACAGGATAATTATCCCCCTCTGTAATTTAAGGATATTAGAACACTGAGGAGTTCTGTGTCTATAGACAGTAACAAGGACCAGACTGAGTTTCTACAGGGAACTCTGGTTACCACTCATGTATTATAAGGGATATGTATCCCCTAACTGTAAATTATAAGGATATTAGAAGTCACGGAGGAGTTCTTTGTCCTAATATGAAAGGTTACAAGGACACCGACTTATACAGGTCAGTGAACTTGTTTTTTTTGTTTTCGAACTCTCATGACCTCCCTATTGCCTGAGTACACACTTCACCCGCGGATTAATCGTATAAGCTTGAGCCTTTGGCTGAAACTTGACAGTTCACCCATATCCTTTGAGAGAACCCGGGATGATGTATATTTATTTACGCAGTGTGTGTGTTGTGTGTGTGTTGTGAATGCTGTGTTGAACAGATGTACAGTTTCTCTTTACCTTCTTTTTGATTTGTCCCGACTCCCTGTTCTGTTTCCATATCCGACACTGTAAAGTTGTCAGGTTGACGTTAAGTATTCGTGATAACTGGAAATAAGAACACCTGAGTCGCTCTCTCCAAAAACGTGAAACGTGAATTTGATTAAAAAAACAAAACAACAAAAATCAACACACATTTCGGGGATTTAAATTCTCAAGTGATTTGTGTAACATGGAAATTCTCTTCCTCCTCCTGTACGTTTTTCTTATTTAGAATGGGTAAAATGCAGCAAAAATGGATAATGGAGGTTCCAGTGCGGAGAAGATTCTACTGAGACCATTTAATCCAATATAAAATGTGCCCACTGTGGGGTCCGCTGTTTCCACCGGTTGATCTTGTAAAACACCTGTCATAAATCCCCCCATTGAATTGGTTGCTAAATCATTTATCATTTCACCCTTTGGAAATTGCTTCCCCTTTTGCTGATTTAGAGATTCTACTTGGGCCACATGGGTGGACTTATCTCCCAGTGAGTCCAGTGTATTATGAGCATCTCGATGTTTATTATTGAGGCTATCAGAGATGTCCAAGGGTCGTTCACCTAGTGATACCTATTTAATGATTGTCTTTGAATGCACCAACGGTTTCTTGTACCTGGTGTGTGATACGGAATATGTCCATAACCTGCATATTGTGGGGCGACTGATCCCCGAATCGGGTCGATCGATATAGGGTCCAGCTTTACAATTCTGTTGATATTTCTGGATACAAACCTCAGTCTACGGATGAGCCTTGAGTTAACTGAATGATGGAGTTGGAGGAATCCGTTCTTCTCCCCTGGAGATCCTGGAATGTTTGTAGTTTCGGTGAATGTTTAAATGTTTTGTGCACCGTGCAAGACCATTTTATCGTTATAACAGAACTGCACAACTGATTGCCAGATCACCGAGTTTTTAATTCCTAACTATCACTCCTATAACCCACGCAGTTATTGCTCTTGTTTGTCAGTACAAGTATAAAGTTATCTCATATATTTACCGTTGCTCTGGAGGATCATTTCTTATAGATAAGTAAAGGGTAGCCCCATGTGTAAGGAATGTCATTAAGCAGTGACAAGATAACCTTGGACACTTGGGATCATGTGTCTATGTGTGATGGGACCATGTGTCATGTGGTGGATATGGGACCATATGACATGTGTATAACTTGGGGACCCCTTGGGACCATATTATATATTCATAGTGTGCTCTGGAGGATTATTTTCTATATATAATTAAGTAGCCCATGTAATTATGTCATTAAGCAGTGATGAGATACTTGGACACCTTGGACCATGTGGGTCAAGCTTCTCTACGTAGCAAGTTCTTGGCTTCTCTTTAATTTTCTTCTCTAGTGCCAGGTCCATGAGTGTGGAGGTTGAAACCATCTTCATGTTGGACTGCCCACGTTCTTCATCTTCTTCTTTTCAAATTTTCTTCCCAAATTAATTTGTTCTTCTCGCATAATCCTAAGATAAACATTTCTCTTTAGGGGGAACTGTGGTCTCTATAGAAGAAGCCTCTAGGAATCTGCTAAAAATCCTGCAAACAGTTTGCTGGCGGACAAGGCTGAGATTACTGGACCGTGTTCTGTGGTCCTGATGAGCCAAGATAACTTATTTGTGTTCAGCTGGTGTCAGTACGTCTGTGTGTCGTAACCAGGTTAGGAGTACGAAGACTATTTCCTATCAGGGTTACTATGTAATATTCAAAATCTGGTGAGTATAGAGCTCACCAAAGTCCAAAGCCAGGAATGAAAGTGTTAAACTCTTCCTTTGCACCCTCCCCTGTAATTATTCAATTTATGGGCACTCCTACCTTAGGCTTTTTTCCGTCTTGGAAGAATTCATTTCTAAAGTACCTATGAGTTTTATTATATAATATTATATCTCCAGCTGAGATGATCCTGTATTTATGAGAGCATTCATTGAAAAATGTCTTCGGGACCGTTCTGAATTTATTTATTGAAATGATTCCAAACAAGCGCTTCATTGAATATCAATTCCCACTCGAGAGGCAGAATTTCATCTCCATTTACAGTTAACCGCCGCCCTCTATTGGTGAAGAATGGAATGGCCAGCCCCCTTATTGGTGGAGAGATCAATGGGTGGGGCGAGCTTTACCAATGGACATTTTTACTATTGCTATCCCTAATGATGGAACGTTGACATTCATACAAATAATAACGCGACACTTCGTGTATAAAGTTTAATTCTGCGCTAAAAAATGAAGTTGGATCATTAACTGTATGGATTGCTAAAGGCACAATTTGTTGATAATGCAAAGAATAATACATATTTTTGTACAACTAAAACGACAGGTCTGGCAGAACTACCGACACTTATAATATAACCATAGAAAATTCCTCCCACCTATCCCTGAATGTCATTTGGTAAAGGTTATGGGATCTATTACATGGAATTTTTTAAGCAGCTCCCATGGTCCGATATGTTGGGCTGATTGCCTACCGCAAGTTTTAAATGCGTCTGAAACCAATGTCCGGTTCAGAGCGTAATTGTGTTCATCTTTCTTTCGTTCGATGGACCAACGATCAGCTACGAAAGTCTTTGGCCGCTAAATTTTTAACTAAAATGTTTTCATTGAAGGAATGCTTGACAAATATGTGGAAACTAATCTGGGGAGCGAATGTTAATTTGACAGCGCAGTGCGATTAAGATCAAGTTCAGTGAGATGGACAGATTTATTGGTGGTTTATAAACTGATTTTCCCAAACTCTTTCAGCATCGGTCCCATTAATCTTAACACAATCCTTTAATCTCACCCACGGTCATTAGTGCCGTTTGTTTAGGTTTTCTGTATAAAAAGGTAAGAACCCCCCCCCCCTCCCCCTTTTTTTTTTCTCTCCCTAAATTTAATTTAAAGGAAATGTTAACTTTTAGAACCTAAAATAATTTTTCATAATTCTAACAACAGCTGATGAACTAATGTATCTAATGTATACTTTCTAATGATTCTCTACAGAAATATAGTATTAGAAAATTATCTTTTTCCAGTCAACAAAGCTCCTAAGGGTTTTGGGGCCTGCCCCCCTCCACTGTTTTTTATGACCCGGACATGCCTCAGTGCACTTCATGACAGAGATCAACTCTCGCACTGAGGTTGGGGAGTTGAAGGTGTTTGGACGGTTTTAGGGAACAGATTTTCCTGTCTTTATAATGGTTTTTTCTGTATAAAAATGACAATCGAACAAAATAATCAGCAACCCTCTAAATCGGATGAAAAGAGTTTTCTTTGGTTCCACACCATAATAAACGATTTATTGTTTTTAAAGGGTAAGTGGTACCCTTTTGTGAATTACAGAGTTTCACCTCTTTTACCAGCCAGGTCTTCGAACGTTTATTCCATAGCGAACCTGGTATCATTATTAGTTGCGCTTTGTACTTTTAAGCGGCAACGCGGAAAGGGAGATTACATATTTGGGATTGGGTTCCATTGAAAATGCCTGGTGAGGTCATTTAAAAGCCGCGCTAATTAAATTTTATTTCTAGCCTTCTTTAATTATTCTTCCCGATGGCCCTTTTTTTTAATGTCTCTGCTTCAAGTTTGTCATTTGATTCCTTCAGAGGGGATGGTTGCTGATGTATAGAACCAGCGCTTGCGGGAAGCTGATCGAATTTTTTGACAAGTTTATAGACAACCTTCTTAATGAGACGCAGGTTAGGAAAAAGGCTTTTTTTCGAACACTAGGTTTGTTATTTGGTTGGCTGTTTTTTTTGTTGTATTTAATTAAGTGGGGGATATAGGTGGCAGAAAATTATTTAAACCTTTATTTAAAGGGGAAATTCAATGAAAATAATTTTATATATACCCCTACCTAGGTATGTACCTATTGTTACAGGGTTTTCAATAAAGTTTTCTTATCGTTTAAAAAAGGGTGCTAATTTTGCCCCAACCAATCAGATGTTAATCTTTCAATGTTAAAGGGCAACTATATTGAAAAAAAAACTTTGTCTGTATACAAATGTATAGATCACTTAGTATAAGCTGGCCTTACTTTCATGTTTCTGTTGGCTTTGTTTCTTCACACTGGGCAGAGATTTGTTCCAAGCTTTGTAGTCTCCCCCCTCCCCTCTCGTCTATTCCCCCCTCAGCAGTGATGGGCTGTATACTAGTCCAACATGGTCAGTTGAAAGGATTTAAATGAGTGCTGACATCCTTTACCCATTCCCCGTCCAGAGTCTAATACTTAGTAAGCATCAAAGTGTTGAATAAAGTATCCAATATGCGAAGGGAGGTAGAGGGGGAGAGAGTAGGACAAGTGGGTGCTGATATTCTTTACAAGTCAGTACTGAAACTCTCCTGTTCTCTAACTTTACTATTGTTATTACTTTTTACCCTAAAGTTTCATATCTCCTCCCCTGCTTAGCTGATTATCTAAATCACTGAAGAGAGGTCAGTGTAACAGCAGCTTGTAAGTGATACCTTCACAACCAGTGACCTGCTTGTGTCCCTGTTACTTTCAGTTTGCTTTAGTCTATATATTTCATAGATTGGCACTGTGTGTCTTGTTTGGTCTATAGCTCTGATTACTGTATTATTATACTGTATTAGTGTATTATCTATATACTGTTGTCTGGTTTTGGTATATAGTCTGGATTTACTGTATTATATATACTGTATTAGTGTTCATTTGAGTCACTGGTTTTTGTATGTATATAGGATATTTTTGGGGGGGAGGGCTTGTTTTTATAGTGTGTTTGCTCATATTGCCCTTGGGTTAATGGGTTTATATTGATTGTGTTTAGCCACTACAGCATTTGACCTATATGTTGCACCTGTCACATATCGTGTGGGTGGAGAGAGTGGTGTGACGTACGCAGGGAGCTTTGGATTGTGTGTTTGGTGTGCCTTTGAGTGACAGATGAGGTGTAGCAGTCCTACAAATCACGCATATTCAACGGCTTGACATCTTCGGGGCTATGCGAATTTAAAGAAAACTAAAGGTACCCTGGTGGTTGGGAATGGACTTATAGGATAACATTTTGCAGAAATTTAAAAAAAAAAAAACATTTTCTCACTATAAGTTTGCCCTTTAAAATAAGTTTTGATTGGTTGGTTCAAAATTACACCATTTTAAACGATAATGACTTTTATTGAATCTCCCTGTTAATTTCCTTACCTCGTTACCAGCCGGATTTGTTTTTCAAAATGTACGAAACTCAGAACTTTTTATCGAAAAGCTCAATTTTGAAATTCCATCGCACTTCTAAATTCCATTTGAAACAAAACTGTGTAACGAGAATTTCTATCGGAAATTTGACTCCGTCTTGAAGACATGGCAGAATACCATAATGAAGTCATGCTATAGACCTCTAACTGAACAACTGATTCCAATCCATTGACCATGATTGGACATTATTAGGGTTCCTGCTAACATGAAGTCAGAAATGTGTCATTGGAAATGGAAATTCTCTCCCACTTTTTTAAAAAGCATGATGGAGTTTCTCTTTAACTACTTCCCCTTTATGAAGCACTTGTCGTGCTTAAAGGGAAGCTTCCTGAGAATGGAAATTTTTGGCAGGGGGAACTTGCGCTAATTTAGCCTATCGTTATTGCTGCAGAATTCACCTCCAATACTTCATATGTGAGTGTGCTCCCAGATCTGTATCTCCCAGACTCTTTGGAACAGGAGACCCTGCATGGTGAGTCAGATGGTTATAATTAAGGCGGGCTTGTCCTGGCCACATCTTATCATCCAGCCCCAGAAAGAACATTGTGAACCTGGCAACAGAGTTGGGCCAATGCGAGTGGCCAGGAATATGTTCTAATGAGGTCTGACCGTCTCACATAGAATTGAACTGACAGTCTTGTCCTAGATAAATCTGGTACAAATCCTCCTTTATTTAATCTGAGATCTATATTCATCCCAGTAGAATCCTACAATATAGACCAGCTCCCCCTCGGCCCCGGCACAATGGACGGAATGAGACATTTACTCCGTTAAAGGCAATCTGGGTTCCATCATGATTTTGTATGATATCTATAATATATATATGAATTCACGCTTTGGTAGACATTAAGACCTGGTACACGTGGGTCAACTAATCCTGGCATGCACTGATTTTTATATTCGATGTTTCCTGCAAAATGTTGTTGGGAATGTCAGAATGAGAGTTCCATTGTAAGGATCCATCTTCCCAAAACAGACCTACTTATTGATAAGGATCTGTCCAACCTCTTCCCATTGGCAGAGCCTAGAATGAGCAGAGCTTGGATGTATACAGTTTTGTCCTTTATAATGTCAGTCTTGGTATTTGGCCTGGCACCAATGGTTGAACTGTAGATTTTGTCTGACATTCCAACCAACCGCCAATGTTGCCTTGTCCGAAAACAGACACGGGCTGACCTGGTGGCCAAACTTGGTTACCTTTTATAGTCGAAAGGAAAGTGGGTTTTTGCAGGTCCTTGGTTATGGGTCCCTAAAACCAAGAATGGCGAATGGAACGTAAGAGGTTTTTATTATAATTTTATTGGCTGAATGTTTCATAAACCACTATTCAGTGACCTTATTTAGTTTATGTGATATTTTTTTACAAAAAGGAAAGAAACAGAGTCGTCTCAGCGTCCGATTCCAAACCTCGTTTAAAAATGGACGGCATTTTATTATCACTAATTTCAATCTCTCTTTATCATAGGCCGACCATCTGTCATCCCGTAAACGCCTCCAATATCTCTTTTTTCCTTTCCTTCTGTTTGGCCTATTTACTATATTTCCGTTCTAATGACTTGGTTCTGCGTGTTTCCATGTCTTTTCAATTCCATCTAATGCCATCTCATCACGGGAGCCATGGGATTTGTCTCCTTGGGAATTGTAGTAAGAACCCCTAGTCGCTTACTCTCTATGGGGGGCTATACTGATAACAGCCCCCCGCTCCAGATGCAGGCCTCTCCACAATACGGATGAATTAATGAAACATTCCTCTAATCTGGTTCAGCAACGATTTTCAATTGATATCCGCTTAGAATCACTCTGTTAATTCTGTAAACGTGAAAATTAGCCAATGGGGGTGTAAGTAATGACAGGGGGGAGTGGGTTCTAGAACACAACTCTCCATCCTTTGATCTCCATACCCTGCGTATGTGTAAATCAGCATTTCCACTTCTAGACGCAGGTATGTCAAACTTGGAAACTATTGACTCCAGCATCCCCTGCTGATAGTATAATGACTCCTCCCTGTTTTAGACATATGTCTGTGGTTACGTCTATATGGTATATCTAAGGGACATGACCCATATGGGGATCACATTCACTGCACATTGCATGGATGTATCGTAGTTTTCAGGCCCCACTATCTGCACTGGGCTGCATGGCGCGTTTTGAATTGACGATCCCCATTAATGGTCTCGTATTTAGTTCACCTTGTGATAGTCACCGTACAGTTTAGTTCACCTGTGATAGTTTCACGTACAGTTGTTCACCTTGTGAGTTACCGTTCAGTTAGTTCACCTTGTGATAGTTCACTACAGTTAGTTCCCTGTTGATAGTTCACGTACCGTAGGTTCACACCCTTTTGATAGTCCACCGTACAGTTAGTTTCCATTGTGATAGTTCAACTGTACAGTTAGTTCACCTTGTGATAGTTTCACACCGTACAGTTAGTTCACCTTGTGATAGTTCACTTACATTAGTTCACCTTGTGATATTCCACCTTACAGTTCGTTCACCTTGTGATAGTTTCCCCGTACAGTTAGTTCACCTTGTGATAGTTCACCGTACAGTTAGTTCACCTTGTGATAGGTCACCGTACAGTTAGTTTCACCTTGTATAGTTAAGTACGTTAGTTCCCTTGTGATAGTTTTCACTGTACAGTTAGTTCACCTTGTGATAGTTCACCGCTCAGTTAGTTCACCTTGTGATAGTTCACACCGTACAGTTTATTTTCACCTTGTGATCTTCACCGTACAGGTAGTTCACCGTGTGATAGTTCACCGTCAGTTAGTTCGACCTTGTGTAGTTCCACCGACGAGTTAGTCACCTTGTGATAGTTCACCGACAGTTAACGTTCAGCCTTTGTGATAGTTCACCGTACAGTATTTCACCTTGTGATAGTTCAACGCACAGTTAAGTTCACCTTGTGATAGTTTTTTTTTTTTGGTTTTTTTCACCGTACAGTTATTCACCTGTGATATTTTCACGTACAGTTAGTTCACCTTGTGAGGTTCACACGTACATTGTAGTTCACCTTGTGATAGTTCCACCGTACAGTTAGTTCACCCTCTTGTGATCGTTCACTGGAACAGTTAGTTCCACTTGTGATAGTTCCCTGTAACATTATTTCACCCTTGTGATAAGTTCACCGTACGTTAGTTTCACCCTTGTGATGTTCACCGTACCGTTATTCACCTTGTGAGAGTTCACTGTACAGTTGTTTCACCTTGTGATAGTTCACCGTACTGTTAGTTCACCTTGGTGATAGTTCATTCACCGTACACAGTTAGTTCACCTTGTGATAGTTCATCACCCGTACAGTTAGTTCACCTTGTGATAGTTCACGTACAGTTAGTTCACCTTGTATAGTTCACGTACAGTTATTCCCTGTGATAGTTTCACTGTACAGTTAGTTCACCTGTGATATTCATCTAAGTTAGTTCACTTGTGATCTTCCCCGTAACAGTTAGTTCACCTTGTGATAGTTCACCGACCAGGTTAGTTCACTTGTGATAGTTCACCGTACAGTTAGTTCACCTTGGGACATAGTTCACGTACAGTTAGTTCACCTGTTATAGTTCACCCGTACCAGTTAGTTCACCTTTGATAGTTCACGTACAGTTAGTTCACCTTGTGATGTTCACCGTACAGTTAGTTCACCTTGTGATAGTTTCACGTACAGTAGTTCCCGTGTGATAGTCACCGTACCGTTATTCACCTGTGGATAGTTCACGTACCGTTAGTTATCACCTTGTGATAGTTTCACCGTACAGTTAGTTCACCTTGTGATCGTTCACCGAACAGTTAGTTCACCTTGTGATGTTCACCTTACATTTAGTCACCTTGTGATATTCACAACGTACAGTTAGTTCATCACCTTGTGGAATTTCACCGTACAGTTGTTCACCTTGTGATACGTCCGACAGTTAGTTCACCTTGTGATAGTTCACGTACTTAGTTCACCTTGTGATAGTTCACCGTACCGTTATTTTCACCTGTGATAGTTTCACCGTTACAAACAGTTAGTTCACCTTGAGGTTCACACCGTACAGTTAGTTCAACCTTGTGATAGTCACCGAGACATTATTCAACTTGTGATAGTTTCACACCGTGCAGTAGTTCACCTTGTGAGAGTTCAACCGTACAGTTAGTTCACCTTGTGATAGTTCCCGTACAGTATAGTTCACCTTGTGAATAGTTCACACGTACAGTTAGTTCCCCTTGTGATAGTTCACCGTACAGTTAGTTCACCTTGTGATAGTTCACTGTACAGTGTAGTTCACCTTGTGCTAGTTCACCGTTACAGTTAGTTCACCTTGTGATAGTTCCCGTACAGTTAGTTCACCTGTGATAGTTCACCTACGTTAGTTCACCCTTGTGAGAGTTCACCGTACAGTTTAGTTCACCTTTGTGATAGTTCACCCGTACAGTTATTCCCTTGTGATAGTTCACCGTACATTTAGTTCACCTATGTGATATTTCACCGTACAGTTTGTTCACCTTGTGATGTTCCGTATCAGTTAGTTCAACCTTGTGATAGTTCACGTACAGTTAGTTCACCTTGGATAGTTCACCGTACAGTTATTCACCTTGTGATATTCCTGTACAGTGTATTCACCTTGTTATAGTTCACGTACAGTTAGTTCACTTGTGATAGTTTCACCCCGTACAGTTTTTTTTATTTCACCTTGTGATATTTCACACCGTACAGTTAGTTCACCTGGGGATAGTTCAACCGTACAAGTTAGTTCACCTTGTGATATAGTTCACCGTACAGTAGTTCACACCACTTCACAACCCGCCACCACCATTGTGATAGAGTTCACACGTAACAGGTTAAGTTCCCCCATTGTTAGGTTCACGTACAGTTAGTTCACCTTGGGGTGACTAGTTCACCGTACAGTTAGTTCACCTTGTGATAGTTCACGTACAGTTAGTTCACACACTTGTGATAGTTCACAGTACAGTTTAGTTCACACACCTGTGTGTTCACGTACAGATTAGTTCACCCTTGTTATAGTTCACACCGTACAGTTGTATCACCTTGTGATAGTTCACACCGGACAGTTCGTTTCACCTTGTGATAGTTCAACCGTCGTTAGTTCACCACCTGTGATAGTTTCACAGTACAGTTAGTTCATTCAACCTTGTGATAGTTCACATCCCCCGTACAGTTAAGTTCACCTGTTGATGTTCACCGTACAGTTGTTCACCGCATTGTGCAATATATTCACCGTAACAGTTAATTCACCTTGTGTTAGTTCAACGTACATGAGTTTCACCTTTGTGATAGTTCCCTGTACAGTTTAGTTCCCCTGTGATATTCACACCACCGTACAGTTGTTCACCACTTGTGATGAGTAGTTCACCCGTACAGTTAGTTTCACCTTGTGATAGTTCAACGTACAGGTTAGTTCATCACCTTGTATAGTGCAACAGTAACAAGTTTAGTTCACCTTGTGATAGTTCACCGTACATTTTAGGTTCACGCCCACCCCTTGTGATTAGTTCACCGACAGTTAGTTTCCCCACCACACCTTGTGATAGTTTCACCGTACAGTTAGTTTCACATTCAACACCTTGTGATGTTCACGTACATTAGTTCACCTTGTGATAGTTTCACAGTACAGTTAGTTCACCTTGTGGAAAAAATAGTCACACCGACAGTTAGTTCACCTTGGGATAGTTCACGTTCAGCTTGGTTTCAACCTTGGGATAGTTCACGGTAACAAGTACAGTGAGAGTATTCCACCTTGTATATAAGTTTCACCGTACAGTTAGTTCACCATACAGTTAGTTTCACCACATTGGTGTGATAAATTCACCGTACAAAGTCATTATATGGGGGCTAGACCCCGATATGTGTGGGAACACTCTTAAATTGAAAGGTTTTGGAGTGACAATTTATATGGAACAGGATCCCAAATAATCGTCAAAAGGTTCCAATTGACAAATAAACCCTATTTCCCATGTGATTAAATCGATTTGGTCTGCAAGATCTTACAAATAGACTTTATTCATTCTGCTCAATTCCAGATAAGGCATCGATCATCAACCACCGAACTGCTGATAACAAACACAAAGTGTTTAAAGTGAAGTTTTTGTTAACTTGCAAGCTTATACATTATTACAGGGAACCCTCGTAGAAGTGGTGCAGTTAGAGCAGCTCTTTTCACCAGGTATTCAAGGCCCTTCCCCCCCCCAAAATCCTCTTTACACGTGTGGTTTCACCCTCAACACCTCAACCCCCTTTTCTTTATATCTTGACCTTATACTAATATAATCTACCTTGATTTGCTATTTTACAACACAATCATTTTATAAAACACCCCCATAGCTAAGCTTTCTGTAGCCTAGTGGGGGATTTCCTAGGGGTCTAGGAGCTTTAGTGATATTATCTTTTTACAATAATATAAGTATCCCCATTGCGTGAACCGCCTTTCATTGTGATAAATTTCAATATTCTGAAAACCTTATCTTTATATTAATAGATGTAAGTTTTGGGTGTTATTTCATTTTTTTCTTTCCCATTTTATCTGAATGTATTGACTTTCTCGATACTTAATTGTTAATAAGTAAAGGGAGCTTCAAAGCTTTTTTCTCTCCCCCCTATTTTAAGGGGACTGTGGTCTCCACACAAGTTTTATTTTAAATGAAAGGCCAGGGTTTCGTACCTTTAAAAAAAACGAGCCATCAACCACCTCTTTACAGGCTGGCAAGCCCAAATATTAAGAATCACTGATCAAAGTTAGGGGTGGGATGTTCTGACACTAAGAGGACCTGTCCATGGTTTCCAGTGTTCATGAAAGCACTGTGGGCAGTGCCCAGGGGATCTGTGATGCTGCAAACCAATCACACATATAATGTCAATATCTCAAAACTATTTAAATACCTAATGAAAGTAATTGCAAATCCTCAGGACAGAATTCCTGTCAAATTTACCAAGTCTTTTTGGACCAAAGTTACACCCTTGAATTTAATTGGTGTTAGACTGTGTTGAACTCTTGTCTACACGTACACATGCGACAACTGTGTTATAGTAGATAAAGACGTTTTCCTTCAATAGGGAGACAAAGAATAATATAATAAGCCCCCCATACATGTGAGAGATATTTGGGTAAATTCAAATCAATTGCTCAAAATTTGGATCCCAATCGACCCCTCAACAATATAGAGCGGTTTATCGAGAAATAATTTTTTTTTTTCCACATTGGTCATGTGACCTTGACACATTATAAGATATAACACACCCTTCGTACATTATATGGGACCCTGGACCCATTACTGTAGATTTTCACATGAAATTTTTTTTCTCAGCAGTGGGTCATGGGTGACCTGTGAGCATTATAAGGGTAAAACACACCTGTATCTTATCATGGATACCTGGACATGACTGAAGATTTTAAACAATGATTGAGTTTTTTATTTCCGCATTGGTCATGTGACCTGTGACACATTTATAAGGGTAGAACACACCCCTTTTCAACATTTTGGATACTAGGCATTACTGGAGATTTCAATGAATTTTTTCTTTCCAGCATTTGTGTCATGTGACCTGTGACACCTTATAAGGATATAACACGCCCCTTGTAGCATATTATGGATATGGACTTACTGAAGATTTCATTAGAGGTTTTTATTTCCGCATTGGTCATGTGACCTGTACACAAATTATAAGGGTAATCACACACCTTACATTATATGGATACTGGACATTACTGAAGATATTCCAGAGAATTTTTTATTTCCAGCCTTGGTCATGTACCTGTGATACATTTAAGGGTATATCACAAACCCTTTACATTATATATGGATACTGACTTAGCTGAAGATTTCAATGAGAATGGTTTTTTTCCAGCATTGGTCATGTGACCTGTGACACATTATAATGGTATAAACACACCCTTGTACATTATATGGATACTGGACCTTACTGGAAGATTTCAATGAGAATTTTTTATTTCAGCATGCGGTCCTGTGACCTGTTCACCTTATAAGGGTATAACACCCACCACTTGATCCTTATATGATGGACTGGCCTTCTGAGATTTCCATGAGAATTTTTTATTTCCAGCATTGGTCATGTGACCTGTGATCATCTATTAAGGGGTACACCCAGGCCCTTGGTTACTATATAGGATACTGGACATTACTGTTTCCAGGATACTGTCGCTCATGTGTTTTTTAAAATTCCAGTCGCCATGTATGTGTGTGCGTTGACACTCGACAGAGGTTTTTTAGTTTTCATGGATTTTGCTCATTAGTTTGTGGATTTTCTGACGTGTGGCATTGATTTGGCCAGAATGTGAGCAATGTCCAAAGGTTTGGTTTACTCTGTAAATTGCTTTTCGTGTAAGTTGATAGAAATTGGTTATTGTTTCGATGTTTGTGGTTCGATCCATTACGTTTATTAGAAAGAGGAAACTTTTTGTTGAACACATAAAGAACATTTCTCTTTTCCTCGGTTCTTAGGCTATAAAAGTAATTATATTTATTTGGTATGTTCCCTGCCGATGGGAGATCACTTGCTTGTTTGTGGGGAATGTCCCGGCATAACAGGGATGGCCAATCGACCTGTCCTGGTTTCTACCACCCGCCTTGTCCACGCTTATCACCATTTTGTAACACTAAATGTTAAGAATTTAGGCAGCCCGTGGACATGCGAGATACTCAACTTCGGAGAGCATTTGCCGATATTGGCAAGGTTGTTGAAAACGACCAACCCAATGCTGACAACTACCGTAAGAATACCTAGTACTGTAAACTATGTAGGATACTACCGTACCGTAAACTATCGTAAGTACTACCGTATGTAAACTATCGTCAATATACTACGAACATTTGCCACGTCGTAAACTATCGTAGGATACTAACGGCGTACTACGTAAATACTACGTCCGATAAACTATCAATCTACCGTACGTAACTATCGTATAGATACTACCGTACCGTAAACTATCGTAAATACTACCGTAACCGTAACTATCGTAGGATACTACCATACGTAACTATCGTAGATACTACCGTACCGTAAACTATCGTAGGTACTACGTTGACTACGTAGAACTACCGGACGTATACTATGTAAATAGCAAGTAACTGTACATACGAATGGTCTCGTCCGTACCGATGTCTGATACACAGATCGTAAACTTTTTATGGACGTGACATGTTCGATACTACCGTATCCATAAACTATGTAAGATACCTAGTCTACCGTAATATATCGTAAGCATACTGACCGTACCGTAAACTAATCGTAATGTACTGATCACTACCGTACCGTAACCTATGTAAGATACTACCGATACGTAAACAATCTATGGATCTTACCTACCGTAAACTATGTAGAGATACTTACCGTACCTATTAACCACCTAGATACTACTCGTACTATTGTAATGTCTACGTACCATGACATCGTATGGTACTCGTACGTACTATCAAGTTGGATCTAGAATACGACCGATCATATCGTATAGCATACCTCCGTACTAATCACGTTTTAGATAAGTTATACATCCTTACTGTAGGTATGAACCAGTTGGCCCTAGATGATGTAGCATTTATATAACTATACTCATCCATCAAGAGTCTGTTAGCAGTTGTAGTTACCTATGCTAACTAGTATAGCAGACTGTAGTGAGGTGTAGGGTAAATAAAAAGTTGAGATAGATAGACATTGTCTTATACAACCCAATCTTGTTATGTAATGGTACACAGGACATTTTGTGGGTTGATTTCGCAGTGATTGAAGATGTCTTTGGTAAACCCCCTACTATGTACAGTACACTGTAACAATTATGGGTTATAAAGGTTGGGACTAGATGACTATTTCTTTATACAACCCTCAATACGATAGTTACTATGTACTGTTATACGACATTATGGGTAGGGTATAAAGGTTGGACTAGATGGAGTATGTCTTATACAACCACCAATACTATTTAACTATGTAACTGTTATACCATTATGGTAGGGTATAAAGGTTGGACTTAGATGGACGTATGTCTTAACAACCTCCAATACTATGTTACTATGTAACTGTTTATACAGACATTATGGGTAGGGTATAAAGGTTTGGACTAGATGGACTTATGTCTTTATACAACCTCCAATACTATGTTACTATGTAACTGTTATACAGCATTGGGTAGGGTATAAAGGTTGGACTAGATGGACGTTGTTCTTTATACAACCTCCAATACTATGTACTATGTAACGTTATACGACATTATGGGTAGGGTATAAGGTTGGACTAGATGGACGTATGTCTTTATACAACCCTCCAATACTATGTTACTATGTAACTGTTATACAGACATTATGGGTAGGTATCAGGTTGGACTAGATGGACGTATGTCTTATCAACCTCCAATACTATGTTACTATGTAACTGTTATACAGACATTATGGGTAGGGTATAAAGGTTGGACTGAGGACGTATGGTCTTTATACACCTCCATACTATGTTACTATGTAACGTTATACAACATATGGGTAGGGTATAAAGGTTGGACTAGTGGACGTATGTCTTTATACACCTCCAATACTATTTACTATGTAACTGTTATACAGACATTATGGGAGGGTATAAAGGTTGGACTAGATGGACTATGTCTTTATACAACCTCCATACTATGTTACTATTTAACTGTTATACAGACATTATGGGAGGGTATAAAGGTTGGACTAGATGGACTATGTCTTTATACAACCTCCCATACTATGTTACTATGTAACTGTTTACGAATTATGGGTAGGGTCAAAAGTTGGACTAGATGGACGTATGTGTTTATACAACCTCCAATACTGTTACTATGTAACTGTTTACAGACATTATGGTAGGGTATAAAGGTTGGACTAGATGGACGTATGTTCTTTATACCCCCCCAATATATGTTACTATGTAACTGTTATACAGACATTATGGGTAGGGTAAAAGGTTGCGGACTAGATGGATAGATGTCTTTAACAACCTCCAATACTATGTTACTACATGTAACTTTTATACAGACATTATGGGTAGGGTATAACGTTGTGACTAGATAGACGTATGTCTTTATACACCTCCAATACTATGTATTATGTAACTGTTTACAGACATTATGGGTAGGTATAAAGGTTGGACTAGATGGATGTATGTCTTTATACAACCTCCAATACTATGTTACTATGTAACTGTTATACAGACATTATGGGTAGGGTATAACGTGTTGACTAATAGCATATGTCTTAATACAACCTCCAATACTATGTTATATGTAACTGTTATACAGCATTATGGGTAGGTATAAAGTTTGGACTAGATGACGTAGATGTCTTTAACAACCTCAATACTATGTTACTTATGTAACTGTATACAACAATTATGGGTAGGTAAATAAGTTGGACTAGATGACGTAATGTCTTTAAACAACCCCAATACTATGTTACTATGTACTGTTTACAGACATAGGGTAGGGTATAAGTTAGTAGATGGATGTATGTCTTTATACACCTCCAATACTATGTTACAATGTAACTGTTATACAGACTTATGGGTAGGGTATAAGGTTGGACTAGATGACATATGTCTTTATCAACTCCAATCTAGGTTACTATGTAACTGTTAAACAGACATATGGAGGGTATAAAGGTTGGATGATGGACGTATGTCTTTATACAACCTCCAATAACTATGTTATATGTAACTGTTATACAGACATTATGGGTAGGGTATAAAGGTTGGACTAGATGACGTATTCTTTATCAACCTCAATACTATGTTACTATGTAACTGTTATACAGGACTATATAGGTAGGTATAAAGGTTGGACTAATGGACGTATGTCTTTATACAACCTCCAATACTATGTTATCTTGGACTGTTATAAACAGACAGTGGTAGGGTATAAGGTTGGACTAGTGGACGTAGTCTTTATACAACCTCCAATACTATGTTCTATGTAATGTTAACAGACATTATGGGTAGGGATAAGTTTTGGACTAATGACTGTGCTTTATACAAAACCTCCAATACTATGTTACTATGTAACTGTTATACAGACTTATGGGGTAGGGTATAAAGGTTGGAAGTAGATGGACGTATGTCTTATACAACCCTCCAATACTATGTTTACTATGTAACTGTTAACAGACATTATGGGTAGGGTATAAGGTTGGACTAGATGGACGTATGTCTTTATACAACCTCCAATACTATGTTACTATGTACTGTTACGACTTATGGGTAGGGTATAAAGGTTTGACTAGATGGATGTATGTCTTTATACAACCTCCAATACTATGTTACTATGTAACTGTTATACAGACATTATGGGTAGGGTATAAAGGTTGGACTAGATGGGACGTATGTCTTATACAACCTCCATACTATGTTACTATGTAAACTGTTATACAGACATTATGGGTAGGGTAAAAGGTTGGACTAGATGGACGTATGTCTTTATACAACCTCCAATACTATGTTACTATGTAACTTTATACAGACATTATGGGTAGGGTATAAAGGTTGACTAGATGGACTTATGTCTTTATACAACCTCAATACTATTTACTATGTAACTGTTATACAGACATTATGGGTAGGGTATAAAGGTTGGACTAGATGGACGTATGTCTTTATACAACCTACAATACTATGTTACTATGTTACGTTATACAACATTATGGGTAGGGTATAAAGGTTGGTGTAGATGGACGTATGTCTTAATACAACCTCCAATACTATGTTATATGTACTGTATACAGACATTATGGGTAGGGTATAAAGGTTGGACTAGATGGACGTATGTCTTTATCAACCTCCAATACTATGTTACTATTTAACGTTAACAGACATTATGGGTAGGGTATAAGGTTGGACTAGAGGACGTATGTCTTTAATACACCTCCAATACTATGTTACTATGTAACTGTTATACGACATTAGGGAGGGTATAAAGGTTGGACTAGTGGACGTATTCTTTATACCTCCAATACTGTGTTACTATGTAACTGTTATACAGACATTATGGGTAGGGTATAAAGGTTGGACTAGATGATATGTCTTTATCAACCTCCAATACTATGTTACATGTAACTGTTATACAGACATAGGAGGTAGGGTATAAAGGTTGGACTAGATGGACGTATGTCTTTATACATCCCCATACTATGTTACTATGTAACTGTTATACAGACATTATGGGTAGGGTATAAGGTTGGACTAGATGGACGTATTCTTTATACAACCTCCAATACTATGTACTATGTAATGTTATACAGACATTATGGGTAGGGTATAAGGTTTGGACTAGATGGACGTATGTCTTATACAACCTCCAAATACTATTCTTATGTAACTGTATACAGACATTATGGGTAGGGTATAAAGGTTGACTAGATGGACGTATGTCTTAAAACCTCCAATACTATGTACTATGTAACTGTTATACAGACATTATGGGTAGGGTATAAAGGTTGGACTAGATGGACGTATGTCTTTATACAACCTCCAATACTATGTTACTATGTAACTGTTATACAGACATTATGGGTAGGGTATAAAGGGTTGGACTAGATGGACGTATATGTCTTTATACAACCTCCAATACTATGTTCTATGTAACTGTTATACAGACATTATGGGTAGGGTATAAAGGGGTTGACAGATGGACGTATGTCTTTATACAACCTCCAATACTATGTATTACTATGTAACTGTATCAGACATTATGGGTAGGGTATAAGTTTGGACTAGATGGACGTATGTCTTTATACAACCTCCAATACTATGTTACTATGTAACTGTTAACAGACATTATGGGTAGGGTATAAGGTGGACTAGATGGCGTATGTCTTTATACAACCTCCAATACTATGTTTCTATGAACTGTTATACAGACATTATGGGTAGGGTATAAAGGTTGGACTAGATGGACGTAGTCTTTATACACCTCCAATACTATGTTACTATGTACTGTTATACAACATTATGGGTGGGGTATAAATTTGGACTAGATGGACGTTGTCTTTATACAACCTCCAATACTATGTTACTATGTACTGTTATACAGACATTATGGGTAGGGTATAAAGTTTGGACTAGATGGACGTATGTCTTTATACAACCTCCAATACTATGTTTACTATGTAACTGTTAGACAGACATTTGGGTAGGGTATAAAGTTGGACTAGATGGACGTATGTCTTTATAAACCTCCATACTATGTATGCTATGTAACTGTTAGACAACATTATGGTGGGTATAAGTTTTGGACTAGATGGGACTTATGTCTTTATACAACCCCAATACTATGTTACTATGTAACTGTTTACACACATATGGGTAGGGTATAAAGGTTGGACTAGATGGACTGTATGTCTTATACAACCTCCAAATACTATGTTACTATGTACTGTTATACAACATTATGGGTAGGGTATAAAGGTTGGACTAGATGGATGTATGTCATTATACAACCTCCATACTATGTTACTATGTACTGTTATACAGACATTATGGTAGGGTATAAAGGTTGGACTAGATGGACGTATGTCTTTATACAACCTCCAATACTATGTTACTAGGTAACTGTTATACAGACATTATGGTGGGTATAAAGGTTGGACTAGATGGACGTATGTCTTTATACAACCCCAATACTATGTTACTATGAACGTTATACAGACATTATGGGTAGGGTATAAAAGGTTGGATTAGATGTACGTTGTCTTATACAACCTCCAATACTATGTTACTATGTTAACTGTATACAGACATTATGGTAGGGTATAAAGGTTGACTAGATGGTGACGTAATCTTTATATCAACCTCCAATTACTATTTACTATGTACGTTATATCAGACGTTATGGGTAGGGTATAAGGTTGGACTAGATGGACTATTGCATAATACAACCCCAATACTATGTTACTATGTAATCTGTTATAACAGACTTATGGTAGGTATAAAGGTTTGGACTAGATAGGACTTATGTCTTTATACAACCTCCAATACTATGTTTACTATGTAACTGTTATAACAGCATTATGGGTAGGGTATAAAGGTTGGACTAGATGGACGTATGTCTATAAACCACCATACTATGTTACTATGTAACTGTTTACAGACATATGGGTAGGGATAAAAGGTTGGACTAGAGGACGTATGTTCTTTATACAACCTCCAATACTATGTTACTATGTAACTGTTACAGACATTATGGGTAGGGTATAAAGGTTGGACTAGATGGACGTATGTCATACTACACCCCAATTACGTTTACTATTAACTGTATAAACAGACATTATGGGTCGATATAAAGGTGGGACGATAGGAGTATGTCTTTATACAACCTCCAATACTATGTTACTATGTCACTGTTACAGACATTATGGGTAGGGTATAAGGTTGGACTAGATGGACGTATGTCTAATACAACCCCAATACTATGTTACTATGTAACTGTTCCAGACATTATGGGTGGTATAAAGGTTGGACTAGATGGACGTAGGTCTTTATACACCTCCATACTAGTTACTATGTAACTGTTATACAGACATTATGGGGTAGGTTAAAGGTTGGACTAGATGGCGATGTCTAATACAACCTCCAATACTGTTACTGACTATGTAACTGTTAACAGACATTATGGGTAGGTATAAAGGTTGGACTAGATAGACGTATGTCTTTATACAACCTCCAATACTATGTTACTATTTAACTGTACAGACAATAGGGGTAGGGTATAAAGGTTGAACTAGAGGAGTATGTCTAATACAACCACATACTATGTTACTATGTAACTGTTTACAGACATTATGGGTAGATATAAGGTTGGACTCGAGGACGTGATGTCTTTATACCCCTCCAATACTATGTTCCTATGTAACTGTTATACAGACATTATGGGTAGGGTATAAAGGTTGGACTAGATGGACGTATGTCTTGATACAACCTCCAATACTATGTTACTATGTAACTGTTATACAGACATTATGGGTAGGGTATAAAGGTTGGACTAGATGGACGTATGTCTTTATATAACCTCCAATACTATGTTACTATGTTAATGTTACATTCCCAGTGTTACCAGCTGAGTCCATCCTTAGTGCAAGTCCCATTGTTATTATATAAAGATTTAAAGGGAAATTCTGTCTCCTTCCAGATTCCAGGGACCGGTTGTTCTCTGGACTTCCAAACCCAAACCCTCAGGATTCTATTACCAGGACACTGGTATTCGCGCTCCTGCAGGAACAGGGACTTCCCTACACCGTCTGATGTCACCAGCTGTCTGGCAGGGAAGACCATTTATTTATTTGGGGATTCAACAACGAAGCAGTGGATAACATGTCTGGTTCATGTTATACCATGTAAGTGATTTGACAGTTTATAGACTTGGATATGTGGAGTTTTAGGATCTTAAAAGTGCATCATATGTGCAGTAACAAAAAAATATTTAAGGATTTATAAATTCTTAGAGGAATATTTATAAGGTGTTAATGGGAATGACCACCCTTAAAAACTGGTGACTTGTTAGTTATCTGCCCACAACCCCAACTACTATTATTACCAGTTTATTACATGTATTTGTAACCAGATATTAATATAAGTTCTATTCCATTCTGGCAAAGTATCTGCCTCCTCCCTCGTTCAATAAGCTGAGCATTGCGAGATGAGGGCGAGCAGGAAAAAGAGCAGTCAATCATGTGTGATGTCCAGCAGATATGTGATGTCGATCAAAGCCTTGATTGAAGAGAGGGGCCACCTTACTGCCAGATTGAAGGCAATACTTATAGTAAATATCTGGTTTATAATACATTTATTAATGTGCTGAATATATCAGTTGGTGTTGGGAACAGGAACAGTCAAGTGAACATTTTACTGATTTAAGGTTGGACATGTTCCTTAAAGGGTATCTCCACTCGTATTTTTAAAATTGTGTAATCCAGTTCTATTGAAGAACGGGAGGTAATAAATGTCGTTTATTCATCCTCCAATACTATGTTACTATGTAACTGTTATACAGAAATTATGGGTAGGGTATAAAGATTAGACTAGATGGATGTATGTCTTTATATAACTTCCAATACTATGTTACTATTTATAGAAGGTCCCAAATAGATTGGGGTCTTCTCCAGAACTTCACCTCTACCTAGTCTGGTTATGGCATTGACAACTGTTATAACTACGAATATGTATTTAATCATTGTTAATTTTATGATGGTCCTGATATTTCCCATTTCAAGGGTCACCTTTATAATTTTCAAACAAGTGTTCACATCTTAAAGGGTATGTCCATCAAAAAAGTTGGTTTGGGGTAAGAGATTTTTACCTCCTGTTCTTCAGTAAATCAGATGAGAAACCAACTTTTTTGATGGACTACCCTTTAAGGAACACCAACAACAAACCACACACATAAGTAAAAATGTAACCCAAACACCACTGAACTTTACCAATAACCCATATCTACCTTAAGTACTAATCACAAAGAGATATTATACAATAAGCAAACACAGTTAAGGTCCAGACAGTGAGAACAGACAGTAAATGGGCATACAATGAGACCAGGACAGACAGTAAAGGTCCCATACAGTAAGAACAGACAGTAAAGGTCCCTTACAATGAGAACAGACAGTAAAGGTCCCACACAGTGAGAACAGACAGAAAAGGTCCCATACAGTGAGAACAGACAGTTAAGGTCCCATACAGTAAGAACAGACAGTTTTCCCGCATTATCACTGCTGACAAAGTATACACCTGAACACGGTTAAGGTCCCAGACAGTGAGAACAGACAGTAAATGGGTCCCATACAATGGAGACCAGGAGACAGTAAAGGTCCCATAAAACTGTCCTGTTCTACTGTGTGGGACCTTTTCTGTCTGTTCTCACGGTGTGGGGACCTTTACTGTCTGTTTTCATTGTATTGGGACCTTTACTGTCTGTTCTTACTGTATGGGACCTTTACTGTCTGTTTTCTCACTTTGTATGGAACCTTTACGGTCTGTTCTCACTGTATGGGACCTTACTGTCCTATTTCTCCTCTATGGGACCTTTACTGTCTGTTTCTCACTGTAGGACCTTTAACTGTCTGTTCTCACTGTAATGGGACCTTTACCGTCTGTTCTTACGTATGGACCTTTACTGGGTTTCCTGTTCTCACTGTATGGGACCTTTACAGTCTGATCTCACTGTATGTGACCATTACTGTCTGTTCTCATTGTATGGGACCTTACAATCTGTTCTCACTGTATGGGAACTTAACTGTGTTGCCTTATTGTATAATATCCTTTGTGATTAGTACTTAAGGTAGATATGGGTTATTGGTAAAGTTCAGTGGTGTTTGGGTTACATTTTTACTTATGTGTGTGGTTTGTTGTTGGTGTTCCTTAAAGGGTATGTCCATCAAAAAAGTTGGTTTCTATCTGATTTACTGAAGAACAGAGGTAAAAATCTCTTACCCCCAAACCAACTTTTTTGATGGACATACCCTTAAGTGTGAACACTTGTTTGAAATTATAAAGGTGACCTTGAAATGGAAATATCAGGAACCATCATATAATTAACAATGAGTAAATACATATTCGTATTTTAAACAGTTGTCAATGCCATAACCAGACTAGGTAGAGGTGAAGTTCTGGAGAAGACCCCAATCTATTTGGGACCTTCTATAATTAGTAACATAGTATTGGAAGTTATATAAGACATACATCCATCTAGTCTAATCTTTATAACCCTACCCATAATTTCTGTATAACATTTACATAGTAACATAGTATTGGAGGATGAATAAAGACATTTATTACCTCCCGTTCTCAATAAAACTGGATTCACAATTTTAAAAATACGAGTGGAGTACCCTTAGACATGTCCAACCTTAAATCAGTAAAATGTTCACTTGACTGTTACCCTGTTCCCAACACCAACTGATATATTCAGCACATTAATAAATGTATTATAAACCAGATATTTACTATAAGTATTGCCTTCAATCTGGCAGTAAGGTGGCCCCTCTCTTCAATCAAGGCTTTGACTGCTGACATCACAATGATTGACTGCTGACATCACAATGATTGACTGCTCTTTTTCCTGCTGCCCTCATCTGCACATGCTCAAGCTTATTGAACAGAGGGAGGAGGCAGATACTTTTGCCAGAATGGAATAGAACTTATGATTAAATATCTGGTTACAAATACATGTAATAAACTGGTAATAATAGTAGTTGGGGTTGTGGGCAGATAACTAACAAGTCACCAGTTTTTAAGGGTGGTCATTCCCATTAACACCTTTATAAATATTCCTCTAAGAATTTATAAGATCCTTAAACTATTTTTTGTTACTGCAACATATGATGCACTTTTAAGATCCTAAACATCCAACATATCCAAGTCTATAAACTGTCAAATCACTTACATGGTATAACATGAACCAGACATGTTATCCACTGCTTCGTTGTTGAATCCCCAAATAAATAAATGGTCTTCCCTGCCAGACAGCTTGGTGACATCAGACGGTGTGAGGAAGTCCCTGTTCCTGCAGGAGCGCGAATACCAGTGTCCTGGTAATAGAATCCTGAGGGTTTGGGTTTGGAAGTCCAGAGAACACCACGGGTCTGGAATCTGGAAGGAGACAGATTTTCCCTTTAAATCTTTATATAATAACAATGGACTTGCACAAAGGATGGACTCAGCTGGTAACACTGGAATGTAACATTAACATAGTAACATAGTATTGGAGGTTTATAACGACATACGTCCATCTGTCCAACCTTATAACCCTACCCTAAATGTCTGTATAACAGTTACATAGTAACATAGTATTGGAGGTTGTATAAGACATACGTCCATCTAGTCCAACCTTTTATACCCTAACCCATAATGTCTGTATAACATTTACATAGTAACATAGGTATTGGAGGTTGTAAAAGACATACGTCCATCTATTCCAACCTTTATACCCTACCCATAATGTCTGTAAACATGTTACATAGTAACATAGTATTGGAGTTGTATAAAGACATACGTCCATCTAGTCCAACCTTTATACCCTACCCATAATGTCTGTATACAGTTACATAGTAACATAGTATTGGAGGTTATATAAAGACATACGTCCATCTAGTCCACTTTATATACCCTACCCATAATGTCTGTATAACAGTTACATAGTAACATAGTATTGGGGTTGTAATAAGACATACGTCCATCTAGTCCGACCTTTAACCCTTACCCTTAATGTCTGTATAACAGTTACATAGTAACATAGTATTGGAGGTTGTATAAAGACATATGTCCATCTAGTCCAACCTTTATACCTACCCATAATGTCTGTATAACTTTCCATAGTAACATAGTATTGGAGGTTGTATAAAGACATACGTCCATCTAGTCCAACTTTATACCCTACCCATAATGTCTGTATAACAGTTACATAGTAACATAATATTGGAGGTTGTATAAGAAATACGTCCATCTAGTCCAACCTTTATATCCTACCCATAATGTCTGTATCCATTACATAGTACATAGTATTGGAGGTTGTATAAAGACATACGTCCATCTAGTCCAACCTTTTTATACCCTACCCATAATGTCTGTATAACAGTACATAGTAACATAGTATTGGAGGTTGTATAAAAGACATACGTCCATCTAGTCCAACCTTTATACCCTACCCATAATATCTGTATACCAGTTTACATAGTAACATAGTATTGGAGGTTGTATAAAGACATACGTCCTCTAGTCCAACCTTTATACCCTACCCATAATGTCTGTATAACAGTTACATAGTAACATAGTATTGGAGTTGTTAAGACATACGTCCATCTAGTCCGTCCTTTATACCCTACCCATAATGTCTGTATAACATTACTAGTACATAGTATTGGAGGTTGTTTAAAGACATACGTCCATCTAGCCCAACCTTATACCCTACCCATAATGTCTGTATAACAGTTACATAGTAACATAGTATTGGAGGCTGTATAAAGACATCCGTCCATCTAGTCCAACCTTTATACCCTACCCATAATGTCTGTATAACAGTTACATAGTAACATAGTATTGGAGGTTGTATAAAGACAATACGCCCATCTAGTCCAACCTTTATACCCTACCTATAATGTCTGTATAACAGTTACATAGTAACATAGTATTGGAGGTTGTATAAAGACATCCGTCCATCTAGTCCAACCCTTTATACCCTACCCATATGTCTGTATAACAGTTACATAGTAACATAGTATTGGAGGTTGTATAAAGACATACATCCATCTAGCAAACCTTTATACCCTACCCATAATGTCTGTATAACAGTTACATGTAACATAGTATTGGAGTTTGTATAAGACATACGTCATCTAGTCCAACCTTTATACCCTACCCATAATCTCTGTATACAGTTACAATAGTTACATAGTATTGGAGGTTGTATAAAACATACTCCATCTAGTTCCAACCTTTATACCCTACCCATAATGTCTGTATAACAGTTACATAGTAACATAGTATTGGAGGTTGTATAAAGACATACGTCCATCTAGTCCTCCTTTATACCTACCCATAATGTCTGTATAACAGTTACATAGTAACATAGTAGTGGCGTTGTTTAAGACATACGTCCATCTAGCCCAACCTTATACCCTACCCCTAATGTCTGTATAAACAGTTACATGTAACATAGCATTGAGGTGGAAGGTTTGTGTATTGTGGATTGGCTCCTGACTTCCCACAAGTGCTTACTTGCATATCCATTTTTGGTTCACTGTTCTGGGCCCTACTATGGCCTCCAAAAGCCCTGGTCCGGCCGGGCCTTCTGCTGCTAATCCTGGGCAAAAAAACACCTTGAGCTGGGGATCCCTGGATTGCGGAGCCCTGCAAATGGCCTAAAGAGATATGTTAGCTATAAAAGAAAAGTTAATCCCTTGAATGTAAGTAAACAAAAAAACAGATTTTGTGCTGGGGATGTTTCTTCAGATCCATCCCAAGACCCAAGCTATCATTTCTGCCATGGAAAAGAGATTTGAGCTGCTTACACCAGGAGGAGCAGCCTTGGGAGATGAAATTGGTCCTATTGCGGAGGCTTATACCCTGAGGGATCGTTTCCAGGCAAGAAGAGAAGCAAATGCAGGGGAATAACAGCTAAGGCCAGCCATGCTGTTCTTTCAGGTCTCCCCAGTGCGGTGAGGCAGGGTGGAGGTGCCTGGGCCCTCTGAAGGGAGTCTCGGTCACCAGTTTTCCCCATCAGTAACACCTGGACAAAAAGACAGGAGAAAGAAATGGACTGGGCTTGTGGAAGATCCTAAAATCCCCCGGTTTGCTGAAGAAATAAAATATCTGGAATCTCCCATTAAAAGCAAAAAACTGGAATTCTCCATGGATTCCTCTCCACGGATGAGAATCAGGCAAAGAGGGGAAAATAGGGGAAAGCAAGAAGGAAAAGAAGTTGTGGTTTCCAAATTTGTTTTCCAACCATGCAGTGCAAACCCCTTTAATTCCACTAACACCAAGTGCCTGTGAGTCTACCACCCAAACATGGCTGAACTGTGGTTCGCGCGGCCATCTTGGATCCTGTTAGTGCACAGTGACATCACACACTGCAGCTACCAGTGCTCCATGCTCCTCCCTGACTGCCAACCTGCCCAGAAAGGAAAGATTCTGTCAGTGCGGCCTGGTAAGGACGTCAGATAAAGTTCCATATGTAAAGAGGCAATCTTTAAGTTTCAGGGCAGTGAGAGGAAAGTACCTTCAGCGCCATTTTGGTCCAAAGGCTGTGTCAGCTGGTTCGGGTGTTCAGAGGCTGTGGTTCAAGGAAGGAGATGGATCTCCGCATCGTGACCCAATCAGCACAGATCCTGCTATAGCACTGCACTGAAAGCTAAGGAGAAGAGAGGGTCAGGGAAGCAGGAAGTTATTTCGCTGGTCCCAAGCAAGTCCCGGCGCCATCTTGGTAGAGGAAGAGTTCAGCACAGAGTTTGCCCTACAGTTAAAGTCCCCAAGCAAGTTTCTATTTGGAAGAAATCGGTGACAAGTTCAGGGGAATCAAATCTTGTTCCTAAGCTGGAGATGTCGGAAGCTCTGGGTGATCGATCCCCCCCAGCTCCGGAGAGATGGCGGCAGAGACTGAGGCCACGTGGAGGGTCCACCAATAGGTGGTAAGTGGGATCACCCGTCCCTGCGGCCCAGCCCTGTTTCCCTTTCCCCTGCTCCTGCTGTGTCTGTCTCCCAATCTCCCTCATGTGTCGCCCCAGTCCCTCTGTGTCAAGGCCCCCCTGTCCAGTCTGTGTCTGTCCCCCCTGTAAGATCGCTGGATCATCTGGTCCCAGTTGTGCAAAGGTTCAATCGTTTCCGCTACACGCCTCCAGTTTCACCTGCGGGACCAACCAACATCATATGCGTCCGCTGCCAGAGCCACACTCATTCTGCTCCAAGAGGACTGTTCCTGCTAACGCACAAACATCTGTGTATGGGTAAACATGTACAGTGGCGGGTGGGGTAGGAGGAATGTGGTAACTTGAAGTGGGGTGGGGAGGGCCCTTCTCCGGATAGGCAGGCAGGTGGTTGACAGACTCCTCCGGGTTGGTTTGAGGCAGTGGACATCTTTGCCTTATTTTCTGGGCCCAGTCCGGGGGAGTTTGTCATCAGCTTTGTGTCCCCCCAAGGTCGGATGAGTTTTGGAAAAATTATGACCGGGATCCGGCTTGGTGGATTGGCTTTCGGGTGGTGGCGGTTTCCCGGCCGGGTGTCGTGAGAGTGACCATAAAGTCTTAATGAGAGCATTCCGCCCTCAGCCCTCCGCACCTGGCTTGGGGTACGGCTCGTCCAAACGACCTGTTTAAAAACCTTGATGACAGTGGAATTTGGGATGTGGTTGGAAGTGCAGCGTAAACTGAACACAGTCCGTAACGTTACCCAGCACATCCGAATTCTGCCTTTATCGGCAGGGATAGGATACAATGCTTCTACCCTGGCCAGCCGCGTCAGTGCTGGAAGTGCGGGTCGTTTTCTTCTCTTTCAATGTATTGTGAAAACTGAAGTGTGCTCTATGGCTTGACTGGGGCACAATGCGAAAGACTGCCCTAACAGTGTCGGTTGGCAACCTCTGCGTGAGATGGGGCACACTTACACCTCTTGCCCCGTCTCTGGCAGCAAGTTGCGCAAGAGTTTGCAGAGTAGATAGTAGTCTCCGAGGAAGTGAAGCTCTGAGGTTGTAGCAGTTGCTGGGAAGCAGTGGACACTGGAGAAGTGTCCCCTTCGCATTGCTCTGGGGCCAAAGAGAGTACCCCATGCCTGCGAGAGCCTGTCACTGTGACTCCACAGGAAGCTCCCAGAGCAGAGAGTACCAAAATATATCAGGTCACCCAAACCCAAGCTCATTTTCTGGACCTATTTTAAGCCCGCAGCCAGGTTACCAGATCCAAGTCAAGGGGGCTCTTGCCCAAATATCTCACCCAGTTGGTAAACTCTGCTTCCGAGTCCGAAGGTCCTCCGCTGTCGAGAAGGTGGGATGGAGTTTGGTGGGAGTGGGAGGCAAGAGAAACCCCATTCCCAAATTGTCTATTCCGCTTAAAAATCCTTACTCTGTGTTAGGAGAGGACAGTCTGGAGGAAGAATAGCGAGGCTGGAGAGAGAATTAGCTAGAGAAACCTCTTCTTCCAGTGATTTAATTTTTAGACAATCAGGAGGCTGACGGTTGGCCATCCGCCTCTCGCAAGAGGGAAGGGTCCGATGAGTGGGGAGGAGGGTAAGAGGGTAATGAAACCCCCCCATAACTTCATTCACCTGTAAATGGCTGTGCCCCCTCCAATAAGATGTGTGAACAATTAATGTTGCCTCCACCAAGTCTGTAAGTTGCACTTAGCATGGCGTTTTTTTTTCTCTCCCGAATTGAGGCAGACATTTTTTTTTTTTTAAGGTCCCATACAGTAAGAACAGACAGTAAAGGTCCCATACAATGAGAACAGACAGTAAAGGTCCCACACAGTGAGAACAGACAGTAAAGGTCCCATACAGTGAGAACAGACAGTAAAGGTCCCATACAGTAAGAACAGACAGTAAAGGTCCCATACAATGAGAACAGACATTAAAGGTCCCACACAGTGAGAACAGACAGTAAAGGTCCCATACAGTTAATGGATAATAATTTATTATTCATTTGTTCTTACTTTTCTGTTATTTCCAGCTCTCCAACTGAAAGAAGAAGGTAAGTTTCCAGCCCCCATTTTGGCTGTAGACACAGTCCACCAGTTTGAAGTCCATTGGCAGACCCAGGAGAATCCACGTCTTGTGCTATACATTGATAAGCACAAATTGCATTACATTGCCAATGAGTTGGACAAGTTTGGAAGAAATGAAGAAGATCTTGTGATTGTGATCAATTGTATGGCCCATTTTATTATGTACCCTGTTGGATTTTATATACAAAGACTCCGTTCCATTCGTGAATCTGTGCTCCGGCTAATAAATCGAAGTCCATCAACTAAGATCTTCTTCAAGTCTGGTAACACTGGATACATATATGAATATGGCAGTGACTGGTTGGCCCTACAACTGGACCTGGTAATGAGGGCCATGTTCTCTGGACTGCCAATTACAATAGTGGATGCTTGGGAGATGACCTCCTGTCATTATCTACCCGTGGACCTTCATCCTGGAGAAGTCATTGTTAAGAATCAGATTGACCTTATGTTGTCTTTTCTCTGTCCAGTCTAAGACTTGTTAGTGCCTTCAATTTGCAGAGAAGGAGAACTTGAATACTGTTACTTCCATAAGGGAACTGCCAAAAAATCAATCAGAAACACATTCTGCACTTAGTTCAATTTCTTATTGGATGTCTGGAAGCTCTATATTCCTATGTTTGTTTCAATCATGTACAGTCAAAGCTGATTTTGTTTAGAATAATAAGGTAGAAGTCTCCAGGGGAGTAAATTTTGCTTTAAAATTATCCTCATGTTACATAACATTTACTGTCCAGTCCTGTTTAGTCTCTTTGACATATAGGGTTTTTCTAGGCATCACTCAATATATGCGTTTGTGCTCTCTGACAATTTTCTGAGGCTTCCAATTTGTCAGGACTTATTACTCAATTTCCAAGTTATTTTAAATTAATTGTATGTTTCTCTGTGAAAAATAAAGAATTAGAGATGGAGAAAGAAAGAATTAGAGATGAAAAATAAAGAATTAGAGATGAAAAATAAAGAATTAGAAATGGAGAAATAAAGAATTAGAGATGAAAAATAAAGAATTAGAAATGGAGAAATAAAGAATTAGAGATGGAGAAATAAAGAATTAGAGATGATTTAAAAAAAAATAAAAAAGAATTAGAGATGGGAAATAAGAAGAGATGGAAAGATAAAAAAATTAGAGATGAAAAATAAAGAATTTAGAGATGGAGAAAGAAGAATTAGAGATGAAAAATAAAGACTTAGAGATAAAAAAAAATAAAGAATTAGATAGGAAAAAATAAAGAATGAGAGGAAAATAAAAAGGAATAGAGATGGAGAAAGTAAAGAATGAGATGGAGAATAAAGAATGAGATGAGAAGAAATTAAAGAATTAGAGATGGAGAAATAAAGGAGAATAGAGATGGAGAAATCAAAGAATGGAGATGGAAAAAATAAAAAGAATTAGAGATGAAAAATAAAAAATTAGCAGATGAAAAATAAAGAATTAGAGATGAAAAATAAAGAATGAGATGGAAAAATAAAGAATTAGAGATGGAGAAATAAAGAATGAGATGGAAAAATAAAGAATTAGAGATGAAAAATAAAAAATTAGAGATGAAAAATAAAGAATTAGAGATGGAGAAATAAAGCATTAAGAGAGGAAAATAAAAAGAATTAAAAATGGCCCACAAAAGAATTAGAGATGAAAAATAAAGAATTAGAGATGAAAAATAAAGAAGTAGAATGGAGAATAAAGAATTAGAGATGAAAAATAAAGAATTAGAGATGGAGAAATAAAGAATTAGAGATGAAAAATAAAGATTAGAAATGGAAAAATAAAGAATTAGAGATGAAAAATAAAGAATTAGAGATGGAAAAATAAAGAATGAGATGGAAAAATAAAAAATTAGAGATGAAAAATAAAGAATTAGAGATGGAGAAATAAAGAATTAGAGATGAAAAATAAAGAAATGGATGAGGATAAAGAATGAGATGGAGAAATAAAGAATAGAGATGCAAAGAAAGAATTAAAATGGAAAAATAAAGAATAGCGATGAGAAAGAAAGAATTAGAGATGAAAAATAAAGATAAGAATTGACTGGAGAAAAGAAAGAATTAGAGATGGAAAAAAATAAAGAATTAGAGATGAAAAATAAAGAATTAGAGATGGAGAAAAAAGAATGAGATGGGAAATAAAGAAGTAGAGATGGAGAAATAAAGATGAGATGGAGAAATAAGAATTGGAATAAAAATAAGATTAAAAATGGCAAAAATAAAGAATTAGAGATGGAGAAATAAAGAATTAGAGATGGAGAAATAAAGAATGAGATGGAAAAATAAAGAATTAGAGATGAAAAATAAAAAATTAGAGATGGGAAATAAAAAGAAATTAGAGATGAAAAAATAAAGAATTTGAGATGGAGAAAAAAAGAATTGATTTAAATACTTAGAAAAGATTTAATGGATTTATTGATGAGAAAAATAGAAAAGAGGCACCACATTATATAACTAGAAGGGAAAGTTAAGTATAAACTTTGAATTTGGCTTGAACGACTGCATTTTGGAAGGGAATTTGTGTGTTTGTGCTGCAGATTTTTAAAACTCAATAATGTCAATGATGAGGACATTGTTGTTTTTACTACCTTAAATATGTCACATGCATTAAAGGTAGGCAGTTGGTGTGTGTGTATTCAATCAGGTTGGGGGATAAAATACAACTTTTTTGATGAGTGGTCAAAATGAGTTTTTTTTTACTTTAGTTACCCTTTACGATGGCTGCCATAGTAAGGATAAGTAGGTCAGTAAGGTGTGTGTACCCGTGTCGGGTTGAGAGTTAAAAAAAAAAACTTTTTTGATAATTGGTCAAAATTTGTTTTTTTCTTTACTTCGTTACCCTTTAAGTATGGCTGCAACAGTAATGGAGGGGTAGGTCAGTAGCTGTGTATACTGTATCACGTGGGGGGTTAAAAAAAACAACATTTTTGATTATTGATCAAAAATTGCTTTTTTGACTTTAGTTACCCTTTAAAGTATGGCTTCCACAGTAATGGATAAGTAGATCAGTAGGTGGTTGTGCCTGGGTCTGGTTGAGGGGTATGTCTTTTTGTGTTTATTACATAAAACTATCTTTGTATTGAGGATAAATCTAAATTAGTTTTTTTACTTTAGTTACCCTTTAAGTATGGCTGCCACAGTAATGGATAAGTAGATCAGTAGGTGTGTGTACCGGGTCTGGTTGAGGGGGTTGTCTTTTTTGTGTTTATAACCATAAAACTATCTTTTATTGAGGATAAATCTAAATTAGTTTTTTACTTTAGTTACCCTTTAAGTATGGCTGCCACAGTAATGGATAAGTAGGTCAGTAGGTGTGTGTACGGGTCTGGTTGAGGGGTATGTTTTTTTTGTGTTATAACCATAAAAACTATTTTTATTGAGGATAAATCTAAATTAGTTTTTTTACTTTAGTTACCCTTTAAGTATGGCTGCCACAGTAATGGATAAGTAGATCAGTAGGTGTCTGTACCGGGTCTGGATGGGGGGTATGTCTTTTTTGTGTTTACAACCATAAAACTATTTTTATTGAGGATAAATCTAAAATTTGTTTTTGACTTTAGTTACCCTTTACGTAGGCTGCCCACAGTAATGGATAGGTAGATCAGTAGGTGTTGGTACCCGTGTCGGGTTGAGAGTTAAAAAAACAAACATTTTTGATTATTGATCAAAATTTGCTTTTTGACTTTAGTTACCCTTTAAAGTATGGCTTCCACTGTAATGGATAAGTAGATCAGTAGGTGTGTGTGCCGGGTCTGGTTGAGGGGTATGTTTTTTTGTGTTTACAACCATAAAACTATTTTTTATGAGGATAAACTAAATTAGGCTTTTTGACTTTAGTTACCCTTTAAATATGGCTGCCACAGTAATAGATAAGTAGATCAGTAGGTGTGTGTACCCGTGTCGGGGTGAGAGTGTAAAAAAAAAACTTTTTGATGTGGGTCAAAATTAGTTTTTTTGACTTTAGTTACCCTTTAAGTATGGCCACAGTAAGGGAGGGGTAGTCAGAGCCGGTGTTACCTGGTATACGCTGGGGTGGTTTAAAAAAACATTTTTTTGATATTATCAAATTTGTTTTTGACTTTAGTTACCCTTTAAAGTATGGCTTCCACAGTAATGGATAAGTATCAGTAGGTGTGTTACCTGGGTCTGGTTGAGGGGTATGTCTTTTTTGTGTTTACAACCATAAAACTATTTTTATTGAGGATAAATCTAAATTAGTTTTTTTTTATTAGTTACCCTTTAAGTATGGCTGCCCACGTAATGCATAAGTAGATTAGTAGGTGGTGTACCTGGGTCTGTTGAGGGGGTATGTATTTTTTTGTGTTTACAACCATAAAAACTATCTTTATTGAGGAATAAATCTAAATTAGTTTTTTTTTACTTTAGTTCCCTTTAAGTATGGCTGCCACAGTAATGGATAAGTAGATAGTAGGGTGTGTACTGGGTTGGTTGAGGGGGTATGTCTTTTTTGTGTTTACAACCATAAAAACTATCTTTATTGAGGAATAAATCTAATTAGTGTTTTTTTTACTTTAGTTACCCTTTAAGAATGTCTGCCACAGTAATGGATAGTAGTAGATCAGTAGGGTGTGTACCTGGGTCTGGTTGAGGGGGTATGTCTTTTTTGTGTTTACAACAATTAAACTATATTTTATTGAGATAAATATAAATTAGTTTTTTTTTACTTTAGTTACCCTTTAAGAATGGTTGCCACTGTAATGGATAAGTAGATCAGTAGGTGTGTGTACCTGGGTCGGTTGAGGGGGTATGTGCTTTTTTGTGTTAAACAACATAAAACTATCTTTTATTGAGGTATAAATCTAAATTAGTTTTTTTGACTTTAGTTACCCTTTAAGTATGGCTGCCACTGTAATGGATAAGTAGATCAGTAGGTGTGTGTACCTGGGTCTGGTTGAGGGGGTATGTCTTTTTTGTGTTTATAACCATAAAACTATCTTTTATTGAGAATAAATCTAAATTATTTTTTTTACTTTAGTTACCCTTTAAATATGGCTTCCATGGGAATGGAAAGGTAGGTCAGTAGGTGGGTGTACCTGGGTCTGTGTGGGGGGTTGGGGGTATCACTATTTGTATTTATGACCATGAAACAAACTGTTTTGAAATATCCACATTTGAGGATTGTTACCATTATAGTCTATGGGAAAAAATGTCCGGAAATTCACTGATAACGCCGTAACGCTTCCGCGGATTCCTTAGCTAGAAGATAGCACACTTCTCCTATATGCCCCGTATGTCTGTACCGAATTTCATGTCTCTAGCTCAAAAACTGTGGGAGGAGATACGGTCCAAAAAAGCGGAAGAATAAAACGGAAGAAAAAGAAGAAGAAGAAGAAGAAGAAATAGAAAGAACAGTAATTTGGCTTTGTCAAGCCAAATTAATTAAAGATGCTATGAAATGTTCTCAAGCCAATATGGCTCAATCCAAACCAATAGATAAATGGCTTGTATGTTTTAGATCAGGGTTTCTCAAACGGTGTAGCAGGATACACTGATGTGGCTTCAAAGAGTCAGAGGTGTGCCTCAGAGTTTTGGTAGTGGAAATATTTTAATCAGTATAACTTACATTTTTGTTATTTTAGTATAAAAATATATATTGTGAGAAAATGTCAACACAGTCAATGTAGTGTTACTCTACAATACATTCATTTGGATACAAAATACACTATAAAGTCTTAAAATATGGGTAACTACAACTTTAAGTCCCACATTTAGAACACAGGTGTGCCTTGAGAAAAATTTGCATTGCCAAGTGCGCCATGATCTGAAAAAGTTTGAGAACGACTCTTTCTGCCTGTAGCTCCTTTTAACAGCAGCTTCGTTTTCAGATATCCTCACTAGAGATGGCCGAAACTACATTGTTTCATTCTGTTTTCGGATTGCCGGACCTCGGGAAAATCCCAAAGATCCGAAAACGGAAAGAATTTCAAAGACTTTCGAATGTACGGAATTATTTTCGATTTTAGAAAATATCCTCGAACTTTCGAAAATCCTTGAAAATACAATTGGAGTCCATTTTCGAGTTTCCAATCGTATTTTTGAAGATTTTCGAATGTTCGAGGCTATTTTCGAAAATTATCGAAAATACCCTAAAATGTATTTTTTAAAAAATTTTAAAAATTTTTCGAAGCCCCGAAATCCGTAGGATCCGTCTGGATCCAGATGGATCTTTCGGATTTCGCAACTGAGGGGTTCCGTGTCGGATCCGGTTTCTCTAATCCTCACCATCCTGATAAGGACTCCAAACATTGGGAAATGGGTAAAAAAACAGAAATGCAGAACAAAAAAAAGAATTCACTACCTTCTTTGTCCATCTTGGTCCAATATATAATGACTGCATCCCTGATTGTTATGCACTGGATAGAGAGTTGGTGGAGGATGTTTTTCTGTACTAGTTGAAGAGAATAAAAGCTGCTGGAATGTGTAGTTCATCCAGCCAGAATTCATTATCCTTAAAGGACATGTCCACCCCCAAAACTATATTTTAACCCACTACTGGCCCCACTGTGTAGTGTAGAAAAATCTTACCTTACATCCCAGCTCCAAATGGCTGCCCTGCTATGTCCCTACAAACTCCCAAAAAATTACCACCAGGAGGCTGTCTGAGTCCCATTCTGTCTCTGCCTCCTGTCTCTCCTCCGGGAGAATTTTGCCATGCGCACTGCAGCCCTCCCCCTCCCTACCGTTTCTCTCTCCCTCCCCCTATCTCCAAACCCCTTTTCTGTAGTGTAGGGCTCCCTCCCCCAACCCCAACCACCATATTACTTTGTCTAAAAACTTAGCTGATCTGTACTTACTTTGCCTCTTTCCCCCGAAATTCTGTACAGAAGGAAGCTGTGATTGGCTGCCTCTCAGAGAGTGCCTTCCTATTGGCCTCGTCGCCGACGGGGAGGAGGGGGCGGAGCCTATTAGATCAGGGTTGCTCTAAGACTCTGGTGTAAGTCACGCAAACCCAGGGGTGAGGAACAGCCGGTTCAGGTCCTCACCCTGGGTAAAAGCTAATGAACACAGAAGAGGAGTGGAGGGAAGGTGAGTATAATTGTCCTTTAAGTATACGGGAGAATTTACTTCCATTTGATCCAGGCCTCTGTTTTAATGATTTTTTTTCGATTGGGTTGTACAGTCCCAAATTACAATTTATTGTATTATGGCCAATCAGAGAAGATGAGACTAAAGAAGAGATTTTATGAACTGGGAAGATCAAACCAATGAAAACGATGAGAAATACTTTCAAATGCACAACTCATAAGAAAGAAGAGTAAAAGAGTGGAAAGTCTGGTGGGATAGATTTTCACTGCATAACGTGTGCCACGAGGATTAAGGCCATGGGGAAAACCGGTGCTTGGGATAAACAATAGACAATTTATGGATAAGGGGCAAGAAACTCTAAATGATTGTTGGATAGGAAGGAGGGGAATACATGGACAAAGGAAAAAAAATATGGTTGTCCAAGATGGGGAACCCCTACCCTAAACAAATATATTTTGATCGCTGATCGAATCGATCCTCGCTCGACTCGCTCGCTCGTGCTCAGCTACTCTCCGCTCGCTCGTCGCTCGCTAGCTATAGGTAGCTAGCTCCATGCTAGCCGATAGATCGAGGCTCGCATAGATAGCTCCTGCTCGCTCGCCGCCTAGCTATCCGCTCGCTCGCTCCTCGTCGATTCGCTGCTAGATCTCTCGCTCGTCTCTCGCTCGCTCCGCTGCTCTCTCGCTCGCTCGCTCCCCTGCTCGCTCGATCGCTCCTCGCCTCTATCTCTCGTCGCTCGCTGCCTGCTCGCTCGCTCCTCCTCGCTGCTGCGCTCGTCGATCGCTTCTCGCTCGCTCGCTCGCCTCGCTTCTCCCTGCTCGCTCGACTCGCTCGCTAGCTCGCTCTCTGCCTCTACTCGCTCGCTGCTCTCTCGCTCGCTCGCTCGCCTGCTCGCCTCCTCGCTGCTCTCTCGCTCGCTGCTCGCTCGACTCGCTCGCTCGATCGCTCGCCGCTCGCGCGCTCGCTGCTCCTCGCTCGCTGCTCCCTGCCTCCTCTCGCTCCGCTCGCCGCCCCCCCCCCCTCTCTCTCGCTCGCTCGACGCGCTCCCGCGCGCGCGACTCGCTCGCTCGCTCGCTCGCTCGCTCGCTCGCTCGCTCGCTCCCTCGCTCCTCGCTCGCTCGCTCGCTCGCTCGCTCGCGCGTCGCTCGCTGCTCCTCCTCGCGCGCCGCTCTCTGCTCCTCGCTCTCTCGCTAGATACGATAGGATAGATCGCTGATACGATGATAGACCGCTAGCCATCCCCTCCGACCCCCGACCAGCTCCAGATCGCTAGCTCGCTTAGATAGATAGATATCTCGCTTAGATAGATGGATGTCTCTCTAGGATCGCGAGATATGTCCTCGCATCGCGATCCGCTCGCTCGCTCGCTGCTTCTAGCTCGCAGCTAGCTCGCTCCCCTGCTCCTCTATCGCTCGTCTCGCTTCTCGCTCTCTCGCACGCTCGCTCGCTCGCTCGCCTCCTGCCTCTCGCTAGCTCGCTCGCTCCCTCCCTGCTCGTCGCTCCGCTCGCTCGCTCGCTCGCTCGCTCGCTCGCTCGCTCGCTCGCTGCTCGCTGCTCGCTCGCTCGCTGCTCGCTTTCGCTCGCTCCGCTCGCCTAGCTCGCTCCCTGCCCTCTCTCTCTCGCTCGCTCGCTCTCTCGCTCGCTCGCTCCTCGCTCCTGCTCCTCGCTCGCTCTCTGCTAGCCTCGCTCGCTACGCTACGCTCGCTGCCGCTCCTCGCTCGCCGCTCGCTCCTCGCTCAGCTCTCGCTGCTGCTCCCGCTCGCTCCTGCTCGCTCGCTTCGCTGCTCGCTCGCTCGCTCCTCGCCGCTCCCTGCTCGCTCGCTCGCTCGCTCGCTGCTCGATCGCTCGCTCGCTCGCTGCTCCTCGCTTCGCTCGCTCGCCCGCTTCTCGCTCGCTTCGCTCTCTCGCTGCTCGCTGCTCGCTCGCTAGCTCGCTGCTCTCTCGCTCACCCCTGCTCCTCGCATCGCTCCTCGCTCCTCGCTCGCTCTCTGCTCGCCCTCCCGCCGCCCGCCGCCCTCGCTCGCTCGCTCGCATCGCTGCTCTCTCTCTCGCCCCTGCCCCGCACATCCCGACGACCGACAGTCCCGACAGCCAGCCCGACCGCTTCTCGCTCGATCGGCCGCTCGATAGATCGCTAAGATAGATACTAGATTATCGATCTCTGGATTGCTGGCTAGATAGCTAGCTACCTAGATCGGCTCGGTCCTAGCCTTCTTGCTCGTTTGCTCTCTCGCTCGCTCGCTCGCTGCTCGCTCGCTCGCTCCGCTCTCTCCTCGCTCGCTCGCTCGGTCCCTCGCCTGCTGCTCGATACTTATTTGCTACGCATTGATAGATTGATAGACTAGCTAGACAGTAGATAGACAGATCAGATCGATAGAATAGATAGTCGAATATAGATAATAGATAGATAGATTAGATTGATTGATTTAATTCAGTGTAATTCTATTTTAGGGGTCTTATATCCACCCTGTAGGTGTTTTTCATACCTCCATCTATTTTAATTTTCAATAGTGAAATCCTTATTTCATCGTTATTCTGGACAAATGTTTTTAAATTAATTCCCTCATTAATTTAATCTTTCTTGGAACAAATTTCAATCTTTTTTCTAGTGAGATACTTCCTCTTTATTAGAATCCCGTTTCACAAATTCACGTTCCTTTTCTTCTTTTCCTTAAAAACTCTTATTTCCTCTTGTGGTGTGGGAAATAATTCAGGAATCTCCCCGCTCCCGCTTGTCCCCCACTCATTCCTAGCATGGTGGCCGGTCCCTGGTGTCATTTACCAAAAATGGGGCCATGCATGGTGAATCATAGCCGTGTTAGTTTCTCCAGGTCATAAGCCCCTTACTAGTTCATTAGTCAGCCCTGCAGTTACATACCCATTACTGGTCAGCTCTCCACGTTCATTTAAGCGATATCTTGTCCCACCCTCAAGTTATTATCCGTCTGTCAGGCCCTCCAGTTTCATTAGTGAGTATTGTTCAAGCCCCAGTTATATCCGTATTGCATTCCTCTCACCAGTTCATTAGTGATTTGGTCGCCTTCCAGTTCATTAACCCAATATTGTCAATCCTTCAGTTCATTAGTGAGTATTGTCAGTCCTCCAGTTCATTACCCAGTACTGTCAGCTCTCCAGTTCATTAGTGAGTATTGTCAGCCCTCCAGTTATTTATCCAGTATTGTCAGCCCTCCAGTTCATTAGTGAGTATTGTCAGCCCTCCAGTTATTTATCCAGTATTGTCAGTCCTCCAGTTCATTAGTGAGTATTGTCAGTCCTCCAGTTCATTACCCAATATTGTCAGCCTTCCAGTCATTAGTGAGTATTGTCAGTCCTCCAGTTCATTACCCAGTATTGTCAGCCCTCCAGTTCATTAGTGAGTATTGTCAGCCCTCCAGTTATTTATCCAGTATTGTCAGCCCTCCAGTTCATTAGAGAGTATTGTCAGCCCTCCAGTTATTTATCCAGTATTGTCAGCCCTCCAGTTCATTAGCCAGTATTGTCAGCCTTCCAGTTCATTAGCCAGTATTGTCAGCCCTCCAGTTCAATAGCCATATTGTCGCCCTCCGTTCATTAACCCAGTTCGTCAGAGAGATAGATAATATGATAGCTAGATATAATAGTAGTAGATAGAAGATAGAGATAATAGATAGATATGATTAGCTATATCCGATAATGATAGATATAGGATAGATAGATAGATCGATGAAGTACTGTAGATTAGGACGAGCTAGCTATAGATACTAGATCTACGCTGTAATACGCTCGATGGATAGAGATCATCTGCATCGATATTCCCGAGATCTATCGCATGCTCGCTCATACGATACGACTCATTTACGCTCTACTCGCTCGGCTCTCGCTCGCGACTCTCGCACGTCCTCGTCGCTCGCTGCTCGCTCGCTCGTCGCTCTCACGCTCGATAAGCCTTAATCTAAGATCGCATCGGCTAGATATCGCTCCGACGCTCTTCGCTCCTTGCTCTCGCCGTCAGCTCCCCAGCTGTGTCCTAGTCGCTCGCTCGCTCCATCGCCCATCTCATAGATGCGCGCTCATATCTCGCTCGCTCCCGCCTACGCATCGCTCGCATACGCCGGCGCTCCCGCGGTCGCCGCTCGCTCGCGCTCGTCTCGCCGCTCAGCTCGCTCCGCTCGCTCGCCCTACTGCTCGCCCTCGCTAGCTCGCTCCGCTCGCTAGCTCCTGCCGACGCCTCGACGCGCTCGCTCGCTGCTCCCGCTCGCCTGCTGCTATCGCCTCGCTCGCTCTCGCTCGCACCCAGCCCGTCTGACCTCGCTCCTCGCTGGCTTGAGTCTCGCTTGCGCTCGCGCTCCTCCTCGCTCGCTCCGCTCTCTGCTCGCTCGCTGCTCGCTCGCTCGCTCGTCCCCTCAGCTGCGCTCGCTCCCTGCCGTCTGCTGCTGCCGCGTCGCCGCCTCCGCTCGCGCTCTGATAGCATATGCCTCCGCTCGACTCTCGCTCAAGATCTCTCCCTGCTAACGGCTGCTGCGTCTGGCTGTGCTACTTCGCCTCGCGATGGGCTCCTCTCGTGACGTTCCCCTTCGCTCGCTCGCGCTCTCGCTAGTCCGCTCGCTCTGCTCGCGCGCTCGACTCCTGCTCGCTCGCTCGCTGTCGCTCGTGCGTGACTCCGCTCGCGCTTCTCTGCTCTTTCCTCGCTCCCGGCGCTAGCTCGCTCCCTGCTCCGCTCAGCTCTCGCTTCCGCTCATGCCTCGATCGATAATAATATCGATCGACGACGATTAGATATGCTCAGATGACTAGATAGCTCGTGATATCAGAAGCATGCTGAGATAGATAGATAGATATATAGATCGATCATGCTAGATAATATTAGATATATAGATGATGTAGATGATAGAAATATGATGAGGAGATAGATCGATATATGATAATAGTCGATATAAGAATAGATAGATGCATAGATAGATAATGATAGATAATAGATAGATAGATAGAATAGAACAGAAATGATAGATATAGATGATAGATAGATGATAGATGATAGAAGATAGATTAGATGATATATAATAGATACATGATAGCTAGTAGATAGATGATAGTGATAGAAAGACAGCGACAGACAGACAGACCAGACAGATAGATAGATAGATAGATATAGATAGGATAGATGACATACCGGCAGACAGACAGACAGACAATAAGATATATAGATGATGATAGATAGATAGATGGATGGATGGATAGATAGTATAAATAGATAGATAGGTAGATAGTATTGATAGATTGATAGCTGATGATAGATAAATAGATAGATAGATTGATTGATTGATATCTAGTTATATTTTTAGGGGTCTTATATCCAAACCTGTAGGTGTTTTTTATACTCCATCTATTTAATTTTCATGTGAAATCCATTATTTATCTTTTTCTGGAAAAATGTCTTTAAATTAATTCCCTCATGAATTTAATCTTTCCTGGAGACAAATTTCAATCTTTTTTCTAGTTAGTCACTTCCTCCTCTTTTATTAATCCCGTTTCTCGCCAAATTTTACATTTCTTCTTTCCTTAACTATTTTATTTTCTTTGTTGGTGTGGGAGAAATAGTCAGGAATCTCCCCGCTCCCCGCGTCCCCCACTCATCTAAGCAGGGGTGGACTCGGTCATTCATTGTAATAAAAAATGGCCAGGCAGTGTTGAATCATTAGGCCATGTTAGTTCCCCAGGTCATAAGCCAGCCTTCTAGTTCATTAGTCAGCCCTGCATTCATTTATACCAGTACTGTCAGCTCTCCAGTTCATTAGCGATTATTGTCAGCCCTCCAGTTTTTTATCCAGTATTGTCAGCCCTCCAGTTCATTAGTGAGTATTGTCAGCCCTCCAGTTATTTATCCAGTATTGTCAGCCCTCCAGTTCATTAGCCAGTATTGTCAGTCCTCCAGTTCATTAGTGAGTATTGTCAGTCCTCCAGTTCATTACCCAATATTGTCAGCCTTCCAGTTCATTAGTGAGTATTGTCAGTCCTCTCACCGTTACATTACCCAGTCACTATATTCATTAGTGATATTGTATCAGCCCTCCAGTTATTTATCCAGTATGGTAGCCCTCCAGTTCATTAAGAGTATTGTCACCCTCCAGTTATTTATCTCATATTTGTCAGCCCTCCAGTTCATTAGCCCAGTATTGTCATGCTTCCTCATTTCATTAGCCCGTATTGTCAGCCCTCCAGTTCATTACCAGTATTGTCAGCCCTCCAGTTTCATTACCCGTATCGTCAGCCTTCCAGTTCTACCCAGTACTGTCGGCCCTCCTGTTTCATAGCGAGTATTGTCAGCCTCCTTCATACCCAGTTAGTCCCCCCAGTTCATTAGCCAGTATTTTCAGCCCTCCAGTTCATTAGCCAGTATTGTCAGCCCTCCAGTTCATTAGCCAGTATTGTCAGCCCTCCAGTTCATTAGCCAGTATTTTCAGCCCTCCAGTTCATTACCCAGTATTATTCCAGTTCATTACCCAGTATTGCTCCAGTTCATTAGCCAGTATTTTCAGCCCTCCAAATCTTGTTCTCCTATCATCCCCCTCCTTAATCCTCTCATGTCCCAGATGATTCAAGCGTCGATATGGTTGTCCAAGATGGGGAACCCCTACCCTAAACAAATATATTTCGACGCTTGAATCATCTGGGACATGAGAGGATTAAGGAGGGGGATGATAAGAAAGAATAGAGTGGAAAAAAAAAAAAAAAAACATTAAAGAATTAGCGATGAAAAATAAAGAATTAGAGATGGAGAAAGAAAGAAAGAATTAGATGGAGGAAATAAGAATTCGAGATGGAGAAATAAAGAAATGAAGATGGAGAAATAACGAATAGAGGATGAAAAATAAAGAATAAAAAATGGAAAAAATAAAAATAAGAATAGAGATGAAAAATAAAGGGGGGGGGGGGGGGGGGGGGGGGGGGGGGAAATTTTTTTTTAGAGCTGGAAAAAATAAAGAATGAGATGGAAAAATAAAAAATAAAGAATTAGAGATGAACAATAAAGAATTAGAGATGAGGAAATAAAGAAATTAGAGATGAAAAATAAAGAATTTGAGATGGAGAGAAAAAAAGAATTGATTTAACTACTTTAGAAAGAGATGAATGGATTTATGATGAGAAAAAAATAGAAAGAGGCCACCACATAATAACTAGAAGGGAAAGTTAAGTATTAAACTTTGAATTTGGCTTTGAACGACTGCATTTTGAAGGGAATTTGTGTGGTTTGTGCTGCAGATTTTTAAAAACTCAATAATGTCAATGATGAGGACATTGTTTGTTTTGTACTACCTTTAATATGTCACATGCATTAAAGGTAGGTTCCGTTGGCCGGGTTGTGTGTGTATTCATATGCAGGTTGGGGAGAAAATACTCTAAACTTTTTGATGAGTGGTCAAAATGAGTTTTTTTTGACTTTAAGTTACCCTTTACGTATGGCTGCATAGTTAAGGATTAAGTAGGTCAGGTAAGTGTGTGTACCCGTGTCGGTTGAGAGTTAAAAAAAAAAACTTTTTGATAATTGGTTCAAAATTTGTGTTTCTTACCTTTCGTTACCCTTTAAGTATGGCTGCAACAGTTTTTAATGGAGGGGTAGGTCAGTAGCGTGTATACAGGTATTACGTTGGGGGTTATTAAAAAAAAACAACATTTTTGGATTATTGATCAAAATTTGCTTTTGTTGACTGTAGTTACCCTTTTTAAAGTATGGCTTCCACAGTAATGGATAAGTAGATCAAGTAGTAGGTGTGTGTGCCGGGGTCTGGTTGAGGGGTATTGTCTTTTTTTGTGTTTATACATAAAACTATTTGATTGAGGCATAAATCTAAAAGTAGTTTTTTTTACTGTAGTTTACCCTTTTAAGTATGGCTGCCACAGTAATTGGATAAAGTAGATCAGGAGGTGTGTGTACCGGTCTGAGTTGAGGGGGTATGGGTATGTCTTTTTGTGTTTATAACCATAAAACTATCTTTTATTGAGGATAAATCAAAGTAGTTTTGTTAACTTTAGTTACCCTTTAAGTGATGGGTGCCACGAGTAATGATAAGTAGGTCAGTAGGGGTGTGTAACTGGGTCTGGTTGAGGGGTTATTTGTCTTTTTGTGTTTATAACCATAAAAAACTATTTTTTTTGAGAAATCTAAATTATTTTTTTACTTAGTTTACCTTTAAGTAGGCTGCCACAGTAATGGATAAGTAGCTCAGTAGGTTGTCTGTAACCTGGGTCTGGTTGGAGTGGGATGTCTTTTTGTGTGTACAACCATAAAACTATTTTTATTGAGGATATAAATCTAAATTTGCTTTTTTGGACTTTAGTTACCCTTACGTATGGCTGGCACACCAGAATGGATAGGTAGATCAGTAGGTGTGTGTACCCGTGTCGAGTTGAGAGTTTAAAAAAAACAACATTTTTGATATGATCAAAATGTGTTTTTGGACTTTAGTTTCCCCTTTAAAGTATGCCTTACTCTGTAATGGATAAGTAGATCAGTAGGGGTGTGGCTGGGTCTGGTTGAGGGGTATGTCTTTTGTGTTTACACCATAAACATTTTATTGAGGATAAATCTAAATTAGCTTTTTGACTTTAGTTACCTTAAATATGGCTGCAAGTATAGATAAGTAGATCAGTAGCGTGTGTGTACCCGTGTCGCGGTTGAGAGTTAAAAAAAACACTTTTGATGATTGGTCAAAATTCGTTTTTGACTTTAGTTACCATTTAAGTATGGCTGCAGCAAGTATGGAGGGTACGTAGGTCAGCAGCTGTGATACCTGGATCAGCTGGGGGTTTAAAAAAGACATTTTTTGATGATTGATCAAATTGCTTTTTTGACTTTAGTTAACCCTTTTAAAAGGATGGCTTCCACAGTAATGGAAAGTCGATCATAGGGGTGTGTACCTGGGTCTGGTGATGGGGGTATGTCTTTTTGTGTTTACAACAATAAAACTATCTTGATTTATTGAGGATAAATCTAAATTAGTTTTTTTTACTTTTATTACCCTTTAAGTATGGCGCCACAGTAATGCATAAGTGATAGTAGGTGTGTGTACCAGGTATGGTTGAAAGGGGGGTTGTATTTTTTGTGTTTACAAACCATTAAAAACCTATGTTTTTTATTGAGAATAAAATTAAATTAGTTTTTTTTTTAACTTTAGTTTACCCTTTAAGTATGGCTGGCCCCCAGTAATGCATAAAGTAGATTAGAGTTGGTGTACCGGGGGTTGTTGAGGGGGTATGTTCCTTTTGTGTTTACAACCATAAACTATTTTTATTGAGGATAAATCTAAATTAGTTTTTTTTTTACTTTAGTTCCCTAAGAAATGTCTGCAACAGTAATGGATACGTAACAGTAGGTGTGTGTACCGCGGTTGGTTGAGGGTTGGGGTATGTCTTTTTTGTGTTTACAACCATAAAAACTAATATTTATTGAGAATAAATCTAAATTAGTTTTTTTTTTACTTTAGTTACCCTTAGAAGTCTGCACAGTAATGGATAAGTAGATAAAGTAGTGTGTGTACCTGGGTCGGGTCTGGTTGAGGGGGTAGTCTTTTTGTGTTTACAACCATAAACTATTATTTTATTGAGGATAAATCTAAATTAGTTTTTTTTTACTTTAGTTACCTTTAATTAAATATGGCTGCCACTGTAATGATAAGTAGATTGTAGGTGTGTGTTGTACCTGGGTTTGGGGATGGGGGTATGTCTTTTTGTGTTTAAAACCATAAAACTATCTTTATGAGATAAATCTAAACTTATTTTTTTTTACTTCTAGGTACCCTTAAATGGCTTCCATGGGAATGGAAAGGTAGGTCAGTAGGTGGGTGTACCTGGGTTCTGTGTGGGGGGTGGGGGAGGTATCACTATTTGTAGTTATGACCTGAAAAAAATGTTTTGAAATATCCACATGTGAGGATTGTACCATTATAGTCTATCGGGAAAAAAAGGGTCCGGAAAATTCACTGGAGAAACGCCGGAACGCTTCGCGGATCCTTAGCTAGAAGATGCACCCTTCTCATATATGCCCCTGGTCTGTACCGAATTTCATGTCTCTAGCTCAAAAAAACACTTGTGGGAGGAGATAGAGTCCAAAAAGCGGGAAGAAGAAAACGGAGAAAAAGAAGAAGAAGAAGAAGAAGAAATAGAAAGAACAGTAATTTGGGCTTGTCAAGGCCAAATTCAAATTAATAAAGGTGCTATGGAATGTTCCAAAGACAATATGGTCCAATCCAAAACCATAGAATAAATGGCTGGTAGTTTTAGATCAGGGTTTCTCAAACGGTGTTCTTTGTAGCAGATACACTGATGTGGCTTCAAAGAGTCAGCGGTGTGCCTCAGAGTTTGGTTTTAGTGGAAATATTTTAATCAGTTAGAACTTACATTTTTGTTATTTAGTATAAAAATAGTATTGTGAGAAAATTGTCAAAACACATTCAATGTAGTGTTACTTACAATACATTCATTTGGTTACCCCAAAATTACACTATTAAAGTCTTTAAAATATGGGTAACTCCAAACTTGAATTCCCACATTTAGAAACACAGGTTGCCTTGAGAAAAATTGCATTGCCAAGTGCGCCATGTCTGAAAAAGTTGAGAAAACGACTCTTTCTGCCTGTAGTCCTTTTAACAGCAGCTCGTTTTCACGAATTATCCCCACTAGAGATGGCCGAAACATGTTTAATCTGTTGTCGGATTGCCGGACTCGGAAAATCCCAAAGATCGAAAAACGGGAAAGAATTTCAAAGACTTTCGAAATGTACGGAATTAGTTCGATTTTAGAAATATCCTCGAACTTCGAAAATCCTTGAAAACATGACAATTGGAGTCCCATTTTCTAGTTTCCAATGTATTTTTGAAGATTTTCGACTGTTCGAGGCTATTTCGAAAATTATCGAAAATACCCTAAAAATGTTTTTTTAAAAAATTTTAAAAATTTTTCGAAAGCCCCGAATCCGTAGGATTCCGTCTGGATCCACGATGGTCTTTCGGAATCGCAATTGAGGGGTTCCGTGTCGGATCCGGTTTCTCTATCCTCACCCCCCCACATCCTGATAAGGACTCCAAACCTTGGGAAATGGGTTTTATGTTAGTTAGAAAAACAGAAAATGCAGAACAAAAAAAAAGAATCACTACCTCTTTGTCCATCTGGTCAATATATATGGGGACTGCCATCCCTGATTGTTATGCACTGGATAGAGCGGTGGTGGGAGGATGTTTTTTCTGGTACTAGTGAAAGAGAATAAAAAGCTGGCTGGACTGTGTAGTTAATCCACCCCCAGAATCCATTATCCTTAAAGAGACATGCCCCCCCCAAAACTATATTTAACCCACTAATGGCCCCATGTGTAGGGTAGAAAAATCTTACATTTAACATCCCAGCTCCAAATGGATCTTGCCTATGATATGTCCTACAAATCCCAAAAACTTACCACCAGGAGGCTGTGAGTCCCATTCTGTATCTGCTACTGTCTCTACTACGGGAGAATGTTTGGCATTGCGCACTGCAGCCCTCCCTCCCTTACCGTTTCGCTCTCCCCTCCCCCTATCTCCAAACCCCTTTTCTGTAGGTAGGGCTCCCTCCCCCAACCCCAAAACACCATATTACGTTTGTCCTAAAACTAGCTGATCTGACTTACTTTGCCTCTTCTCCCCCGAAATTCTGCCTACCCGAAGGAAGCTCTGTGATGGCTGCCTCTCAGAGAGGCCTCTTTGGCCTCGTCGCCGACGGGAGGAGGGGGCGGAGCTATTAGTCAGGGTTTGCGATAGACTCTGGTGTAAGTCACGGCAAAACCCAGGGGTGGCGGAACAGCCGGTTCAAGGGTCCTCACCCTGGGTAAAGCTAGATGAAACACAGAAGAGGGAGTGAGGGAAGGTGAGTATATGCCTTAAGTATACGGGGAGAATTACTTTCCATTGGATCCAGGCCCTGTTTTAATGTTTTTTTTTCGATTGGGTTGTACAGTCCAAATTACAATTATGTATATGGCCAATCAGAGAAGATGATGACTAAAGAAGAGATTTTATGAACTGGGAAGATCAAACCAATGAAAACGTGAGAAATTACTTTTTCAAATGCACAACTCATAAGAAAGAAAGAAGTTAAAAGGAGTTGAAAGGTCTGGTGGGATAGATTTTCACTGCATAACGTGTGCACGAGGATTAAGGCCAGGGGGAAAACCGGTTGCCTTGGGATAAAACAATGAGACAATTTATGGATTAAGGGCAAGAAAACTCTAAAGATTGTTGTAGGAAGGAGGGGAATACAGTGACAAAGGAAAAAAAATCTGGGTTCAGATGGGAACCCCTACCCTAAACAAATATATTTCGACGCTTGAATCATCTGGGGAAAATGAAGGATTAACGGAGGGGGGAGGATAGGAGAACAAGATTTGGAGGGCTGAAAATAATGGCTAATGAACTGAGCAATTATGGGTAAGGAAACTGGAATTACTGGTTAATGAATGGAGGGTGAAAAGAGCTAATGAACTGGAGGGCTGACAAACTGGCTAATGAACTGGAGGATGACCATACTGGCTAATGAAACTGGAGGGCTGAAAATACTGGCCGCTATGAACTGGAGGGCTGGAAAATACTGAGGTTAAATGAACTGGAGGCTGACAATACTCGCTAATGAAACAGGAGGGCCGGACAGTACTGGGTACTGCAACTGAGGCTGACGGATACTGGGTGGTAATGAACTGGGGGGCTGACATACTGGCTATGAAACTGGGAGGGCTGGACAATACTGGCTAATGAAACTGAAGACGACCAATACGGCTAATGAAAACTGGAGGGCTTGACAATACTGGAATTAAATAACTGGCAGGGCTACAATACTCTCTAATGAACTGGAGGGCTGACAATTAATGGATAAATAAACTGGGGGGCGGACCAATATCCACTAAGGAACTGGGGAGGCGCGACACTACTGGGTAAGAAACGGAGGGACTGAAAATACTCAGTAATGAACTGGAAGGTGCAATATTGGGTAATGAACTGGAGGACGACCATACTCACTAATGACTGGAGGGACTGACAATACTGGCTGAAGGAACTGGAGGTGACATACTGGATAAAGAACTGGAAGGCTGACAATACTCACTACATGAACGGAGGGCTGACACTACCTGGATAAATAACTGCGAGGGCTGACAATACTCGCTAATGAACTGGAGAGCTGAAGTACTGGGTACAGGAAACTGGCAGGCTGACTAATGAACTAGAAGGGCTGCTTTGACCTGGAGGACTAACATGGTACTGGACTTCAAAACTGACTGCCCATTGTTCTATTACAAGACCGACCGGGCAACCCCGCGTAGAATGAGTGGGGGAACAGGGGAGCGGGGGACGATTACGGAATTATTTCTCCCACACCAACAAAGAAACTAATAGTTTAAGGAAAGAAGGAAGTAAAAATTTGTCGAAACGGGATTTAATAAAAAAAGAGGAAGGTATCTCACTAGAAAAAGATTGAACATTGTCTCCAGGAAAAGATTAATCATGAGGGAATTAAATTAAAGACATTTTCCGAATAAAGATTAAATGGATTTCACTATGAAAATAAATAGATGGAGTAGAAAAAAACAACCTACAGGTTTGGATATAAGACCCCTAAAATAATTAATGAATCTATCATCATCAAATCATCGATATATGGTATCTATCTAATGCGAGGCTAGCAATTCGAGTCAATCATCATCTACCGATCGATCGAGGTAGCTAGCTAGCCAGTCCATCCCATTATCTATTATCTATCTATCATCTATCTATAGCTGTCGTGTCTTCGGTCGTCTGTGTCTATCATCTATCATCATCTATCTATCTGATCTATCTGTCTGGCTGTTCTGTCTGTCTGTCTGTCTGTTATATCATCTATCATCTATCTATCTATATATCATTGTATCTATCTATATCAATCTATCTATCTTTCTACATCGAGCGACGCGAGCGAGGAGCGGCGAGTCAGCGGGCGGGCGAGCGAGCGAGCGAGCGAGAGAGCGAGCAGCGAGCGAGCGAGGCAGCGAGCGATGAGCGAGCGAGGCGAGGAGCAGAGAAGCGACGAGCGAGCAATCGAGCGAGGCGATCGAGCAGCGTAGGAGCAGCGAGCTAGCGAGCGAGCGAGCGAGCAGGGAGCCGAGCGAGCGAGCTAGCGAGCGAGGCGAGCGAGCGAGCGAGAAGCGAGCGATGCGAGAGCGAGGAGCAGCGAGCAGCTAGCGAGCCGAGGAGGAGAAGCGAGGAGCGAGCAGCGAGCGAGAGGCGAGCGTAGCGAGCGAGCAGCAGGTGAGCGAGCGAGCGAGCGAGCGAAGCAGAGCGAGGAGCGAGCTGAGAGAGCAGGCGAGGAGGCGATCAGCGAGCGAGGCAGAGCGAGAGAGCGGATCGAAGCGAGCGAGCGAGTAGAGCAGCGATCGATCGGCGAGCGAATCGAGCCGCTGCTATAGAGCTAGCGCAGCGAGCAGCAGCCAGCGAGCGAGCGATGATATATCTATCGGTCGGCTTGTCTGTCTAGCGAGAATGCTATAGATCTATCGAGCGAATCTATATCTAGCTAGCGAGTCTATCATCTTATCAGCAGCGAACGCGCGAGCGCGCGAGCGGAGCGAGCGAGCGAGCAGCCGAGCGAGCTGTAGCGAGCGAGCGAGCGAGGCGCGAGCAGCACACGAGGTAAGCCCAAGAGGCCGATTGGCGGTGTGCGAGTCGAGACGACGAGCGACGAGCAGCGAAGACGAGACGGCGAGCGAGGCGCGCGGGAGCGGCGCGCGAGCGAGAACGCGAGCACACCGCGGAGCGACGAGAGAACACACATCGGACGGCGAGCGAGATAGCAGGGAGGAGCGAGCGAGGAGCGAGCGATCGAGCGAAGCAGGAGCGAGCGCGAGTAGCTAGCGAGCAGAGAGGAGCGAGCGAGCGATCGAGCCCAGCGGATCGAGCGAGCGAGCGAGCAGCAGATGGAGCGAGCGAGCAGCGGAGAGCTAGAGCGCGCGCGCAGCGAGCGGAGCGAGCGAGCGGATCATGCGATGAATAGATGCTAGATAGCATCGAGCATGAGCTATCGAGCAGCGAGCAGCGAGAGAGAGAGCGAGCGAGGCGTAGCGCGAGGCGGCGAGCGAGCGAGAGCGATCGAGCGAGCGAGGGCGAGCGATCGCGTCTATCTAGTGATCTATATAGCTAGCTATCTACTATCATATATCTATGAGCATCTCTATCTCTCATCTATCTAGGATCTATCTATCGAGCTATCTATCTATCGAGCGCCTCTGACGATACTGGGTAATGAAAAACTGGAGGGATGACAATACTGGTCTAATGAAAACTGGAGGGCTGACAATACTGGCTATGAACTGGAAGGCTGACAAACGGATAATTGAACTGGGAGGGGGCTGGACAATACTGGATAAATAACTGGAGGGCTGACAATACTCTCTAATGAACTGGAGGGCTGACAATACTGGATAAATAACTGGAGGGCTGACAATACTCACTAATGAACTGGAGGGCTGACAATACTGGGTAATGAACTGGAGGACTGACAATACTCATAATTAACTGGAAGGCGACAATATGGTAAGCAAACTGGAGGACGGACAATACCTCACTAATGAACTGGGACTGACAAACTGGATAATAAACTGGAGGATGACAATACCACTAATGAACTGGCGGGCGGACAATTACCTGGATAAATAAACTGGAGGGCTGCCAATACTCAATAATGAACTGGAGGGGCTGACAATACGGGGTCATTGAATGGAGACGGACAATACTCACTAGGTGAACTGGAAGGCCTGACAATATTGGGTAATGAACGGCGGACTGACAATATCATAATGAAAACTGGCGGACTGACAATACTGGAATAAATTAACTGGGGGCTGGACAATACTCACTAATGAATGAGGGCGGACAATCTGGATAATAATGGAGGGGCGAAAATACTCGTAATGAACTGGAGAGCGGACAAGTACTGGGTGGTAATGAAAATGCAGGGCTGACATACTGAACAGAAGGCTGATTATGACCTGGAGAACTAAACAACTGGCTAATGATTCAACCACTGCCTGAGCCCATTTGTTATTAACAATGGGACCGACGGTCCCACCCCTGCTAGAATGAGTGGGGGACGCGCGGAGAGGGGAGATTCCTGGAAGGAGGGGCGGCCACACCAACAAAGAAAGAAGGGGGAGGGAAGAAGAAAAGGGAAGAGAGAATGGGGCCGAAACGGGAGGGAAATAAAAGAGGATAGGGGAGCGCAGAGAAATAAAGAGGGAAAGGGGCGCCAGAAAGAGGAAGGAAGGCAGGGAGGGAAAAGGAAAGGGGAAGGACGGGGGCCAGAAGAAGAGGAAAAGAAGGAGGCAAGAGGAAAAGAAAAAGAGGAGGGGAGAAAAAACCGGACGGGGGGGAGAGAAGACCCCTGACAAAAAGGAACGAAGGAGCAAGCAAGCAAGCGAGCGAGAAAGGATGCAGCGGAGCGAGCGGCGAGCGAGCGAGCGAGCGAGCGAGCGGGAGAGCGAGCGAGCAGCGAGGCAAGCGATCAAGGCGAGCGAGCGGAGCAAGAAGCGGCGACGAGCGGCGAGAGAGCAGAGCGAGCGAGCGAGCGAGCGAGCGAGTCGAGCGAGAGCGAGAGAGCAAGCGAGCAAGAGCGAGCGACCGACGAGCGATGGGAGCGAGCGAGCGAGCGCACCTCAGGCCAGCGAGCGAGCGAGCGATGAGCGAGCGAAGCGAGGAGCGAGCGAGCTAGGAGCGACGAGAGCGGGCGGGCGGGCGGGCGGGCGGGCTGGCGGGCGGGCGCGGGGAGAGCCGAGCGAGCAGCGAGGAGCGAGCGAGCGAGGGCGGGCGGGCGGGCGGAGGGCGTGCAGAGATCGAGCGAGCAGCGAGTCGAAGCGAGCGAGCTAGCAGGGGAGCGAGTCGAGAGAGCAGCGAGCGAGCGTAGCGAGCAGGAGTGAGGAGCGAGCAGCTAGCGAGCAGCTGGCGAGCGAGCGAGCGAGGAGCACGAGCGAGCGAGCGAGCGAGCGCGAGCGAGCGAGCTGCCGCAGGGAGGAGCGAGCGAAGCGAGCCGAGCGACGAGCGAAGCGAGCGAGCAGCGATCGAGGAGCGAGCAGCGAGCAGAGCTGAGCGAGCGTAGGCGATCGAGCGAGCGAGCGAGCAGCGAGCGAGCGAGCGCGCGAGGCGCAGAGAGAGCGAGCGAGGCGAGCAGCGAGCAGCGAGAGGAGCGAGGAAGCGAGCGAGGAGCGAGCGAGCAGGGAAGGAGCGAGCGAGAGAGCGAGAGAGCGAGCGCGCAAGCGAGCGAGAGAGCTAGCGAGCGAGCGAGCAGCGAGGAGCGAGCGAGAGAGCAGCGAGCGAAGGCGAGTAGGCGAGCAGGTAGGAGCTAAGGAAGCGAGCGAGAGATCAGCGAGCGAGCGAGCGAGCTTAGCGAGGCGAGCGAGCGAGCAGCTGAGCGATCCGCGAGAGAGCATGGGAGCTAGCGGCGCGAGCGAGCGAGAAGCAGCGAGCGAGCTAGCAGCGCGAGCGCGGACAGAAGCGAGCGAGCAGCGAGAGAGCCAGCTAGCAGTGATTCCGAGCGAGCGATCGAGCGAGCGAGCGAAGGGGCGGGCGGCGGTCGGGCTGGCTGTCGAGCGGGCGCTCGCAGCGAGGCTATCGATGCGAGCGAGCGCTCGAGCGAGGAGCGAGAAGCGGAGCGCGGAGCTATCGAGCGAGCAGCGAGCGAAGCTAGAGCTAGCAGCTAGCCGAGCGAGGGGGGTGGGGGGCGAGGAGGCGAGGGAGCGAGCGAGCGAGCGAGGAGCGAGCGAGCGAGCGAGCGAGCGCGCGCGCTGGAGCGCGCGGAGCGAGCGTAGCGAGCAAGCGAGCGAGCGAGGCAGCAGGAGCGAGCGAGCGATGGAGCGCAGCGAGCGAGAGAGCGAGGCGAGCGATGCGGAGAGAGAAGGAGGCGAGCATGCGAGCGAGAGATAGGCGAGCGAGGCGGAGCGATCGAGGCGAGGCGAGCGAGCGGCGAGCGAGAGAGCAGGAGAGCGAGCGAGCGAGCGAGCGATGCGAGATGGAGCGAGCGAGCACGAGCGAGCGAGAAGCGAAGCGAGCGAGCAGAGAAGCGAAGCGAGCGAGCGAGCGAGCAGGGAGCGAGCGGTGAGCGAGAGAGAGAGCGAGGAGGCGAGCGAGCGAGCAGTGGAGCTAGGAAGCAGAGAGCATCGAGCGAGCGAGCGAGCTGAGCGAGAGAGTGAGAGCGAGCACGAGCGAGCGAGGAGCGAGCGAGCGAGCGCGATGCGCGCGAGCGGAGAGCGAGCGAGCGAGGCGAGCGCGCGATCGAGCGAGCGAGCAGGGATCGAGCGACCGAGAGCGGCGAGCGAGCGAGCGAGAGAGGCGAGCGATCCGCGAGCGAGCGAGGCGAGCGATCGAGCGACGACGCATCGACGATGGAGCGAGGGCGAGAGAGCGAGCGAGCGAGATCGAGCGAGCGAGAAGAGAGCGAGCGAGCGAGAATCGAGCGAGCTAGCGAGCGAGCAGGATCGAGGCGAGCGTGCGAGCGATAGAGTCAGCGGAGCGAGCGAGTCGAGCGAGCGAGCATCGGAGATAGCGAATCTATCTATCTAGCTCTAGGCTCTCTATCGACTCTATCATATAGTCTATATATCGAGCGATAGCCGAGCTAGTATCGATGGATCTAAGCAGCTATAGAGCAGATCTGCTTAGCTATTCGATCGAGCATTATACGATGCTAGCGATCATATTTATCTACTATTATCTATATATCTGGTCATATGTATGTCTGTCTGTATGTATGTCTGTCTGTCTATCTATCTCTCTATCTATCTATCTATCATCTATCTATCATCTATCTATCTATCTATCTATCATCTATCTATCTATCTATGTCCATTAAGGTTGGACTTGATTGACGTATATAGTTATAGTGCCACTGATTGTACATGTTTCTGTTGGTCATTTCATATTTGAACCCTAGAAACTTAGCAATAACAATAGACAAAGAGAAACTGAGATGTTTATCCGCCGTCCCCTTTATACGTGAGTCGATTTCAGTTGCCCCTAATATAGATGTAGCGTGTAGATCTGTTTGAACGTTGTAGTATTGGGGTGGGAGTGTAGTGGCGTAGTATGTGGGATTGAGGGGCCCTAGCAGCTATCTATCTATCGATCTATCTATCGGATCTATCTATCATGTATCTATATAGTCAGCGAGGCGATCGAGCGAGGAGGGAGCGAGCGAGCGAGAGAAGAGAGAGAGGAGAGAGAGCGAGGAGCGAGCGAGCGAGCGAGGGCGATGCGAGCGAGAGCTGAGCGAGGGAGTGAGCAGCAGCAGGGAGGATAGCGATCTATCGATCGAGAGAGCCAGCAGTGGAAGCGAGTCTATGATTGCGAGCAGCGATATCAGCAGCGTCGAAGCGAGCATCGAGTCAGAGAAGCATGCGAGCGAGACGAGCGAGCTAGAGCGTGAGTTTTCTATGATCGAGCCTGGCTATCGAGTCCATCTATCTATCTATCTATCTATCTATTGTCTGTCTGTCTGCCTGTCTATCTATCATCTTATCTATCTATCGATCCGATCGAGTAGGAGCTATCTATTAGAGCGAGCTAGCGAGCGAGCATCTAGCGAAGCAGCGCAGCGAGCGAGCGAGAGAGCAGAGCGAGAGAGCAGGAATCGGCGATCGAGCGAGCGCGTAAGCGCGCTGATCGAGCGATTAGCTAGCCATCTAGTGATAATCCAGCCATCTATCGATCTATTCTTGTGAAAATCGATCGAGCGTGTATGTCTGTCTGTCTATCTATCATCGATCGATCTATGCTAGCGTATCTATGCTAGTCCATATACTAGCGAGAGAGCAGGAGCTAGCGCGCGAGCGGCAGCTAGCGAGCGAGCGAGCAGCTAGCGAGCTAGCGAGCGAGCGAGCTGAGCGTAGAGCGCGAAGCGAGCGAGGTCAGCTAGCGAGCGAGCGAGCGAGCAGCGAGCGAGCGAGCGAGCAGCGAGCGATGCGAGCGGCTAGCTTAGGCGCGCGGGACGCGCTCGCGAGCGAGCGAGGCAGAGCAGGGAGAGCGAGGTCTAGATAGAAGCGAGCGAGCGAGCGAGAGTGGAGCGAGCGAGCGAGCGAGCGATGCGAGCAGGAGCGAGCGAGCGAGCTAGCGAGCGAGCAGCGAGGCTAGCTAGCGAGCGAGCCGAGCAGCGAGCGAAGCTAGCGAGCGATCGAGCTAGCTATCGATCAGGGAGCGAGCGAGCGAGGAGATAGCGAGAGCGAAGCGAGCGAGCAGCTAGCTAAGCGAGCGAGTTCAGGGAGCGAGCGAGCTAGCGAGCGATGCGAGAGGATCATCTATCGAGATATGTCATCTCTATATCTATCTATCTAATTCGATCGCGATCGCTCATCTATTCTATCATCTATCTATCTATCTAGCTATCTAATTCTCTGATCGATCGATAGCGAGCTATTCATCTAGTCTATCGATCTAATTCATCTATCCTCTATTATCTATCTATCTATCTATCCTATGACGATGATGGGTAATGAAACTGGAGGGCTGGAAATACGGCTAATGAAACTGGAGGCGGCAAATATGGCTCATGAACGGAGGCTGACCAATACTGGCTATGAACTGGCGGGCGACAATTAATGGATAAATAAATGGAGGGCTGACCAAGACCTCTCTAATGAACTGGAGGGCTGACAAAACTGGATAAATAACTGGAGGGCGACATACTCCACTAATGAACTGGGTAGGGCTGACAATACTGGGTAATGAACGGAGGACTGACCAATACTCAGAATGAACTGAAGCTGACAATATTGGTTAATGGAACTGGAGGACTGGACAAGACCACTACTGAACTGGAGACTGGAAATAATGGCTAAGGAAAACTGGAGGGCTGACACAATACTGGATATAAATAAACTGGGGGCTGACAATACTCACTAAGAAACTGGAGGGTTGGAACAAATA